>WPIO01000002.1:6085000-6565000 GCA_009760855.2 Cristatella mucedo
TCGCTTCCTCTCTCTTTCTCAGGCTCTCGCTATTCCTACGTCTCTCACTCTTTCTCCATCTGTCAGTCTCTGTCTTCTTCGTTCTCTCTAACTCTCTCATCCTTCTCCCCGCCTCATTTATTCTCCCTCTACCATTTCTCTCTCTTCCCCTCTCCTCTATATCTCTTTTTTCTCTTCCATCATTCCCCTGCTGCCTACTCCTCCCCTCCATTCTATATTTTGCTCCTTTCCTGTCTTCTTTTCCTTCCTTTCTCACAATCGGTCCTTAAAGGTATGTCAACCACCTTCTCTCTCGTTCGCTCGCTCACGCTCTGTACCTTTCCCCTCCTTTTCCTATCCCTTCCTCAACACCTCCCTCTCCTCTCCCGCCATTCCATATCGCCCTCCTCTCTCCCTCCACTCTTTATATCACGCCTCTCCCTTCTGGAATGAATGATAATATTAAAATGCGAGCCTGTTATAACCGCTGCGTGACTTCTTCACTCCGGCTACTGTTTTAATAAGCCTTCATGCATTATTATCTACACGACCCGCGAGTACGATCGTCTGACGTATTAATATTTGTGCTCATCCTTACATAAACGAGAGCTCTGATTGCTTTTTTTTAGTGACATTTGAGTAATACTACGGTGCACTTTTGGCGGTATAGATGACTTACAAGGAGGCCTCATGGTGGCATTGTACGTCATTGCAAATGCATTTTCAGGCACTTTTATTTTCGTAAGTTCTCTGTGGGTTTCTATGAAAGTTCCAAGGACAGACATTTCGAAGCTTGCATTGTTTGGCCCACCACATTGTGCTTCTTACTATTTATCCGTCTTGCCGCTTCAAAGAGGAGACGGTTTTCTGTTTCAAAAAGAATAGCTGAACGCCAGATGTGAAGTCTCCTGACGCCGGCTTACTGGCTTGCTGGACGGCGATAGCCTAGGATGTAAGGGGCTCGTTCTCCACGACCGAGGTCGTTGGATAGGATACTGCAGCGGGAGACTGCAAGCGATGGTAAAAGCCGCTAAGGCACTTCTGCCGCCGTACAAATGAGGCTGCTAAATCAGCTACTGATTTAAATATATTTTGCTGTAGTACCAAAGCAGCCATACGCCGCTTACACGTCAGACCGAACATTATGGCGCGCGAAACCAAGTAGCACTTCTGTCGTGGCGGCCGGAGCGCAAACACGACGACGGCTTTTGACTCACGAGTGGCTTTTTTGAGGAGTTCACTCGGTCGAACGTTCTGGCGCGAAAAAGTTACCACCCGCTAATCTTTCGATGCCCTTTTGCATGTCTGGGAGTCGCGTTCCAAGATTAAGCTTATAGACGGCCACTTGAGCACCAAACTTAATTTAAATACGTCATGGTTACCACCGTGGTGCTGCTCATGCAGCGAGTGCTAAATCACATTAATAGGGACTAAGTTCTCTTGGAGAGCTATACAAGCGACTTATTATTATTATTATTTTTTAAACTTTTCTCTGCATAGGATAGCAAGAGTTTGACATGCCCAGATAAAGGTACCACAGCAAAGTAGTTCAGTGTATCTTTGCATCCTTTTGAATCAGATCTAACTTACGCGCATTTCTGTCTGCCCGACCTTGCAAGTGAGACGAGCTCGGCTGCTAGGCTACCTGTCATGCACGTCACAACTGCCGCATTGCACCATTCTTCTCTGACATGCGCCGCAGAGTGAGCAGCCCATCGCCTTTGAGCAGTGACTGTCACTCACTTTAAGGTCGCTTAATTCTGCTTTAAATACTTTCTCCTCCGGCCCGCTTTTGCAGCAGTAGATCATTTAACTGGCTCAAGCCGCTTAGCAGCGCTTCTGAACATCCCAAATCCACTGGAGACCTTGCGATTTACTCCTACGTTCGCTTGTACCTAAAGGCCAAGGGCTCTTTAATAGCTAACCTCAATGTGCATAATGATTTAGCAAAATTTTCAAAAAAATTGAGACGCGAAGCCCATCTGATTTGCATACCATAACCATCGTTCAGCGAAATCGTATTTCTTGCGATTGGGTGCTAATTAGAGCTCACTGTTGTTGGACTCACTCCACTGAGTCTTAGTAGAATTGAACGTCCATTACTAGTCACACCCGAAAGTCCTGGGTCTCCTTGTGGCGTGACCAAGAGAAGGACGGACTGTCTTGCTTTAATTTGTAGAGATGTGCAGCTGGGAATGCGTGAGTGTACTGCATTTATCTCCACTTGTAAATCCGCATGGCCGAATAAGAGGCTAGTGTAACCTTGGAGAACTTTCTCTAGAGAATTTCAAGCACTAACGGCTTTCGGTGAAGATATCGTAGCCAGCTTACTCTATCTCATGCAGCAAGACAAATGAGAGGCATGGATTATTCGGAAGGAAGGTCGCCCGTAGAAGAAAGGGGCGTAGAAGAAGCAGCATACAATGGCTGACCTAGATCTGCCTGATTCAGCGGCAGGAGAATAGACGCCATCGCGTACTATGAAATTCAGTTTCGCAGCCTAGGACCCACGGATTAAAATCTTCCATCGCCATTGAGTTTCGTCGCCAGCGTTCCTTACCTCTCTAAGTGAGAGAGAGGCTAATTTATTTTCCTGGCGGTATCTGACTGCACGACGAGGCGGAAACTCACGAAGCAGTTCCGCAGGATCTGGAGAGGGCCAGCTGCAGTGGGATTGATATGTATAAGCAAAACGAATTTTTGTCTCTTTTAAATGACCCATCATCATAGCTCTGTCAGTAAAAGAGACGATTGCCAGGATTTTTCGAAAACCAATTGGCTGCTAGCCATCCACTACTTTACGAAACAACATCTGCTCTCCTGCTGCCGATTTTAGTACACCCTTTCCAGCCTACCCTGAGCTGCTACTTTCGTGCCACTCAGCTATTCTCCTTCTCTTCTTACTCAGCTATGCTTCTCGCTTTCGCTTTGTTGTGCGATACAAAGTCTGCTGGCTACGTAGCTGACTGATATACTAGTTTCAGCTTCCTTGTGCCCTGAGGTCCTCTGTGGACTATAAATTAGCCGTTTCTTTCCTCCGCTAAAAGACCGTTGGCGACAGATGCTTTTGCTGGGGAGACCCGTGACTGTGGTACCCATTTCCACAATTTTTTGGTGGAGAGATCTACTCTCTTGCTGCCGACTATGGATCATCCTTTTCAGCGGTCCTGAGCTACTTCCATGCCACTTAATACATCGACTGCTATTCTGACTCAGCTATTTTTCCCACTCTCTCTTTGTTGCGTGGTTGCGATGCGCTATAAAAAAAACTCTCCCACGTCACTCTCACGTAGTCTTTATGGCTTTGTGGAGTTACAGACGGAGATGAATTACATTTTAACTTACATGGAAGCTGTGTGGCTTTATTTGGGTACCTGACTGTATTAGGTTACAACAGCCCAGTGTAGAGAGAACGAGAGAGCTAGCAAGATATTTAGCCAGCCACTGTCGTAAGGAGCTTCTAACTATAGACAGGGATTCCAGGATGATGATAAGCCGTTGAAGCGTTCCGGTAAATAAAACTTCAACCTTCAAGTAGTCGTCAACGGAACAGCTAAACTACGAGCACACGACGACAGTCCCACTATGGCACCATCAAATAGGACAGCAGTTCTCAACCTATGGGTCGCTACCTCTTTGGGAGTCGAACGACCCATAGGTCACATGGATTGCCTAAGACCATCGAAAAACACGCATTTGCACATTTTCCACGCAATAATTTTATGGTTTGGGGTCGCCACAACGTGAGGAACTGTATTAAAGGGTCGCGGCATTGGGAAGGTTGAGAACCACTGAATTAAGAGAACTGTGTTGCTTATTCCTGCTACACTTGAATAGTTCCTATCAGAAGAAGTTTTAGTTTCTCTTAGTTGAGATTAAAGAAATTTCTCGACGTCCAAGAATAAATTTCTGCAAGGCACGGGCTCAGCATGTCAATCGTCGCAGTCAATTAAGAGTGCGTTAAAGAAAAAATGCAAGAGAGCGTCGCTGGCATTGGAGTAACAAGTATGCCGGGGCGTGAAAAATCCTCTCCAGACTCACAGCTATAGACCGATGAGAGAACTTTGCGAGACTGACACTGACAGTGAGTCGGTTGGGTTGTATATGTCCACAGAGACATATGTCGGCGGAGTGCATACGACTGACCGACTCTCGAAGCGGACTAAAGGCAATTTGACGGCGTATGACTTCGAACCAAGCCCGAATCTCGTCAGTCACATTGGATCATCCCCCTCAATGACTCGAGCTCAAGTTCTCCTCGTCAAACGCTATGCTAAACTAGCTTGCACACTTTCTTTCCAGAATATTCGGAAGTGCAGGGGACGAGTTTACTTTAGGTGAGGTCACTTCAAAAATAATTTAGTCGAGATTGATGGGCCTCAGTTTCCAGTAGTGGGACACTGCGTCGCGAAGCGAGCGATACCAAACCGAGGCGGCCACGCGTTAGACATGCGCCGATGCGTCCGGTTGACGTCCGATGCCACTTACCGAGACCGTCCTCGCGGAAAACGTTGAACGCTCCACTGGTGTAAGTCTCCTTGTTGAAGGCGAACACGCTCGCTTGCTTATTGGTCTCCACAAGGACGGTCCGATAAGACGAGACTGACGTGCCCGACAGCCTGTACAAGTTGCTTAAGTCAAACTTCACCACATCGTCCGCATTCAGCGAAACTGTGTCGTCGCATTTCTTTGTGACCAGGGGCACAGGTAGCCGTAGCCGCACCGAATTTCCGTCCGTCGATGACGCCACGTGACTAAGATTCCAGGAAAACGCGATCGTCACTCTTAAACCAGCTGGGCCGATCGCGAGGCGACAGCTTTGTAAGCAAGCACTTTTCCAAGCGGCGGCAGGTGCGTGCCGCTTCATCCGACCAGTGACCTGGCGCAGGTGCAGAAATCGTCCGACAATCCGGACAGAGAGATAGACAGACCGCAGGATATATAGACGAGAGACGTCACCGTCAGGAGACGGCACGTGTGGTAACGGTCATCGGTGGCTAGTGATGTCTAGTAAAACGCCCCCATTCACAATCAGCCGAGGCCTCAGCAGCCCTTACTGGATCTGGTACGAGCTATCGAAGAGTTAAACGAATTAAATTTATCCAAAAAAATTGTAATTGTACCAAACCGGCCGGAAATAGGCAGCGAGAAGCTCGAATTTTGAGTTAATATTGTAGTACTCGTCCGTTATAATGTACCCACCAAATGACAAGCCATACAGAAGTCTAACGAAAACTCACTAGAATCTACAGGAAATCGGCTAGGTGGAGCTTTGCTCTGCATTGCGTATTCAGTTTTGCTATTGCAAAAGTGTCACCATACAATTTTGCTCTATGGCGAGCTCGTGATCTCATGCAATCAACGGCGGCGACGCGGACCAATACCGAAATTCGCAGCCGGGGCGCGGCAGTCGATTGCAATGGGTTGAGTGGCAATGACGAAATGGCGAAAAAAGTAAGTAAATTAAACAATAATGTAGTTTTTTTTCAATCAAAATTGGGTTTCGTGCAGCTGATTTTTGGAAAATTGGTGGTGAAGCTGATACATATGACGACATGGAGATCGTGAAATTAATTAGGTCAGTCCTCAAGTCGTGCGCAGTGCCTCACCCTCAGCCATTCAGTGTCACTGCATGGTGAGCCAGTGCTGGCCAACCAAGCAGCTCCTCGGCGGCTCCTCCACCGCAAACTGCCTGGAAACAAAACTTGTACGACTACTTCCGAGTGCGGCACGTTAGAACGACTACTTCCTAATGAGGATATGCTTAAGCGGTAATCATTAAGGGCTCGCTCTTGGAAGCGCTGTCCAAAATATCCCTGCGAAGCGGCTGCTCCGTCTTCAAAGTGCCTTCACGCGGGTTTTCACGTTAGACTAGCAGACATCGTTCACGAACGCCGAACCTTCCGTTCCTTGTACTAAACTTGCATGACGTAGAAGTGCCTGAAGCAACACGTGCATCTTGTCCGGCTGTGCTCGGAAACAGGTTGATTTTAAGCACTCCCGCTCCCCAGCGTGTGTTACCTTGGGTGATAGCGCCATAGCCAGGCTGCTCGACTCGTCGAGAGTGGTTGGGTGACCTAACGCTGTCGATGACTAACTACCCAAAGCCAGACCGAATGCAACCCGACCGACGACGGTCGTCGATCGTCACGCGCGATGGCGAGCGCCAGATACTCACATTTCGAGCGGATAGCCCCTGTACTCCTCTGCATCATTCTGCATAAATGCAATCCAGAAGCGGTACTTGGGCTCAGAGGATACAGCCACGACCACCACCGGTCCGCAGTCCTCGTCCACCAGTCCATCGAAGTCATCGTCTGGCAGACAAGCGGACAGCGCGTGGACGCTAGCATGTAGGCAACTGTCGGCGGCCAAGATTGCGGTCATTGCCGACGCCTGTCGCCACGCGCACGACGCATTAACTGCTGGACAGCATAGCAAAGGGTGTGTTAACAGATGCCCAGCTTTTCACCGGCCAGTGCACATCGCCACCCGCGATGAAGCTTCGGGTCCCCTAAAGATTTGGGTGGGAATTTCAGCTTTTCTCAAACCGTTCCTGGCCATCTCGCATCAGGCTCTCTCGCCTGGACAGAATTTATCTCCGCATCCAAAAAATTACACACTCATCGTTCGGTAGCTTCCACTCATTAAAGTGACAATAAATGCTGGCTTCTTCCCTTACTACCGCATGTGATATTCACAATCTACTACGCCGCCTTCATTAGTACGAGCTCGGTGGCATCAAAACCAGGGCGACAGTGGCGTGCTTAGTGCCAGTCTTAAATGGATGGCTCCAGGCTCTGAGCTCCGAGAAGCCGCGGCCTACCTATGCCATTAAGCGTCTCTTCATCCACAGTGTTGTCGCAGTCGTTGTCGACGGCGTCACCTGGCACCATGTACGCCACGTTCTGAACGCACGGCTGCCCTGTGAGATTACTACCGGCGATGTTGCCATATGACTCCCGAGCGCCTGCTCCGTACTGCACCGCCAAGAATGTTACCGTCGAATTCGAATGTGATAAAAATATGCCTACAACGTTGCGGTGGCAGCATATCAGAGCAGCTAATGGCGAATGCGATTCTCTGCCTTCGACGAAGTGGCGCTATCTGCCGCTCAGACTGGAAATGCGTCGCCTTTAGGCTCAGCCCTCTGCATGCAATTGAATCGTGAGCCGCACTCACTGGGGGCGCGGCAAGGCGTTATCTGGACAGATCAATTCACTGGCGATGTTGAAAAGGTGAGATTCCTGAGGGAGCTCATAGGAGTAGGCGGCCGCAGAATGCCATCCGTTGCACCCCACTGTCATTTCACCACACTGTGCCACGATTGTCAAGTAAAATTCGGTTGATTCAGCAGGGTCATTTATAAAGTGGCAGAAGAGTCTTAACAGCTATCAAATAACTCATCAAGTTGCTTATCACCACCCTAAGAATGTTTTCTGAGGGCTAGAAAAGTGATCTCCATTTATACACAACCTCTGGGAAAAGTGATTAAAGCCCATGGAATAGGATATCACTTCTATGTTGATGATATTCAGTTTTATTTGTCATTCAAACCGAAGGAATCTGCTGCGGCAACTGAGAAACTGAATGCTTGCCTTGCCAATATTCGATCCTGGACGTCAGAAAACTTCCTGAAATTAAATGCTGATAAAACCAAACTGTTGCTCATAGGACACCCTAAGCGCGTGGCTAGATTAAAATGCTTTGCTCTTCTAATAGGTGATGCTATTGTACGACCATCACCACGTGCTCGAAATTTAGGTGTCGTTTTCGACAACTGCCTCAATTTTAAAAGCTTCATTCAGAAGAATGCTTCTACAGCTTACCATCACGTCCGATCCCTATCCAAGATTAGGAGCTGTTGCTTGTAAAACATTTAACTACGTCCTTAGTTCTGTCTCTGCTTGATTATTGCAATTCCTTATTGGCTGGGCGGCCAAAGAAAGCTATTAGACCACTGCAGCAGACTATGAATATGGCTGCAAGGCTAGTCTTCAAGTCCCAGTGGTTTGAGCACGTGTCTCCTTTGCTAAAAGAGCTAGGATGGATGCCGGTTGAGCAACGGATCCAGAGCAAAGTTCTTACGCTGACCCACAAGGCCCGCCACGGCTTGGCTCCTTCGTACCTAGCTGAACTGCTGCACCAGTTTCAGCCTGTTCGGGCCGTTAGGTTCTGCGTGGACAATAAATTAGCTGTTTCATTTCTCCGCTTAAAGACCGTTTGCGACAGAAGCTTTAGCTCTGCAACGGAGCAGCTCTCAGGCTAGCCGCGATATTAGCCCTTGCCTTAGTGGGTCTGACTAGGGCACCTAGAGCAACCGTAGCAGGCGGACTAGCCTAGGATTGGCCAAGGATTGGTCAAGGACTAGCCAAGGACTGGCCAAGGACTAACGAAGGACTGGCTGAGGAATGACCAAGGGCTAGCCAGGGGCTAGCCAATGGCTAGCCAAGAAGAATTAGGCCGAGGACGAACACCGAGAGCTATGGTCCGACAAAAACAATAACAGCTACGCCCAAGGTCGAGAGGGCAGAGAGAGAGAGAGAGAGAGGGAGTATAAATGACCGGACTGACAGAGCTCAGAGCTGCAGCTTCGGTAGTCGATGCGAGACTACGCTTCGAGAGCACGAGAGACGAACCTACGGCGACGGACAGCTAAGTGCAACTTTGACTGCGCAGTTGTGTTCTGCCGGCTACTCAGTTAGCTGCTCGTATCTTGGGGTGCTGTAGCGGCCCTCCTTCGGGGTTTGGACAATCGCTAGCGACGCGCGCATAGGGTAGTTAGTTATATTCGGACTTCGGGAGTTCGCGAAGTTAACTCCGTCGGTCCGGTACGGCCGGGTAAACGTGTAGGGTAGTTATTATAGTCGGGCTTCGGAAGCTCACGCAGTTAACTCCGTCGGACCGATAAGCGCCGCGTAAACGCACAGGGTAGTTGGTTATACTCGGGCTTCGGGAGTTCGGGCTTCGGGACTTCGCGCAGTTAACTCCGTTGGTCCGGTGCGCGCCGCGTAAAGCACTTGCGCCGGCGCGTAACCGCTACGAACAGGCCCACAGTAAACTGTTGCTTTCGGCACCCATTAGTGGCCGCCTGTGTTTTAACCGCATCGCAGCACTGCATCGCACAGTCCACCGGTAGAGAGCCGGGGGACGAGCTTCTGCGCGGTTTCAGCTCTGCAGGTCCTAGACTGTGGAACTCGCTTCGACAATTCTTACGCCACGACAACTACTCTCCTACTGCTGACTATGGCTCATCCTTTTCAGCGGTCCTGAGCTGCTACTTCCATGCTACTCACTACCTCAACTGCTCTCCTGACTCTGCTATGTTTCCCACTTTCTCCATGTTGCGTAAGATCTGTTGGCTACCGAATGCGTACCGAAAGCCGCTTCGGCTGTGAGTTCGCTATACAAAACTCTCCTGCGTAACACCCACATGGTCAATATGACTTTGTGGAGTTACAAACGGAGATACATCTAAAATATGTGCCGTGAATGACTGCGATCATTTTGAAGTTCAATAACTTTAACTTGTTAAATTTAATAATTAATCCTATGAATGCAGGCTGCAGTGTGATTGTTATCGCCTGTCTAAGGATATTAAAAGCGTTCGCTCACATTCACGCAGCAGCTCACTTCCGCACCTTTCGGAGGCAGGCTACGATTAACTGGGTTTCCACGAAGGAGAGGTTTTATAAGTGTTCCAGAAAATGCAGCCGCCGCCATGTTGCAGATGGCTCTCAAACAGCGGAGTTATCTTAGCCTATCCGGATCCCCTTAATGAGCATTACGATCAACCATTAGACCCTGTTTGAGTTGACATGTACGAAGGCTGGTCACACTAGGCGGCTCGCTATCGCTCAGCGAACGACTACGGACTAGTCTGACACTGGACGAAGATAGAGAATTATAGGCCTGTGTAGACATTTCAAGCTCCGCTAAACTCCCATCCCGTCCCTTTCGAGCCCGCTTAGGTCAGCTAGCGTATCCCATCGACAGGATATATTCGCGTGCGATACTTACTGGCCGAACTGGACGTGACGTTCAAGTAAGCTGTCGAATACTGTGTGTTTGGAATCGATGTCCAGCCAAGGCCAGGATATGAAGCCGACAGCCGACTGCCATTCAGAAGCAGCCCTGCAACTAGCTGAGTCGCTATCGCCAGCGAGACGTAGTTGGTGTAGGAGCTCCCGAGCCTGTTAAAAGAATGGCAGTCCGTAAGACCCATCGGTCTGCATGAAATTACTTGCCTGTCTTCTGCAGTGCCTAGCACTGAGATACAGTGCGTCGGGACGCCCCATTGTCGCCGCGCTTTCAAGCTCTCGGCCGCTGGCCGACCTTCAAACCATGCAGCAAGCCAAGCTAGATGAGAGAAGCCGCTTGGCTGCAGTCGTGTCTCCTTCGGATCATCGCTCGGTCTCTGGTCTCAAAGAATCCGCGTTGCACCTCGAGCTGAGGGGAAAAGATGGCAGGGACGGGCTCGACGAGGAGCGAGCGCCCGTCCTGCGAAAGCCACCACTCACACGGAGGAGCCGAACACTGACAACTTGTAGCTGGTTAGCCACTGCTCGACGGCGGGCACGATTGTCATTGACGGGTCGCCGACCGCTAGTGACGCGAGCGTGAATTGTGCTGCTAGAACGGGATTCGTGGAGCTGATTCGAACGCTGCGACGCCAAGGCACGTCGATCTGGACATATCCGCCAGCAGCGGGAATTACGTACTCGACCTGCAACGTACGTCGGGTGGCGGCTCAGAGCACGCCCGCCAATGACCGTCGAAGCCATCGCCAGAGCCCCAGCAGCAGCAACAGAGACTGGTGGAGCCACACCGGCTCGATCGGCTGGCGGCGCGTTTGCAGGGTCTCTCTTCCCCCTCCAGCACCACTAGGTCTCGACTGTCCATAGCGGGAGCGCTGCCATCCGGCTCTACCCCAAACGCATCTACCTTGCGCCTTTCGAATCCTTTTACGTGTCGTCCCGACGTGAAATCTTGTCCTATCCCATTCCAGGTGGCGGAAATTACACGAGTTGCTGTTTGAACGGGGAAAAGATGACGAATTATGAGCCAATCGGCGCTCGAGGTTCAGCCAAAGCACGGGGCTTAGAAGGATCTGCTCCAACCAATGTGACAGATTAGTATAATCGAGGCCGCGGCCGGATCCAACGTGTCGTACTCAGCAGTAACAAACAAGGGGGGCCGATGAGATACTTGCAAGGCCTATCTGAGCAAGGATGCAATCACTTCCGCTCCTTGCTATTACACCATTAGCTGCCAAGTTTCCTTTCAAATGTGCTCGGTAGTGGTTCTAGGGTTGACGATCGCATGGGCTTTTTATGCAGACCGATCGCGATAGACAAGATGTGTCGGCAACATGAAAGCATTCGTTCGCTGGATCGACAGTCACGATACGATCCTGAGGTCGTATGCAGTGTGGCATATCTGCTAGGAATTCTACGGACACCCTGAAAAGCGGCCAATATTCACCCACCTGCTAAGCGCTATGAAAGCACCAAAATGCATGTTGCTAGACTAAAGGCTTCGTGAACTCGTTACATGCAAGTGCTTGCACTATATCGGCTTGCGCCGACGAATTTCTATCGAGTGCAAAAGCTGGCAACCTGGTGCTCGCTCCTGCTAGCCTAGCCGTTTACTTTCGTAGCAAGAAGGAAAGAAACGAGGTATGAAATCATAAAGTCGACTCTCCGGATCTGGTGGCTTGCGTTGATGGCTAGCGCTGGTAGCAAGTCTGGTGGCTAGATCTTATGGCTAGCGCTAGTGGCTAGATCTCGTGGCTAGCGCTGGGAGCGCACACAGCAGTAGAGTCGAGATGCCATATTTCCTACTAATACTCGGCAGCAGCAACTACAGCCGCACATCTGCTTCTGCGGGAACACAAGTCTTTCTGAGCTCCCCGCAGCCGCTCTACACCTTCGACGTCCCATTTGCCTGCACTGCTCGGATCCTCGAGCTGAGATCCGACTCACTCAAGCGGTGGCGGACGCCTAGCGATGCGTCATAATCGGCGCACGAAAGGTGCGAAACTAAAAGTAGCGACATGGCTTCTGCGGTAATCATTTCGTCAAGAGGCACCACGCTGAAACGGAAGCGTTCTAAATCAACCATACTGCGGCTGATATCCATCATTCATGGTTCCTGAATTATAATGGTTAGGCTAGTTACCGATTGCGCAATAATTGACTACCAAGACTGCATGCAATCCGAATATTGTTATTAGGCTATTCGTTGTGCTCCAAAGAGTTGGTTGGTGGAGCTGAATTGCGCTCTAGAACACTGAAAGCCGTAAGAGAGTTGTCGAACGGCACGGTCGCTATGGAACGCCTGTAACCTTTTGTCGCTTTCAAATAGACGATATATCTACGCTATGGATTTATAATTGTTATTTTAAGGTACGGGTGCTCGTCGTTCTTTCGGCGTTTCACTATTTTCCGAGTACCCTGTGTGCATAGATGCTGCACTGAAAGTAGTTAGCCGCTATCCAAGCTTCGGGGCTTCACCGATACTCGTCGCGTGTCGGCTGAGACTAGCGTCGTTAAGAGCACTGTCTGTGGGCCTAGTTTGGTTTGGACGTCAAAACCACTGCACCCAATTCGTAACAGCGTATGCATCTCAACTAGCTAGCCATGACTAAATGGTTTGCTCTCCATAAGCACGGTTTCATCTTATGTTGCCTCGCTTTAGATAGTGTAGTTTTAGAGATTAGTACATAAGGCTACGTCAGGTCAGAGTGGTCCTGCATGAGGAGACCCTGGACTGCTAGCAGAAGTGAGACTTCTTGCGAGATTTCTTGTGAGACTTCATGAGGTCGGCTGCTTGATGGTGGTCGTTCATTTTGAGTGGCTTCGCATGTATTTCCGAGTAAGTTGCCTACGATTGCACTGCTAAATGAGGCAAGACACTGTGGCCTATTTTCGTTGTGTACCCAGCTAAGCAGCTGCGACGAGCTAGTAAAACTGCTGCTGCGGCCAGGTCAAGCTGCTGCAACGACCCTAGCTTGACTCTGCAAAATCCGAGCTAAATCCTTCGACAATCAGGTTAGACTCTGTCACAGCCGAAGCCTTATGCTCTGGGAGGCATCACAAGACAGTAAATAGTAAATTGGCCGCCCCGTTTCGATTGTATAAGACGGATTCTGACGACGGGTGTAGCTTTGCTGCTGAGCTTTGAACCAGATATATTTAAATTGCACAAAACTTGCGAGCTGACTTTTTTCTCTCTTGCAGCGAAGTCCGGAAAATTCCTTCGGGCACTTTCGCTCTCCCTTGCTGCTCTCTCCTACGCATCTCGAGTGTCCTCCTAAATCAGTTCCTGCTTAGCGAAACATGTTCTCTGTAAGTTGAGACGAAGGCTGTTGACTACCACTGACGCAACGAAAGCCGCGTGGGCTTTAATTGACTACCGATTTTTTTGCCTAGTGCTAGAATTACATTATGCTGTGAAATTGTGTCACGACGGCTAGAGGTATTTAGATATATACCAGCGATCTCCCCGCCCTTTAAAGAAGTGAGATGCTTAATTAATCGGTCCGTTCTCTACTAGTCGCATGAAAATGTTTCCCTCTTCGCCGAAGTAGCCACTTCCACCGCTGCCGCCGCCGCCCTCGAAGCCTGCTTCGCCGCGCCGCCAGCCACAGACATCCTGGACGCTTAAAGTTCTTATATCATAGTCCTTTTAAGAGAGGTCTTTTGATATTAAAGTCTCTTCTTTTAATTCATTAGTTTCGCATTTCCACCGCACTGTAACATTCCATTGGGGGCATCCTGCAATGGCATACGTTTTTGTAATAGAACTTCTGCAATCAGGAGTTTTTCAGTTCGCGACTTTTTCTAAAGATTGAATGATGGATACAGACGGAGGGCAATTGTACATATATATATATATATATATATATATATATATATATTGTGTGCGTGCGTGTGTCCGTGTGTCTGCGTGTGTGTCTGCGTGTGTGTCTGCGTGTGTGTCTGCGTGTGTGTTTGACTCTGTGTGTTTGACTGTGTGCCTGTGTATACAATTCACTTGTATAGACCCTTAAGAGAACGCATTCTCTATCCAGGAGCTTTACGTATGTCTTAGAGCTCGAGTCCACGACCTTGGTCGCTAAAGGCGAGCATATTACCCTTGGAACAAACCAAGGAATGAGCTAATTGCATAAGCTGACCTTTGAAAGTACGAGCTCGGAGTTGTTTTCCGGAGTACATAGCACGCCACCACGCCCACGCTTCACTGGGTATTCACTGCACCACGTCGCGTGCTCCGCCTCGGCCAGCCACGATCTACCAGTGAGAAGCTACGTCACAGGATTTTCTTTTTCGTGAGCACCTTGTTTGGGTGAGCTTGAGTGTATTGTTAATCCGCAGCGCGTTTACTCTCCAATGTCTCTCAAATAAGTTCGGTGGATGGTAAAACTAAAAACCGCCGTCTCGAATAGTGTTCGTTTTCGCTATCGTGCATTCATCTCTTCTTGTGTAATAAGCTCTTCGGCCGTACTGCTTGTACTGCAAAATATTTGTACTGCAAAATCTTCTCGCTACGTGGTCCAATTTACATTTAAAACAGAGCAGAACAGCCAAAGGACATTGCTCTAGCTCACCGAGCAACGCGCTACATCGACTCCAGCAGTGCGATTAACAGTCACTAGCGGTGACTGAGGCGTCGGGGTCTGCTCCGTATGCTTTTTTGCAGGCTTTGGCAAACTTTCCGGACTACTCCGGGCTATTTCAGGAGGTTAAGGATGCACACTAGGCCAGACGCGCACGGTAATTATTTGGGATAGACATTTACCATCCCTCCCCGATCAGGCGCTTCGGTTCCTTACAAGTGCCTGACATCAGTTCTAAAAATAAGCATAGGCCAGAGCTTGAGCTGCAACCAGCAGAAATGAAAGGGAACAAAACTGTGACAGCTCAATTAGCCCAGATCCAATAATAAATAACTAGGGGGCGTTAGGCCGAAACTAGCTAGGCCGCGTCTGGTACAAGTTTGGAAAGAGCCTCATGCCGGGGTTTGCCAAGCTCTGCTTTAAAATAATTCACGCTACATGAAATTGCAGCAAAGCATAGATATGTCATCGGGGGTATCTTGTCTCGCGCGTACGCATTAGCACAAGCCCCACGCTCATACGGGCAGCGCCTAACGAAGTCCTCTTACCGCAGGGCCGGTGTCGCTCTGGTCGACGAAAATGTGCGTGTTGGGTCTGCATGCCACCACGCGAATATAATCGCCTATGCCGTCGAATCGAGGAGACGCGATTACTACGAACTGTCGTCCCCATGTTGGCACTGGCGGCACTTCGTCAACGAGGTGATCCCGGCTGCGCGAGACGGGCGACACAACTCTGGCCCGAATGTTGCCAGAAAAGACGGCGATTTTCTTTCCGTTTCTCGACAGCACTCGCGCTCCAGTCAAATCGGCTGTCGTCTGCACTTGCAGCGACTGGTACTGGTTCAGCTGAGCGGTGCATACCTGCAACGCGATAGCGATTGAATGTTCGTCGCCTGGAGTTTCCTATCACCTAATCGTCAGGTAAACAACAACTGGCGTGGATTGTCTGGTACCTTTGGATCGCGGGTGTAGCTCCCACTGGTGGCCGGGGTTTGGCCGCCTGAAAATGCACTCAGCCTGCGTTGCAATTAAAGAGTGCACTCCCAAATGCGTACTGTGGCAAAACACGGCACGGTCGGCGATTTCAAAGCGCTTGAGTACAGTTGATCTATCGTCTACCGTGATCATCACTGGTAATCTGGGGAATGCAATCGGCACTGTCCCGCGAGTAGACCTTCCTCCATCTTGGCTCCCTGGAAAACTGCTTTCTTCGTACGCACCCCAGCCAAAGGCTTGCGCAGCAGGGTTCACTGACGACCCGGTCGGTCATCCAGAAAATAGACCTCGCGTCACTCGGCTGGTATATCACATGTCACGATAGATGCTGCACAGGAACTTAGCGCGGGGGTGGGCTTTCGGGCAACTGGCAGCTAAAGTTGGGCGGCGGCCTTAGCCTTCTGGCGGTTTGTCTCCGCTACAATTGGCTGGCTCAGGCACTCTCAACGTTCGGTGCTACTCTCTACAAGCAACTCTCCTCAGAATCTTTCTAGCCTATTAAAGAATTCCTAAATGATAATTATACGCAATAAACGCAATCAAGCATTCCCTACTGCAATTGACCCTTGGGTGCCCCAAGCTTCATGCGAATACGCTCAAGTGGCCCATGACGGCTTTCGGCTCGAGCGGCTCCAGTTTTGGGGTTGGGCAAGATCTCCCACGCTGCTTCTTCGCATTCTGTCATTCAGCCCGATAGCCTCAAACCTTATCGGTGTTCTGCTCTCATCCACTTTGATAGAGACCCGGGTGACTCTGCTAAAGACCACAAGAAATTTTTGGTTTTGGTTGCCTAGACCGAGAACCCCTGTAAAAACAATGTTTTCTCTTTCATGCGAATTTAAGTTAGCATACAACGCGCCGTATATTGCTATTTTTTATTGTAAGAATCTGTTTGTTGCATGCTAAATTATGACGGTTGATTCTAAATGCGATATTACCTCCTTTCTATTTGCCAAGCGTGATGATACAAAAACAAAATTTGGATTACATCGACATTTTATACGCTATACAAAGATCAGATATTCAATCAGGAAGACTCTTCTGCATGACGGATGTCGTCATTAAAGGAACGCTGTACCCCTGGGTCTTCGCCCAGGAGGTAAGACGCTCGCTGTTCACAATCTAGATCGTGGGTTCGAGCCCTGGCGTGGAAAATCTTGTATGGCTCACTGCAAGTGGTATTGATAGCCGTTAGGAATCTCCTGGCGCTATACAAATAAGGCTGTTGAATCAGCTAATTTTTTGTATGTGGAATAAAACTTCCGGCTTCCGTGCTGAGGCTACAGGCGAAATACTAAGAGAGCCTATTTTAACCACGAGGCTTTTCAGTGTTTGAATGGTCAGAGGTTTGCCTAAAACACTAATATATGTTGGTTTCGTCATTGAAATGAAGTTAGCTGCCCGATAAATGGCCATATTCGACAATGTATGCTTCCCGTTGAGTCTGGCATGGTGGGAAGTGACGGTTTCAAAAGGCATGGGTTTGGCTGAATGTCCATGGGTAGGGCTTATTCCGCACCAGCCTCGAGAGCGGCACGTGACTTCTTCAAAGTTCTCTCTCAAACCGTAATGTGAAGAGAGAGGTTCTTTCAAAGGAAGACTTCTAAATCTAGAACTTCGACATCTAGAAGCTGGACTTGGGAACCAAGTTCGTGCTAGTAACCGAGTCTGTGACTCTGACGAAGAGGCAGTTACAGCAAAGCGGCCATTATGCTGGAGAGTAGTCTGTACAACACTGCAAGTATTTGGCTTCCGTGCGCACTCTGAAGCCATCTGCAACTACCCTGTTTTTAAGAAACAGTATGACTAATTAAGAAGCATAGCGAAATTATGAAGACTGCCGAGGAGGTAAGAAGCATCGCCTAATTAGCAGTAGCCGATGGCTGGAAATGAATTGCCATAAATCAGCTACGAATTAAAATGTAATGTCGTTGCGTAAGCATTGCGGACTCCCAAAATCAAGGACATGGAGAGCACAAACCTTTGCCCACAGCTGTCTCCAGAGAGAAGAAGGGAAGAGCATGCCTGTTGTCTTGGTATGACCAGAGCGTACGCTGAACACGCCGCCGCTGCTGCATTAGTTCAGACAGCTATGACTGAACTCGAGCCGCATCGGGCTTGTATGCGCAAATAATCACTATTTTTTCTTAGCTTAACAAAAAGTCACCGCAACTGCTTTAGCGAAGTAGACAAGCGTCTAAATTTCTTGGGATTGCTACCGCCGTTCGAGCGGCTTCATTTTACGTCTCACACAAGATGTCTGCACATGCATTTAGGTCTTGTTACTGTAGTTAGTCACAGTACTCCGGCATTGAGGGAATTACGCAACCCGTCGGATTCGTGGCTAGCACTACTGAAAATTGTGATTAGTTTGTAAAGAGATGGCATGAAAAAATGTAAAACCTGGCTATGCAAGTTATTTCGTCTAAATAAATGTGTCTAAACTACGTGGCTATCGAATGGGATAAGCTGACTGCTAGCCGTTGCTAGGCCACAATCTCAAACTGGCGTCATTAATTAAACTCAAAGTCCGACTGCATATTTTTTCGATCTTTATGAAAATTGTATAGATTTATGATCGAGTAGAAAAATAAAACTGATCGCACAAACATTATCGCCCCTTTGAGCCAATATGCAGCAAGCTAAGTGGCTAGTGGATCCACGTGATTGCAAGCAATCTTACACGCCAACTCGGAAGATCCAAGTGCACCACGCCTCCAAGCATCTCAGTCTCGCTCCGGAGACCGGCTCGCCCGGCAGCACGCAGAGGTCTTGCCTCCCTGCATTAGGAGGCAATAGGAGACATGCTACGAAGCTGGTAACCAAATTCAAGCTGCCCGACAATCCTTCAGTCACTGTCGAAGCCCGCTAGCCCCCAGGGTGCTGGCAGGCTTTCATGTACCAACCTAAGCAGTAGGCACTAAGGCGGCACGGCCAGCTAGCGAAAAGCCCAAACGAATCGCAAAGTAACGAGTGCGAACCGAACACGAGTAGCACTCGGAGGGAAAAAAGTGACACTTCGCGAGCGACATACCTGGCCGTTTGTGCACTCGCTGCCGCCCAGCTGCACGGATATGGCCGGGGCTGGGTTCGGCATGGTGATCTGCAGCTGCGTCGCGCCAGCTTCGGCGGCCACGACGGCGAATTGGCACATATCCTCGCCGGGATAGTACGTCACGATGTAATAGTCGTAGCCGAGCGAGCTAGTGGGGAACGCCAGATACGAGTCGGTCGATCCGGTGATCCTGCTCAGAACCGCTACGGCAACATCCTGCGAGGCGAGCACTCGGATCGTGTACGCGCCCGTAGGTGTTGAATCTGCAATCACCGAGGTGCGATCTTCATCTGCCACATGCATGCATACCAAGGCGCTGGCTGTGCATGCACTGCACGGATGAGCTCCCCCTGACCAAAGTGCGACACGGGGCGTGGTAGCTGTGCCGGCTCTGGCCGCCGCTACCGATGCCATCACGTCACATCCACCTCTCACCTGGTGACAGTAAGTAGTAACTCGGAATGTTGATGGTCAGCGTTTTTGCGGGCAAAACGGAGAAGTTCTGAGACAGGCTGAAAGGTCCTGAGACATACAGCGGCGACATCAAGCAGACCATAGTGATACTCGCGGTGGACATGGGAGTGACGGCGATGGCCAGGTACGTCTGTGCCGCGGGACTGTCGTCGACGTTGTTCGTCTCGAAAATGAGGACGAAATCTTTTCCGTAGCTTGTGACAGGAGCAACTGCAGAGGCCAAAACCAAGAGAGCCCAATTATTCACCGCCTTTTCCCAGGTGCTAGCGCCCGGCAAAGCTAGCGTGAGGCCAGATGGTGGTAGTCTCAGCCTCGCGTGAGTCTCATCCTCGTGGAGGAGCGAACAAGGGAGAGCCGCGATCGTTCAGGCGAGCGCGAGCGATCGCTCACAGCCACAATCCACTTTGGGCACCCCAGGAGAGCAGATCTGATCATCCACCAGACCGTTGCAGTCGTTGTCGATGCCATCGCCGATTACTTGCAGGGAGAACTCGCACTGCAACGAGTGCAAAATCCGGAGACTAGTCACGCCCGGCGTCGGTGGAACGAGGCGGCCGCGACTATTCGAGCCAGCTCGAAGCAAGATTGACAAAACGGAAGCGCTCGGAAGCGATGTGCGTCTCGTCAGACGCTGCTGCTGCTGTCGCTGCTGCTGCTACCCAGGCGGAGGCTTTGACCGATATAGGATGTAAGAGCGAAGATAATACTCGAAGAGTGACTAGAAAGGTCACGATCGCGCAGGGTCGTTGTCAATCGTCGTTGTCAATCGTCGTTCACGACGGTCCACGGCAGGACAGGCTAAAGCCACGAGAAGGTTGAGTTAGAATCCGCTGCGAAAGGAGAAGAGAGCGGCTGACCTGAGAAGGAGGGCCTATCGAGAGACCTGGGCACGCCTACCCGCCAGAGGCAGAATCGTCGAGCTTCGAGAACAAGCCGTTTTCGCCTTCAAGTTGCAGCAGATTCGCCAACTCGAAGCTCGGGAGCCACCACGGCGGCGATATCCCGTGCTGGACACAGGCAATGTTCGGTCCGCTAGCCACTGCCCGCTCAGCGAATCGCAGATATCGCAGCAATCGATACAGCCCAGAGCCTAGCTACCCTCAGCCGACCGCTCGCCAGAATGAGCCGGGTGTGACGTGAATTGAGCAGTCCCGTCGCTAGGCAGGCGCGGCATCCACAAGCGCCGGAACCACAAGAGACTGCCAAAGATAGGAAAAATTAAGAGCTTTATTTCTGTAGCGACGGCGGATGAGGCTTACTGGGTTATTTAAACCTCGCAGGGGTCATAGTGTGAATTGCCCGCTGCTTGACTGTTGGCGGCAAGCTGGGTCAGACACCTTACCGCTGGACTAAGACGCAGCGAAGTGCCACTGTTCATCGTCACTGGCAACGATCCTAAGCTGGTGCATGTGTACCAAGCTTCGTCTGAAAACATGCATATTCCGCTCAAGCAACACTTAGACTGTCACAAACAACATAAGTCGGAACTCGCCTCCAACTGGGGTATACGTCACTGATCTCAGCTGGGCTGGGCCGAGCGAGGCTTAGCCTAGTTGGATTTCCCAGCCGGAGGTATAGGGGCGATTTAGAAGTGGTTCTATCGTTTAACTGCAGTTGGTGTGTAAGCCCAGCGAGGAGCAAATGATGGATGCACCCTTTGCAGACTTGTAACGCACTGAGAGCCAAAAAACCTGCAATAACAACCAACCAATAAAAATCCCTGCCGCTGCTAAAAATCTCGTCGAATTTTTGGAATTACTGATAGTCGAAGTAGGCAGGAAACGCCAAGGTTTTAGTCACCTCCTCCACTAGAGCATTAATTAAGTTACTCTAGAATGTATACCTTAAATTACCCAGGTTACGCTAAAGCATGGCTTGAGTTTGTTGTCCCCTCGACCAGAGCAAGAGTGGCGCCGTTTCACCGTCATTTAGACTTTGTAAACGCTGCTTTAGCCGCGACCGGAGGCAAGGCGGCTATATCAGGCCCGAGACAGAGTCAAGCTGACCATTTTTTCCGCACGGCATGCACATGCGCTGGCCCTCCGGTTGTCCGCCTCGCCGTCGCTCGGTAGCCGAGAGCGGACCTCTCCGGAGAAGCGACCTGCACCGCCGCTTGCTGCACCACCGCAGAGCGCTACGAACTGAGCGGCGTGCACACGCGTGCGATTTGTACGCGCGACACGATTTACGCAGCTCCGCGTTGCTGGTCACGACCGTCGCCGCCGCCGCCGCCCCCTCACCCTCTTGGGAAGGTCCAGAGCCAGCACGGTGCCGAACGCCTGCAGGTTGCCAGTGCCGTAGTGATACGCCCCCACCTTGACGCTAGGGTTGAGGTTCTCCAGCGACATCGACGCCGACGCCGAAGACAGAGGCACGACGGCCGCCACCAGATTACTGAAACCGAGTTGGCGCGAGCGCGCTCGTCAGCCCCGTGCGGCGAGGGGCTGACTGGCCCTCGTTGGGCGGCGAGGGGCCGCCCATGCGCGCGCCAGAGCTGCGGGGTGAGCGGCGCCAAGGTGCACGTTCGCCGTCTGCGGGCGCGGGCGCGTGCACGAGCGCACGCACGCACGCACGCACGCCCTCACCTGGAATTGGGCACTCGCTGCCACTGCACCGGCTGAAAGGCGGCTATGTCGCCGTTGAGCCGCAGGGTGGACAGCGAGTCATTGCCAGCCACCACCTGCAACGGCGAGTCATTGCCAACTCGCGGTCTGCCGGAGTTCAGCCGACAGGCGAGATTAGCGCGCGCGCGGCCGAGTTTTTTTCTCGTGGGCGTCGAACTCGAACTTGACGGAGGAAGCCGATCAATAGAAGGCTGGATGCTGTCGGGGAGGACGAGCGAGCTGGCACGCCCGATCGGCTCGCTTTTGGCGAGGCGCTTGCTTATCAAAGCCATTCCCCACGGCCCTTCCTCTCTCTGCTCCCTCGAGCGCCACGCCTCGAGCTACCTCCGCGGCTCGGACGGACGAGGCGCCGCGGCTGATGCGCCGCGGCCGCAATGATGATGAGACTAGCGAGTCGCCGGTGTCGCACCGCTACGCACGCGCGGACTATCGCGGATAACGACAGGCGAACGGGCGAGTGAACGATCGAGCTCGCGCGCGCGCCCGCGTCGCCGCCGCTGCCGCCATCGCCTACGAGTGCTCACCATGAGATACGTGAGCGGATAGTTCCCTCCGGCAAACGTATTGTAGTATATCGGCGCGTAGTAGTCGTTGGTATATTGCGATAGTCCCGGCACGGTGATCATAGCCTGGTCGCCGGTGATAAGTGTGACGGATATCGGATTTGTGGCGTTGATCCGCGTGACTCCGGTGACCGGCTGGTCCAAATACGCGCCTAAGCGAGCGGTGAGTGGAGGCGGCCGATGAGCTGGGGGCGCAAGCCTGGAAGACACTCGCCGGCTGCTGCCTGCGCGTCCCCGCGGCACTGGCAGCAGCCGGCGAGCTAAGGCCGGGCGCACTGAGCGGCTGCCGGCGGCGCTGATCGGCAGCAGGTGGCGCTTAGCGGCGACTCGCCGCCGAACTCGGCGTCGAGTACAAAGTCGCCAATGAACCTCTTTGACTGACTCAATGGATGGAAAAAACGGAAGTGACGACAGCGCTTGCAAGGACTCGCACGACTACCAAAAAGGACGGAATAGAACAGTAAAGGATACCCCAACCCTTGCCTAACCGTTATGCAGTCAGCACACACAGGCAGACGCTAACTAGGAACTGGCGGGTTGAAATTTAAAATATCCACCTGCCATAACAAGGGAGGCACCGGCAGTGGGACACGTTGATCATTTTATAATTGAAATTGACATTGACCGTAGACTATGCCGTTACTCGATCGGTTGCTTCTACAACTGGATATGAGAAAGTCATCGTGGGCGGGGCGATCGTACGAGGGGGTGGAGCGCTCGAGCGGGGAAGGACCATCAGTTAACTGGCATTAAAAGGTTAGGCCATAGAACCAGTGCGAAGGATAAAAAACTCAAGTACGGGATATCCTGGCCGATTGAAAAGGATGCGAGCAAGGATGATGGGTGGATGGCAGCTGCAGCGGTGACCCACCACGGTGCCTGTCATGGGTACCGCGGTGGCGCTGAGGACCGCGCGTAGACGGTTTTCGGGTGTGGCCGGCCATTTGCTTTGAGCCGGAGTACGAGTAAATCGAGGAGGCGACCTGCCGGCGGCGGTGGACACGAGGGCAGGTGCTGCTATGCCGACCCGCCCACACGTGCTCGAGCTAGCCCGGGTGCCACGGAGATAACCGTAAGTTTTCGCGATTAGCCACGTCGCATTCATTCAGCTTTTCGCTCTGGCTAAAAATCGCAGCTCGATTCCATTCTCGCGCGGCTTCCTCGTGGCACAGCGAGAGAGACACCGCGAGTCGCATAGCCTGCTTTAGGGCACGGCCCTGCATCGACCGGCTCGGGGGGCGCGGCCCTGCACAGGCGCGCGGCCCGAGGCCGCGGTCCTGTTGTCCTGCTTCATCGTTACGCTAAAGCTAAAGTAAAGAGTAGCCGCTTGAACGGATAAAGTCATCGACTCTATATGATGTTAGCGCTGCTCATACTACTGTCTGGTTAGCATTTCCGGTAGGCACGGCGACGACGGCCCGAAAAATAATAACGCAGCAGTCGCTGGGCAGGCGGAAGTCCTCCAGCGAGAGCCACGGCCGGCAGAGAAACCACCCGGATCGTCCACAGGTTGCCGCCAGCGGAGAGTGAAAGTCGCAAGCGGACAGGCGAGCGGCCGGCACTCACCGGCAGATGGCAGCACGAAAAAGAGCGACCCGGCTGCAGTGGTCAGGCACACGGTCGTGCCGTCGACGCTGGCCACGACACGCACGACGTCGGGCACACCCGACGGCCTGGCCGGCGTGGGAAGGACGACGGCCGACGTGTCCCACGAACCGACAGATATGAGCTGGAAGAGCGAGACGACAGCGACGTCAGCAATGACGCTCCGTCGCTGTCGCGGAGCGAGCGGCGTCGCGCCTGGCGAGCGTTCGAGGCCGACGGTTTCTGCCGCCGCCGCCGCCGCCGCTGAAGCCGCGACGACCGCTCACCTGTTCCACCACGTGATCCTTCCCGCGCTCGCCGGCGAAGGAGGTTCTGGCGTTGCCGGCGAACACGGCCACTGCTTTTGAGGTCAGGATCTTGGTGCCGGTCAGGTCGCGCGTGCTTCGCGCCATGTACACCTGCATCGCTTGCATTGTGAACGTGACGATTGATCCGGAGGCGTAGCGAAGGCAGCGGAAGCTGGTCTCCACAGGCACAGAGGCGCCTGCGAAGCGAGGAGAGAGGGCGGAAAGCTTGCGGAAGCAGCCGGCGCCGCCGCTCGCGCGACATTCCGTCGCTCGCGCCCGCTCACTCGTTCGCGATTCGGCGCACAATGCGAAATGGCACGAGGCATCGTGCATAGCTCGGCTTCTTCGAAGGATGCTATTTTGCCACGCGATGGAAGGACGGACATTCTCGCTTTAATTAATATATATATATATATATATATATATATATATATTCCGTCACCCAGCAAGATGGTGCAGCGTTTCTTTCCGCGACAAAACTACTGTGAATCAACGAAGCGAGTCTGCAGGCAGTATATATGCATATATATATATATATATTTATTTATTTATTTATTTATTTATATGTATATGTATACTGCCTGTGGACTCGCTTCACTGAATATATACTGCCTGTGGACTCGCTTCGCTGATTCATGGCTGTTCTGTAGCGGAAGACAGCGCTGCGCCATCTTGCTGCGTGACGGGAGTGCGCCATCTTGCAGCGTAACGAGGGAAGGACAAATTTTTTTGCTTTCATTAGTATATATATATATATATGTGTGTGTGTGTGTGTGTGTGTGTGTGTGTGTGTGTGTGTGTGTGTGTGTGTGTGTGTGTGTGTGTGTGTGTGTGTGTGTGTGCCAGTGTGTGTCGCATCTGCATTCATTCTGCATTGCAAGGTGCTCTATGCTCAGCGCCGCTTACCGGCGGCCATACTCGGCCAGGTAATGTTGAGCAAGGTGTTGTTGCTGATGCTCACTATGCCGAACTCCGCGTTGCCGGCGGACGCGCCATACGTCACCACGTAGTAGTAAGTTCCAAGCGTAGCCGTGGGCAATGCGAGAAATGTACCGGCTGACTGCGTTTCCTGCCGAAGGCGAGAGCGTCGATGTCCAATCAAAAGCTAGTGCTGCGAAGCAGCAGATCGCACCGCGACCAATAGCGCCGCCTGACGCGAGCCTCTTAAGTGCTGCCTTCGCCGCGAAGTGAGAACGCGGAGGCAGAGCGGCAGCGAAGCAAAGCCGCTCGCGACAGCGAGCGGTGAAGTTTGATAGATACGATCTGCAAGCGGTATTTACGGATAGCCAATCGTTTGATCGAGACTGCAGATTCACAATTCAGCTGACATTTCGCTCCACCCACCAATCGGAGAGCGTCGGTGCCGGCGAGTGGTCTGACGTAACCTAGCAGCCGACTCCCGCGCAAGCGCTCGAGCGGAGCGCCAAAACATTGTGCGGATTCCGCACTCCGCACGCGGCGCCGCTTAGCATCCAGGAGCCGCTTGAGCGACGCGCGACTGATAGGCCAGAGACCGCAGCTATCGCGCGCGCACTCTCGCCGGCACCACGCGCGCACTTTCGCCGGCACCGCTCCCTGAGCCCGGTAACCTTTCCCTTGAATACTTCGGCTTCCTCTCAAGGACTATTGGGTATCCATGGGGTGGCTAAGGGTTTAGGGTTGTCAAAAAAGGGAGTTCGACCGGCAATAACTGTTGTTGGGGGCCGCCTCATCCCGCCCCGCCCCGCACATTCAGCCAGAAGCCCGTGGTGGAGAGTTATAGCTCCCCAACCTCCTACTTGCGCCCCCGAAACTGAGCATTGGCCTATAGCAAGCCAGCTAGTCGTAGCTGGCGGTGTGCCGCGGTGCCTGCGTGCGCGCGAGGCGGCGGCGTACTTCGCTTCGCGCCCCCCCCCCGCCCGCCTCCGCCCACCACGCGCGCTGCTACGAGCGGCTCGACGTCCGGTGGTTCGGGCGCTGCGTCGCTCTCACCTGCGCGGCAGCGCCCGAGCGCACGCATTTTCTCACCTCGTTCATCCCCCAAACGGACAGGGGTTGGGTGGCAGTGACGCGGATGATCTTGTTCGCGACGGCAAATTCGGCGTCTAGGATTGACCATCTGACCCCGCTGCACAGCGTCACGGAGACGACGCTGCCTCCGGCAATGCCGACCGTCTGGTTCGCCACGCAGCCCGGTGGCGGCCTAGAGGGAGACGAATTGTTCACGGCTGGAGCGACAGTGCCAGCAGCGGCCGACAGTGTCCGGCGGTCGAGGCGCCGTTCAGTGCAGCACGGCCCGCAGCACACGCCGGCACGGCGCGCAGGCTACTCACGACAAAACGGAGATCGTAGCGACGGCGTTGCCGTTATACTTGGAGTTGGCCAGGTACACAACGGGCGCTATGTAGCGGGGAAAATCGACTTCGTTGGCAAGAAAGACTAGCACCATCTCGCGTCCCACCGTCGATACAGCGGCGGCTGCAAGCAGATGGACAGCGGATGGACCGTCGCAGCATTTAACGAGAGGTGAGCACTGCCCGGCGCGGTCCAGGAGCGCGGCGCCGCGCGCGCACTTGCGAGCGTGCGCCTTCGTGCGCCACGCTCCCGGGGTCACCAAGGCGACGCTCTCTCCGAGTCGGAATCGCGATCAGACAGGGCAGGGAGCTGCGCACCGGTCGCCCTCACGCCAAGGGGTGCGCCGTTTGCGAGGCGAGCGCCTGATGACTTTATGCGCTGAAGAGCCCGAACTGGTACTCGAAGTGACGTAAGAGCTTCGAAGGGTAAATTTATTCACTGCATGCGTTCAGGGTGCCGCGTGAGGACCGCCCACTCGGGATCAAGCTACGTGAATTTTTTCTTAATTACTCAACAGCTGAATCATTGTGAGCCGTGATGGCACACTAGGTAAGGCGGATGCTTTCACGACCTCGTTCCCGAGGTCATGGGCTTGATTCCTGAGGTGGGCAATCCCTTATTATCACAGCAAGCGGTGGTAATAGATATGAAGGTTCTTTTGCCTCTATACAAAAGAGAGGCAGATAGTATTGTTAGCTAGTATTGTTTTCTTTTTGCTTAATAAAGTTTTTTTAAAGCTGAAAAGATATTTCGTCGTGCTGTTGAATGTCGCATGCAATCGGATCAGGTATTGGGGCGTGAGCTTACTTATTCATTATTTATGCCCCTCACGCGAAGCACCGGCGTAGTTTATTAGTGCCCCGAGATTAGGAGTGAAAACTGTCCGTCCGACCTCACGCATATAAATTCGAAATCCATCCGACGGAGAACTTACTAGTTATGGGCAAACCCAGTGTGATTCAGATATTGAAAAGGGTGGCGCTCAAAATTGGCTCTGCCAGCATATCTCCCGTTGAATCAGCTCGAAATCTAGGTGTCATGTTAGAAAGTGACCTCTCGTTAGACAACCATATCAGCTCCACAATCAAGTCTGCCTACTTTCAGCTACATAACATTACTAAAATTCGGAGTTATTTAGATAAGGATCCCACGTCTAAGTTGGTCCATGCATTTGTGACATCCCGTCTTGACTTTTGCGACTCACTGCTTGCTGGCCTACCAGCATGTGCAATCAGGCGATTACAGCTGGTGCAAAACTCCACAGCTAGGCTTGTCTGTCGTGTGCAACGCAGTTGAAACTTCAAACCACTTCTCGCCGATCTGCACTGGCCACCAGTCGAGCAACGGATCGACTTCAAGGTTTTGTCGATCACTTTTAGGTCACTTCCTTCTTTGACTCTAGCCTATCTCTCAGATCTGCTCCCCCACCAGGCCAAGCATTGTACCACCAGCTTTTCGGAATCCAACAGTTTACCAATACCTCGAACAAACCTCAAATCCTTTGGAGACCGTGCATTTAGTTCGTATGCTCCCAAAGCCTGAAACTCACTCCCGACTTGCGTCACAACATCCCCTGACTTGACCACATTTTAAAAGAACTTAAAAACACACCTATCTATGACAGCATTTAGTGGGTCCCTGTGATTCTTCCTTCATGTGCTAATGCGTGCTGACACTGTGCATGCTGCCACTAACCACACTCGTATGCTGACCCTGTGCATGTCACCCCTAGCCACGTTATTTGTGTTGTTTATAAAGCATATTATTCAACATTCAATCGTATTTCCCTTTGCAGAAAATGTAAAGCACCTAGAAAAAGATTGAGTTCTCTGAGGGCACTTTATCAAGTGCATTATTATTATTATTATTATTACTGAAGTCAAGTACTGATTTAGTCATTCTTTTATCGAAGAGCCGACGCGTAGCGCGTGGCAGCATTAAAACCCAAAGAGGCTCCAACAGATGCGCTCGCCAGGCCCGCCAGTTGGTGTTGTAGTGAAGCGAACAGCAGACTTCGTGCAGCTATGTTAACGCCATTTGCGGTTTATGCGATCTTGGAAACATTTACCGATGGGCGGTAATCAAGATTGCCTACCTCTTGCCGAAGGTGCACTCGGTAGAATGCAACCAATCAATCACTAGATTTGCTGCTGCTGCACGTCTACCATGCGTCTGCTTTGAGCCCGCTCGCTGCAGCAACGGCCAAGGCAAAAGCCCAGCGCGCTCGCCGGCTAGCGGGCGCTGGGCTTTATTGAGTTCAGGAATGTCAGTGGGCGAGCTTTTTAAACTCCTCACCACGATGGCGTAGATACAGCTGCTCGCGAGCATCACAACCCGGTTGCGAAACGTTTACGATAGGTGGTCGTGCAAGCGACGTTTGGCTTTTTTGGTCGTGGACGCGTTTCTGCGCACAGCACAGACATGGGCATCGAGACTTGGCTCGGGAAAAACCTTCAGCCAGCCAGCGATACAAGCGGTGCGGTGCCTTAGCAACGACTTCTCAGCCGTTCTTGAAGACCTCGAGGCTGTTGGCCACTTTGTACACCCGGGATTAACGGTTTATTAGTCAACTCTGGCTCACCGAGTATCGTCCAAGGTGATTTTCGTACACTAGATAGGACCGGCTAGGCAAAGGAACGAGTGTACACGAGAACGAGCCTATGCAAAGAATCTGACGCACTTGAATGTAGCTGTCTTGTCTGGTGGTAGCGTGGCAGGGAAGCGAGCTGATCCCTGAGCCAAGAAACCCTACGGTCACCAATTAGTCTTCTTTAGAACTCCCCACAACTGGGCCACTTAATTTACGCGTTTCAAAATATCCTTCGTCTGTAAATTGAATAGATATAATAATAATAATACATTTAATATAGCACCCTCAGATAACTTGAATTTTCTTCTAGGTAGTTTACATTTGCTGCAAAGAAAGCACGATCAAATGGTTAGTGGTAGCAGGCTCAATAAACAAGAATAGCATGGTTAGGGGTGATATGCACTGGGTTAGCATGCAATTTGGTTAGTGTCACGACAGGACCGCCCTTTCAGATCCATTGTTATTCTGCTGATGCGCTCTAAACACGTGTCCGTGCAATGTGCACCACTGCTTAAGTTTCTCGTAGTCTCGGTCAAGCTTCGAACGTGCGCTGTAGTGAGAACTACGGTAATTCGATGGTGCCCAGCCCGAGACGTTCGCAGCGTTCGCGAAAGCTGGGAAAAGTAAGCGGGCACGAACCTGGCAGAGAGAGCATGAGAATGTAGACAGCGAGAGAGCGAGAGATGGAGAGAAAGTGGTAGAGAGGAGAGAGTGAAATAAGCGGAGGCGATTTCGACTCCTGCGGATAGGCCAGCCGTCCGGCGTCGGAAGCAGCGTGGCTGGCTAGCCGCGACTGAGCAGGTTCGTTGCTCTCTCTCTCTGCGCTCGCTCTCTCCCTCTCTCGGCTCTCTCTCTCTCTCTCTCTCTCTCTCTCTCTCTCTCTCTCTCTCTCTGCGCTGGCTCTCTCTCTCTCTCTCTCTCTCTCTCTCTCTCTCTCTCTCTCTCTCTCTCTCTCTGCGTGCTCTCTCTCTCTCTCTCTCTCTCTCTCTCTCTCTCTCTCTCTCTCTGCGCTCGCTCTCTAACACTCTGCGCTCGCTCTCTATCTTGCTCTAGTTCTCTCTCTCTCGCTCTTTCTCACTCTCTCTCTCTCTCTCTCTCTCTCTCTCTCGCTCTCTCTCTCGCTTTTTTCTCTCGCTTTTTCTCTCTCTCTCGCTCCCTCTCGCTCAATCTCGCTCTCTCTCTCTCTCTCTCTCTCTCTCTCTCTCTCTCTCTCTCTCTCTCGGCGCGCTCTCTCTCTCTCTCTCTCTCTGCGCTCGCTATCTCTCTCGCTCGCTCTCTCTCTCTCTCTCCCTTGCTCTCTATCTCTCTCTATTTATCTCTCTCTTTCTTTCTCTCGCTTTTTTCTCTCGCTCTCTTTCTTTCGCTCTCGCTCTCTCTCTCTCTCTCTCTCTCTCTCTCTCTCTCTCTCGTTCTCTCTCTTTTTCGTTCTCTCTTTCTTTCTCTCTTTCTCAATCTCTCTCTCTCTCTCTCTCTTTCTTGCGACGCGCTCGACTTCTGAAATCTCGACCAGGGGTGAGCCACAGAACAGCGACCGCTACGTCCGGCGACGACGCCGCAATCGCCATGTAATTCGCTTCTGCTTCTGTCACAGCTGCCACTGCCGCCGCCGCCGCCGCCGCCGCCGCCGCCGCCGCCGCCGCCGCCGCCGCTGCCGCTACTCACCATGCGCTAGAGCCGCAGCGAGAAGCCAGAGCTGCAAGCGGTGCGCGGCCATGGTCCGACGGGGCGGCCGCTCAGGATCGGACCGCTGCTGCTCGTCCGGATGGTGGCGGCGGCGGCGTCGCCGGGTGGTCGCCGGCTGGGGGCACGCCTCTCGTCAGTTACCAGCCAGCGAGGCGAGGCCGGAAAATATCGATATGTGCCGCCGCCGCGCGCTGCTCGTAGGCTCGCCGCCGGCAGCCCTGCGAGAAGGAATGCCGGCACGGAGAGTGAATGACCGGCGTCGCGTCGAGCGTTTTATGCCGGCCCGCGCGCGAACTACTCGAACCGTTCCAGCTGCCTCGCTCCAGCTGTAGCGGCGTCTAGTAACGACAGATCGCGTGGCCGCGAGAGCGGACGAACTGGCGCTCGTCCAGTCCGTCCGTCAGGTCGTCCAGTCGGTGCGGCCGCCGCCAAAGCAGCGCTCCGCTTTGAGGAGCCGGCGAAAGCGCTCGCGCCGCCCGACTGCCGCGCTCGGGGAACGATGAACGCACGACCGACGACGGCGCCCGCCAGTCCCCCGACCCCCTCCCCCCCCCGGGGTCCCCGGTAAAGCCCGCCAGCTAGCCAGATTGCGATCCGCTCACCGCTGCTCGGCGACCGCTCGGCGCCGCTACGGGGCAAGACACGTCGTCAGCAGGGATGTCTGCAGGATCTTTCTCTGGCCACTCATTCGCGCGCGAGCGGCGACCCTTTTGTCGCGAACGGAACACAGAGTGCATTGTTCCGTATCGACTGCTGCTCATCGCCAAAACGGGCGCCATTACAAAGGGAAACAAACCTCGTCCGTTATCTCGCATTGTTGTGTCGCGAACTTTCTCACGCACGCGGCCCGCCGCAATCCACTATTGGCAACTCGACCACGCCCGAATGCGGCAATGCTCGACGCCACCTCACCCGGATCGCCGACGTCGTGGCTGTGGGCAGAGAGAGGGTGGTGTTGGGAGGGAGCGTGGCTAGTCGTATTACACGGAGACGCAAAGCACGCGGCTAGCGTCTGGGCACAGATGCTGCCCAGTCGCTTTCGATTTGCTCGCACCTCGCGTTTTCAGAGACGCGGCGGCAGACGGCGTTGCTGCGGCTGTCAGTCGAGACATGTCTGACATGTCCGATCGTGAGCATTTCCATTAGCATCTGCTTTTGCAATGCAATTTGCCAGCTCGCCGGCCGCTGCTTTGGCGGAGCTTAGTGGCGGACTGCCAAATCCCGACGGAACGGGACCTAAATTGCCGGACTGCTTAAGTAAACAATCTCTTCGAGGCATCGCACACAGGGACTGGACAGGAGAAATATATCAGCTCATTAGCGGTGGCACCATTCTCAAATGCAGTACGCACAAGCGCGAAAAGGACTGAGCAATTGCCGTAGCGGTCGGTTATGTCTTTAGACTCGCTTGAAATTTACTGTCCTGGCATGGAATGTCAGTCGATTGCAGAACTCCGGGCTATTGGGGCGGCGCAGGCAAACTGGAGGTACAGTCTTCGCCGCGGGACTTTCGTTTGATTAGACGGCGCCGCACAACCAGACCGGAAGTGAAGAAAAGCCTGGAGCAGCATGACGAAGTTCTCTTTTTCTTAGCCGTCGGCCAGATCGAAAGAAAGAGTAGGCGCGCGCGCGTCAATGCGAGTGAAGGCACCTGGCAGTTGACGCTCGGGGGCGTAATAGGTAATGCTCTGGTCGGAGAAGAAGAGAGGTTTCGCGTGGCGCTAGCAGCATGACCCGCGGTTGTGCCAAGCTGCGGACCTCGCCAACGCAGCCGCCTGCAAGCGCCTTATCGCAGCGCAGGCAGGAAGACCAGCGAGGAGCGTCACGACGTGTGCAGCGAACGACTTTGAACCACTCCATCCAATCAAGGCCCGATCTACTGCATTATCACCTAGCTGAAAGTAGGGCGTGCGGGGCTCCTGTGGACATCTCGCAAAAAGGTCGAATCGGAATACGCCACCCTATCTCGGGGCAGAGGAGGCTGCACAGGATGCAAGGTGTGGCAATTTTTTACGCGAAGCCGTCCAGTTTGTGCGTGACACTCGACAGTTCGAAAAACTATAGGTTGATCAGTCAATTAAAAAACCTGCATCAATACATGAATGCCTGTAACGCTAGCTGCCGAGACATTCCGAGATATCATTATGCTCACTTGGACGTCCATGCGTACACAACAAATCCTATGTATAATATATGTTCCTTAAAGAGCACTCTACGAGATCAACGGCCTCGCTATGCGTAGCATGTGGCGTCTCTCACCTACCTATTGCACAAGTTCACCGGAGCATCGTATCGACTTCAAGGTTCTGCGATTTTTATAATCCTTTTGTTCTTCTGCTACAACCTGCGTATCAAAAATATTTTCTTCTCATGCCATGCATAGTGCAACCCACTTTGCTAGTTTAAGTCATTTGAGTGTAAATCTATTCAACCTTATATCATTAGGAGACCTTTCAGTTCTTATGTTATTCAAGTATGTAACTCACTACTGACTGACATTAGGAAATCCCGTACTTGATGTTATGTTCTTAGGGCAAAATACCGCTAAGAAATACACGCTTAAAAGTAGTAAGTTTTAATGAGGAACAGTAACAACATGGTAAGCAGTCGCTCCGGAGAGCTGGCACGAAAGTCGTAGGGCGGCCGACCCGATATACCATGTCTCAGGTGCTGGGTGCATAAGGGTGGGCCCGCCGCTGATTGATAGCAGTCGCGCGCCAAATGGGTGGACTGAATAGCCACCGCTGCGCCCAAAGGCGTCTTCAGCGACCATATGTTGCTGCATGGTAGCTGGACCAAAACACTTGACAAAATCATGAGCTTATGCATGTTCAAATCGTCCCCGCCATCCATCGCTATCCAGCACATGTGAAGTGCCTTGAAAAAGATTCAGTTCTCTTGGGGCAAAATTCAAATGCTTTGTAATAATATGGTAACTCTTTCTGGCCTCTTTGCAAGTGCCGGTGTAATAGGCCGTCGTATACCCCCAGGCTGGAGTATAACCGGGGGTTAAAATGGCCTACGCTAGAATATGCCTGGATATATTATGGCCTGGGCCCCTTGGCCACCGTATACTCCGCAATATCAATAGTGTTGATCGATATATACATGGCGCACTAGATTTTTCAACATTTTGTTTTAAACTGCAAACGCATAGACTTTAAATGCTTCGATCAGAAAACTGTAATCATAAAAAATAATAAACTTCCACTCAGACCAAATGTTAGCACCATGTTTCTCAATTTGCTTAACATATTAAAATAAAATCAAATATCTGTGAATCTATAATGCTTGGTCTAGTAAAAATGTCTAAAGGGCAACAGATCAAAACATCAAAGTGATCATGCTTGTTTTCAAGATATGTTCCAGGTTCTGCTGTTGAATGCAGATTGAAGTTTTTGGGCTAAGTCAACCAATGCATTAAGTGGCGGACTTTTGTGTCGACGATAATTTCACAACTCAATAGATTCGCTGTGGCCATGGTCTTGGCATCCGTTGCCCATATTCTTTTACTAAAGATGCCAGAGCTATCTGCATTTTCATTCACATCCTGGTTCAAGTAGTCCTGAAGTTATTTTGCCAAGGCAGTCTTCATGCGGTGGATACCTTAATCTCTGAGAAGATAGTGGTTGCCCTCTGATATCGTCAATATGTAGCTGGTGACCCGGAAGTCGCAGTTCCTATCACCTTTAATTTTATATATATAAGCCGCGGTTGTTTAAGGTTCCTTGTTCTTTCAAGAATATAGTCTTACCAATATTAGGGACAAGAGTGGTGCTAATGTATTTTCTTCTTGAACTTGGTAGTGATTAAAAGTCTGGGTCTGATTGTGTTTCACTGAGATGTAGATATCATCATTGTCTGGTTTTTGAGTGGTCTTTTTGAGTGTATTGCGCTTTGTGCATTCATTGGTAGAGTCACTGGGATAATCATAGGGGGACTTGGGTGGTGGAGAAGCCTTTGCAGACTGGTAAATCTTGGGGTTGCTGGCGTGGTAGGTGTTGCTCAGTATCTCAGCTTAATTGCTCCTAGGTTTAACTAACCCCTTGGTCAAGGGTTCCACAACTGCGTAGGGTTCAATCCAATGAGAATCAATCTTTTAACACATGCGATGTAAACGGTGCTGATTCTATATATAAACGGTGGAACTAGCAGCGATGTCTTTGTTGGTGTTGTGTTGGCGATCAAAAGCACACTTCTTGTGTTCTTAAGCAGAGCGGATATTAAGACTGATGGTTGAATGGATGTTGTCAACGTAACCATAACGTTAAAGTTGGCATCATCCAAAAGGACCATGGGGCACACAATATCATCTTCTGAGGGTCCGAGGTCAAAAGTTAGTTTGGCCCACTGTCTATACATGACCTCAAATGGAATACACCGGTGGAAGCAAGCACAGATGGGATACGCAGACATAACTGAGGATTAATATATCCCAGTCGTTCCTTTGGTCAATTCTTGGAGTGCTTGATTGTCACGATGCAGTTGGCCATTTGTTTGCAGATGAAATGCTGTGATCCGTCAGGTTGTCGAATATCTGGCTCTGAAACTCTCGTCTATGGTTGCTAGTATAGAGTATCCATATAGCTAAGGAGGTAAATAGTGGAGTAGAAAAATACAACTGACATTGCACTCTTGTCTGGAACAGCTGTTACTTCAGTCCACTTTGAGAAGTGATCAGTGGCAGCAACTATACATTTGTTACTGTTTGGTGCTTCCTGAAGGGGAGACTACGCTCCGGGGTTTTGCAGCAGTGAGTGGCGGAACCCCCTTTGCTGATTTTGGGATTTATTGACAAACATTTCTTACGGTGCTTTAAAATGTCGGTGAATGTGGCTCTAAACTCGTTTCCAGTAATAACGGCCAGAGATTTTGGCCAACCTCTTTCTTATCCAGACCAAAATGACTACCAGAAATTAAGTTGTCATGACAGGCTTTCAAAATAGATGGAAGTCGGCTTTCTCCCCTAGTAAAGATTCCCTCTTTTAGCTCGATATGGCATAGGTTTTTCTCATCTTAGACTTGGCATTCCCACGTTTCTCTGGAGGTAGATCGCCAATGCACGGGGGGGGGGACTTTTGGTGTGTTACACTGTAGAGTCTCACAGGCCGCTCACACAATTGGTCTTCCATAGTTGAGAACTATATTCAAAATAATTAGACTAACTCAATATAAAGGTGGCTATTTAGAGACGATCTCATAAGATCTTCTCTTACTTTATGCGTAGTGTCAAATGTCATACATGTGGTGCTCACCGACTCGTACCTCAGTTAACCTTCGTTAAAAGGAAGAGTAAACTTCGGTTAATTCTTAATAAACTTACATCTGATGAAGATGTGAGCATACGAATCAGTATCTGCTGGCAACATTTCAGTGGAATTACAAGCGTTCGACGTCACTTGCTTGGACTGCCTCTAAAAATGCTTCAATTGATAAAATTGAAATGTTTACTTCCACGTATCCGCTTTGACGATATCATCGAACGTTCTTTGTTGTCTATCTCTGAAGTTCGTTGTTGGGAGCTTTCTGCATGGATAAGGGCCTGAATGAATTAATTATACTTACACGGTTTGGTCCTCTGCGTCATCTTACAGATGAGGCATATTCTGGCCAGGGGGGTATGGTCAGGCCGTCCATTTTTTAAACTCGTGGGTATAGTTTAGCCTAGGACACCTTATCTCCCAGGGTATACTCTCGCCTAGGCCAAACTACACCAGGGTTTAATCTTGGCAGATGTTATTTTCGCCTGCTACACAGGAAAGTAAATAATGACAACACATCACACTTACATAGAGCTACACTGTAGCTTTTACAATGCTTTGCATCCAACAAATCTCGGGCTCTTTTCCCAAGCACTAAGCGGTACGAGCATATTGCCGATTTGTGGCCTGTTCTCATGGCTATTAACTATTCACTGGGTGCAACCGACTGCTTGCATGTGCCATGACTTTAAACTTAAATAGTCGCGAATGATCAATAAAAAAAAATTAATAACTGACCCTGTGCATGTCACCCCTAACCATATTATTCATTTTGTTTGTTTTTCAAGCATGATTTTACTTACTATTCAATTGCATTTCACTTTGCAGCAAATGTAAAGCGCCTACAAAGAGATTAAGTTCTCTGAGGGCGCTTTATCAAGTGCATTATTATTATTATTAATAAATCGTTATGTGTGTGTTTCCAAGCAAACAGCAAGGTGGTCTCGCTACCAAAAACTTGAGAAAATCCGGAGATCTTACTCAGTTTGAAAAGATATTGACCAAACGTCTAATCATGCATTCCATTATAATTCAGTCAAACTTAGGTTGTAGAGGAATGATAAATCATACTCGTTCTTGGTTTTGCTACATTCATCGGTCCTTAAAGTTAGGTGTTAACGATTAGCTGATTAAATTGCCTCATTTAAATGGCGACAGAAGAGCCTTAAGACTATAATCATGGCTTGCAGTGGGCAATATAGGATCACCCACTGTAGGACTCGAACCCCCACCTGGATCGTGAAGAGGACCTTACACCTGAACCCCTTCCCACACTAAACGGTTGTACATGCACAAGGCTCCCGAGCAGCTGCTCAGTTGCGGCTGTAGTCTTGCCAACGCCCCATCGGTTTTCTTTCCCAGAGAATAGCTCTGCTACTCACGACACAGACAAGGAAATGTCTTGCATATCCGATTTAAAGTACCATAACATCAACATGCCCCCAGATGAAATAGCTACAGTTCGTACGGTGCAACCATCAGGTCGAATAAAGACAGAGTGATCGACATAATTAAGTCGACAAAAATGAGAAAAACGTTGCCTGAGCTCATGCATACTTGCAGACATGAAGCAAAATGACCTAGTATGACGAGCCACCACGTGTGGTCTAGCACTGGGTCCAGTGGTCCAGCCATCCTGTGGTCCAGCAAAGGCTGGTGCTGATTTATGCCATCATAATAACTCGTTGCAGCAAAACCCAACACTCAAGAAGTACAGGTTTGCATAAGCGAGCCTGTCGGCACATAACCAATGTAATGTAACTTGTAATAAAGCTGGACGTCGAGAGTATCTCAGCTGAAGACTCAAGCTTTTACGATGTTCAAGGCAATATTCCTGAGCACGTGTAAAACGGACATTCACACAACCAACGAACTCAGCTGTCATCAGCTCGAACGACTGCCATAGTCTCTCTCGAGTCCGACGACGCCCAACCCTTGCCATCGTCAAGTGCAAGTAAACTGGGTGCTGTTGGGCTCTTGGTGGCCTTCGATGCACCGAGCAAAGAAGCAGCAGATGCAAAATGCAGCCAACCAGCATGCGTGTGTGTGTGTGTGTGTGTGTGTGTGTGTGTGTGTGTGTGTGTGTGTGTGTGTGTGTGTGTGTGTGCGTTCGTGCATGCGGGGGAATGAGAAAATGCATTGATCCATTGCGATCTTATGCGACCAGCGACAGATGATGCTCATGGCCATGAGTTTTCGCAGTGCAGGCAGTTGGCAAACTACACTAGATAGTTGGGGCTTCAATGGTGTGTACCACCATCACTGGAAGTAGCTCGGGCATAGGCTTCGTAATGCCGAACAGCTTCGGGGCTGGTTCGCGGCAGCACTAAGTTAAGTGCTGAGAGAAAGTGCCTCATTTCCACACACCTGGCCTGCACGTTCTCCTTCATGGCAGCAAGACCAGCCTCGTTACACACAGCCGTCACCTACAATGAAAACAAACTACAGTCACAGAGCTTACACACAGTACCGCCGGGCAAATAGAAGCATAAATGCCGCCAGTGTTTCGCCTCAACAGTTTAGGCTACTGCCATTTCCAGCTAGACAATATAATGCACATAGCAATCGGCAGCTTGGCAGACCAGCACCAAAGCGAATTTCAAATAATCAACTTTTTCTCGCTTGTGCTATAAAAAAAAAGAAATATGCCGGAGTAGTTAGGCAGCAGTTCACTCAATCACTGCCGTCGAAGATCCTACCAGCGGTCGGCCAGGCTAGGCATGAACGCAGGGCGTGTCCTAAGCAAGTGCTCACCTCAGCACCAGAGTAGCCGTCGGTTCGTTCGACGAGAATTTCTGCATCGAAGTCGTCAGACACTGGTATTTTACGTGTGCATATCGTCACTATGCCACGCCTCGTTTCCGCGTCAGGGAGCGGCACGTAGATGATCCTATCAAGCCGGCCAGGCCGCAGCAAGGCCTGGCCACAGAGAGCAGCAGGTGATTAGCGATGGCAGTTGCGCCAGCAAGGCACCCAAACACAGATGACACACGATTTTTGAAAACCCTTGTTGCTGCAGGTCCGAATGCTGTGCTAAGCAAGCTGTAAAAACTTCTAGGAAAAACGGCCGACTCAGCAAAAGATGGACAACAGCGAAACTCAGCAAACTACCCGGAGCTCTTCATTGTCAAGTTATAGAGGCCTGTAAGCATCACTGGGACCACCTAGTTTCTTCAAGTCATTAGCAAGCTGTTGGAGCAGCAAAACAAACTGAAAAATATTAAGATAGTCTATATATATTATGTCACAGTTTAGTCACAGGAGCTTATATACTTCCTACGGAAAAAATTGACCAGCGGTACGATAGCATGTGTTGTAGGCCTACAAACCAATGCTTCATCGAGAATATTTATACAAAACAGTAGTGGACCCTGCAAAAAATTGTAGGCTGCACAAGATAGATGCTCGTTAACGTACAGTTTATCAGTAACGTACAGTTTATCAGTTAACGTAACAGTTTATCACCCTCCCTACTGGTCTCCGTTAGTCTCTGTTAGTACATTCTCCCACACTCCCCGTTTACATCCCCCTCATTCTGTTCGCCTCCCAAAACAAATTAAGAATGACATATGTCTGCAACCTGTTTATGTAATGTAATACATCGCCATCTGTAACTCCACAAAGACTATGGAGGTGTGACGCAAGAGCGTTTCCCATAGCGCGCCCAAAGCCTAAGCGGCTTTCGGTATGCATTCGGTAGCCAACAGGCTTTATCTCACCAACAATAAAAATAAGTGAGAAGCATAGCTGAGTCACGAGAGCAGTTGAGGTGGTGAGTACCATGGAAGTTGCAGCTCAGAAAGGCTGGAAACAATGTGTCATAGTCGGCAGTAGGAGATGCGTTGTCGTTTCGTAAGAAATAGGTGGTGACACGATACCATCCAAGTAAAATTTAAGCTCCATTGAAACTGGGTGCAGGGTTGAGCGAAGCCTGATGCATGATAAATTCTTTCGTTGCTCTTACTAAACGTCTAAACCACAACAACAGACGACTTCATGCTAAGGCTATTTGGTAAGCACTTCATACGTAAGGAAAGTAATGAGAAAATACTGAAAAATGTTTCCTACAATCAAGTATGCAGTTGGGGTAACTTTCAAAAGACAAGCAAGTAAGAAATTAATCGGAAGTTATGACTATTTCCACTCCACATAAAAGCAAGCATTAAAAAATGATTAACCAAAATTACCCCAGAAAAAAACCTGGAGCAAATTATCTACTAGTACAAATGCACCGATAAAATCACCGATCACCATCATATGCGACTTGGGTCCCAACTTGTTGAACCTTGGTACATCGAGTTCCATGCTGACAGCTTTTTGCGGTATATTCTCGTAACTTTTAGACAGCTTCATTTACAGTTTAACTTGGTGCCTTGTAAATTCCTTACCTTGGCCAATACTGCACGAATCAAGGTGAAATCTCAAACACGAGTTCAGCTCTGGCTGTACATCACTGCAGTAGTTCATTTCTGATTTCGCTTGGATAAGTTTTAATTCACATGTCCGTGATTAATAGATGTTTACAGTTTAAGGATGATTGATAATATATAAGTAGCAAAAACTATCCAACCGAAATCAGAAATAAACTATTGCAGTGATCTAAGATCAGAGCTGCACTCACATTTCACATTAATCTATGGAGTGTTGGCCGAGTTATCGAATTTTCAAGATACTAAGCTACACTGTAAAAGAAACAGCTTAGAAGTCACAAGCATTTTGTGCAACAAGATATAAACATGTACCTCCATATACCAAGGTTTAAAAAGTTGGGGAAAAGTCTACGGTACAGAGATCGGTAAATTTGCTATTTGCAGACAATTTGCTCCACGTTTTTTCCTGGTTAGACGTGGTTTGCACACTCATTTTTGTAATCTTTTCCTTTTGTGTGGAAATCGTCAAAACCTCAAGTCCCGTGTCTTACACGCTTTGTCTTTTGAAAAGTACATCAAATACATATTCGATTGTGGGGAAAATCTTCTCAGTATTTTCTCAACCTTTATAGTTAAGGTGAAGTAGTCGACAATCTACCTACCACCACTCTTTCCAATTTATCTAACGGCAGCTGCAAGGGCAGCAAATAAACTTGGAACAGGTCTATGTCACACTGTGGCTGGGAATATATGAGAGTAGGTCTTCCACCACAGACGGCTATCACTGGTCTGCCAATTCAGCTACAGGCATGTGATTACCGTATACACATGTGACGAGGCACACATGCCGATGACACGCTAAGCTCACCTTGTCGATCATGTCAGGCCTGTTCGTTGCTGCTACAACAATCACGTCAGCAAGCGCCTCCACGCCGTCCATCTCGGTTAGCAGCTGGGCGAGTACACGGTCGCCAACGCCACTGCCTCCGGACGAGCTGCAAACAAGACGCCGATTTCTGCTTGCACCGAGTAATGCGCCACATGATATTCTCTGCACCGGGCTTCTGCTGGCAGTGCGGCACACGACCTGGTAACAGCTGTACCACACCAGTACAACCCCACTACAGAGATGCAAAAGAACCTACGAAACCTGACAACATTTCTGCCAACCATGTTGCTCCCAGTTACACTAATGAGGGATTCTTCATCTTCCAGAACACACGTTAAACAACATTCAGCACAAAAAAGCTCGACATCCACAACCATAACAAATGGCTCGCAGGCAACAACTACCTTCCACGCTCACTAGCCAAGGCATCAATCTCATCGAAGAAGACGATCGACGGTGCAGCGGCACGAGCTTTTCTGAAGACTTCACGCACGGCTTTCTCAGACTCTCCCACCCACTTGTTGAACAGTTCTGGACCCTGTAGAAGAGTAAAAATATATTGCAACTACAGCAGAATAAATGCATCAATGAAAGAAAATATGTGGGGTTAATGGTAATGGTTCTATTAGTTTGTTGAGAGGACCAGGCACACAGCATTAATAAATAAAGGCAGACCTCACAATAAGCAAATATACAGACAAGGGCAGTACAAAAGATTATTAAAATACTGCCTTATAAGCAATAGCAGGTGTTGCCACACATTGGCAGCAGTGCAAATACGATCTCTATGGAAAAGTGAACAAAGAAATCATGCCATTTATCGTAACCCTACGGTCAACCTAATCGGCGAAAACTTCAACGTTATCAAACCAGCAGAAGAGGCGATATACATTTTATTCTGAGTTCTCATTATATTTCAATGTACATATACCGTCTGCATGGATTGGTATTTAGAAGGACAAACAACCCCATTGTTGAGCATCACAGAGTCCTCATTGCCCAATGCAGTGTTATATCATAATGACCAAATTAGCCCTTCCATTATTCCTGACCATTATTCTGACAAAATGAGTGACAAAATCCCGGCGAATTGACAATATCAACGTAACTACGGAAAGCTGTTCCATCATACCACTTTCACCTTTCCATCGAACTGTTTAGGTCCTAATTTAGGATTGCTTTTGCACCAGCTCAATGACTGAGTGGAGGTTCCCCCACAGCAGGGCAGCGACTTGGGCTGCCCCCTAATTCTACTGCCACAGATCGTCACCAACGACAAAATTATGTCTTGATACCCTTAAATGAGCGACCACCGAGCTCTTGTCAAATAAACCACACGATCTTGCACAATAATTGTTCATTACTTGCCGGTTTAGTCCTGCCAATCTGAAATCTTTTGGGTGAGTCTTGCCCCTACGTAAAAATTGTGCAGGTCGCCCACACCCAGAAGAAAGTCGTGGCTCAGCCACTGCATCAGCTACATACTTATATCTGGAACCGCTTAACACTGATAATAATTAATCTAAAAGTTAATGTTAAAATTTGAGCTTCATAAACATTGCTTTTCTTATAATTTAAAATGGACATGAGCTCGAAGCAGCACGATATCCTTCAACGCGGGCATGCCATCGTGAGCAGGGCGTTGCCGGCACCTCATTTGCAGCCACTGCTTTGGCTGAGCAAGCTTACCTTAATAGGTATAAAGTTCAAGCCACTTTCACTAGCCAGGGCCTTGGCAAACATGGTCTTAGAGCAGCCAGGTGGCCCATACAGGAGAACGCCACGTGGTGCATTCACACCCAACCGCCGGAATGCATCCTTGTGCTTCAGGGGCCACTCCACCGCCTGGCGAAGACTCTCCTTGAGCGCAGCCTGGCCACCGATGTCACTCCATTGCACCTGTGTAAGTGAACGCAAACACAGTACATTTAAATTCACGTCTGGAAAACATAGCAAATAGCAGCCACTTCAAGAAGAGGTAGGGCTACAGGAAATGCACTCTGCTGATCTGAACAAGGCCTATGCAATGATATATGGTGTCCCACACAGGTGGAACTCCGAACAGACGCAATCCCTTCCGTTCGGCTAGACTGTTGTATACCATCCCCCAGCAGGCAAATCATAAAAGCACACGCTGCATCCAGCTTAGACATTATCAGTGTTGTATTATATCCTCTCTACCTTGTACTGAGCCAGTATCCTCTCTACCTTGTACTGAGCCAGAAGATACGATTAGTCGGAGTGAAATAGAAACTATTTTCCTTTCTTCCCGAAAACTCCTCTCTGTGCTTAACGAGCCACAAAATTGTCTCATTTGATTGGTAATAGAAGCTATCAAACGATGCTACACTACAGCTAGGTCTTCCACACTGAGTGTACCTATCAAGACCACAAGACCACAGCTGCATTTGATATGCTCCTCACCATCGTAAGGGTGTGTAATTCTTTCATTGATTTTGTCCTATCTGCAAGGAACTAACCCCTGATGGCAATCTTACAGACCTAGTCTTTTACTCCAACATTCTGGCCAGCCGTGGCCATCACCCAATCGCATCTCCACCATTTCGGGCCAATAAGTGCTCTCAATTTTAGCAAATAGTTGACAGATACTCTGGTGCATTTAATACCAATCAGGACTTCGGTCTAACATTCCATTAAAAATAACCTCCTGTGCGACCTCAATGGCTGTCGATGGTACTTCCTTTTCATATACACTAACTTCTTCTCTCCCTCTCAATCTCAATGTCTGTCTGTCTCTCTCCTCGGCTTACCAAAATTATAATACATCTGGATCCCATATTTTAGTGATTCCCGGCATAGGTTTTAATGCTAATTCGTAAATAGCCGACTTGGGGGCACATAACCCTACTTAAAAAGCAATTAATCTTCTTCAGATGAGCAAAAAAGCATAGTTAGGTAACCAGTGACTTTATATCATGCATTCAAGTATACTGCTGAGAATGTATAAATTTGAAACACGTGCATGGAAAGAGACTGCACACAGAAGATGACCTGCTTTTGCAATACCCAATAGGCAGTCCAACAAGATCTTCAGTTGCACATTCCGGCAAGATATTACGAGAATTCGGTCAATAGAAAACTAAGCAATATGCATACCGTACAATGTACAATCAAGTGAAGCTGATATCTTACTTAGGTAGACCAAAGTAGTGATCAAATAGCTCAGATACTAGGTAGGGTGAATTGGACACAAGAGTAAGGCGAGTTATTCTACTGAATCCGGTTCGAAAGTAAATCGGTTACAAAAGAGAACATCACCAACGAGGCTTGAAAGAATTGGTCTAATAAAGATATAAGACATTTTGACCCAACTGGAATATGAATAGAACCGTTTGATGGGCCAAATGCAAGTGAATGCCCATAAAGTGGTTCTGTGAGAATGTTGCAAGAAAGTAGATGATGTACTAAATATACAGGTGGATGGGAGCTTAAAGCATCCTCAGTTGTCAAAAATCACAAAAGAAGCCTGGGGTATAAAAGGAGGAAGCTAAAGCTTCACAAGAACTAAGAAGGCTGATGACCAAATAAAGGTTAAAATGGAACTGGCAAACCCAACCAAAAACTAGACTGTCAAGACAAAAGATTAAGCCAAAACCCAAGCATTCTGAAAGGCAGACATATAATATCTTAATGAGAATTACTGACATGGTACAACAGAAATAAAAGTAATAAATTTTGCAGAGCCGACAGCCAGTTGCATATAGTCTAGTAAACACAGCTTGCACTGCAAGGTTATTTTAGCACAGAAAAGGAAGAAATGAGAATCTTGTCTTTCCGGCCATGGGAGCTTAATGCATGAGAGGGTAAACTCCAAGCCATGTAATGGTCTTCCTGCTTTGTGGCATTGAAAATCGGCTGATGACGACATTTGGTATAGTGAAGGAGAATGAACACGCTCTGGACCAGTCAGATCAAGCCCTACTTGGCACTGCTGCTGACATTTCTTACCTTTGGCACATGGGCGACGACTTCCCGCATTGCGCTAGGCTGCACAGCAGTCATGGCGACTGTGAAGTCACGTAAAGAAATAGACGAGTTGTGAGCCTTGCCAGATGCTTCTGTCTCTCTCACACTCCTCTTGATAGCTTGCATTCCTGCTTCTTGGCAGAGAGCTACAAGGTCAGCACCAACATAGCCGTGAGTAGTGTCTGCTATTTGAGCAAGCTCACTCTGACTCAGGTCGTGTGTCACCGGTGCAAGGAGCTTCGTGAGAATCTATAAGCACAAGAATGCTATGGTGCTGCAATGGCCGGTCAAGGAACTAAGCTGCTCTAGCAGACGTAAGCTATCTTAAGGTCACCACGCAGTTTGCATTTACAAAGCTATCTAAACATATAACTTCAATAAAACATTGACTGCAGCACGGTTAGCTCTCCCAGCACTTCTTGCCAGAGATCTCTGCCAAAAACTGCCACAATCATGAGCAAACCCAGGACAAAGGTGCCATGGCAAGTTGATATTTCATCAGAAATGGTGCCGTCGGACTAACTGCATAACACCATGCCCCGAGCCACCTATTTAGACTACCAAACATAGGATTCACAAATGTGATATCACTTTGCGTAACACATTATATTGTCTAACACGACGACAGATTCACAACACAACGTTGCCAAAGCCAAGTATTTTTAACAATTTATGTGAGTTCTGTCATATTCCTGTGACGGTTACGAACTGGGTGAGTCGGTCTCCGGACCTCAATCCAATAAAGCATCTGTGTGATGAAGTCGAGTGATTTTTAAGTACATTGACAGATGTATCACGTACGTTAATGCGCTTTTGTCCACTTGCAACGAGCCTGGAGTAGCATAACGGCAATGCTTACATGCCTTTGACTTGCTCCATGCTCTGCTGCTCCAAAAGGTTATTGCAAAATGTGAGGTGCAATAATAATAATACACTTGATAAAGTACCCTCAGAGAACTCCATCACTATCTAGGTGCTTTAAATTTGCTGCAAAGGAAACACGATCGAATGGTGAGTGGCATCATGCTTGATAAACAAGGTGAATAGCATGGTTAGGGGTGACATGCACAGGGTCAGCATGCATGTGTTGTTAGTGCCGCAAGCACAGTGTCAGCAAGCATTAGCACATAAAGGTCGAATCACAGGGACCCACTAAATGCAGTCAATATGTGTTATTAATTTCTTTTTAAATGTGGACAAGCCAGGAGATGTCATGACCTAAGTCGGGAGTGAGTTCCAGGTTTTGGGGGCATACGAACTAAATGCACGGTCTCCAAAAGATTTGAGATTTTTTTATGAGGTATGGGTAAACAATAGGATTCCAAAAAGCGGGTGGAGCGATGCATAAATCTAATAGGTAAGCTGGAGCCAAAGAATGAAGGGGCCTAAAAATGAGCGACAAAAACTTAAAGTCGATGCATTGCTTGACTGCCAGCCACTGCAGGTCGGCGAGAAGTGGTGTAATGTGGCAACTTCGATGCTCACGACATACAAGCCTAGCTGCAGAGTTTTGCACCAGCTGTAAGCGCCTGGTTAAGCACATGCTGGTAGGCCAGCAAGCCAGGTCGCATTAACTTAATAAATTAAGTACGATACGTGATAATTGCAGGATCACGTTGTTTTTCTTATTTCAACTAATTTGCTTACATTTGATACCAGTACCATTAAAATATTTAATCAAAATGAAAGTGAGCAGGCGCCGTCGTGGCGGTTACCCCATCGTCCAAATAATTTTGCGTTCGGGTGTAGTTACGCGAACCAATGGCTTCATGATAGACGAATGTCGGATTCGTATGGAGGCATTTCATCACTCACTTATTTCACGTGAGCTATAGCCATGGTACTTGGGCAGTAATCTGAAACAGTCACCGGATCCAGCACGTACCATGGTGCGTTTGCTACCACATGTGTGCACCTACTGCCACGAAATAGCCAATTGACCAACAGTCACATCAAGTACTCTGACAATAGCAAATGCCGACATGAATGCATAAGACGAATGAATAAATGAAGAATGCATAAGCCCCCCAAACATGCTGGTCAATAGGTATGAAGCTTTTTTACAGCATCCTAAATAATAAATTATGTCCTCAGAGATCAAATGCCCTACTTTTGCTTATTAAGATGCTGCATTGTGGGTGCTCTGACACCTGTATGCAGGGCCTTTGGCAGATGCACTCCGATGTGCACAGCCATGCATAAAGCTGACTCTGGCTCAGTCATATCGAACCAGGCATGGGTAAACCTCTATCAAGGCAGCTTTCCCTAATGAGTTCTTATATACCAACCAGTGGCACGGCAATAAAACTGCTTCAGCAGCCATTCCTTTCCACAAAACAAACGGTTCACAGCACATAACCCAACATTGCGGATCAGCAGTATCACGAGTCAAGAAATGTGACTCTAGCAAATACAGATTATATTACAGCACATGAGCTACAGTAATGAATGTAATAATGTATCTGTGTCTGTAACTCAGCAAAGTCACAACGACGAAGTCCTCCCTCCGAGCAAAGATCAATGTGTGCCAGCGAATGCAGATGAAACCAACCTGCAGACGACCCTCTGAATTAGGTATTGTGAGCTCGACTTCCCTGTCAAATCTGCCTGGACGTCGGAGAGCAGGATCAATGACGTCTGGCTTACTAGTAGCACCCAACAGCATAATGCGCCTGTCTGGATACTAAAAAGAAGAGGTTAGTGCTTGGCATTTGTCCAACGAAAACTGCATCTCTTTTAAAAGCCATCTCCCTTGCAAGTCTGAATGGGATTCAGTTTGGCACAATTGAGGCACCCCTAAACAGGAGGCAGAGCACATAACGAGTGGGCACTGTGCACAAGGCAGCTATGCATAACAGCCAAACTACACACCCCCAATGAATAAATAGGATTGAATAAATGCAGCAAGCACAACAAAAGTGCTAGGACTTGACAAAGTTATATCAGGTGCTCTAAGGACCAGTAAGCAACTGCTTGTAGTGCATGTTCAAAACCTTTGACAACTGAGGGGAGGACATCTGAGCACAGACATAAAAGTCCATACAATCCTGCCATCCAGCCATGACTTCGTCTTACTGTAAGTGCAATAAAACACAAGAGGGCACAAAACGTGGCAGCTGGGGGGGGGGGGCACTAGCTCTCACGTTTGTTGATGGCTAGTGAGTCAAATATGACCACATGCAGGCCCTTCTATCTCGAGGCAGTCGATTCAGGAGTCAGAGGGCACCTACTATAATGGGACTAGCAGTCAACCCCGAGCAGAAGTCATTAAGGCAGAATGTCCAAGGAGGTGGGGAGTTATACCCAGTAATACTATAGGGTGTATCGCCCTCTCAAAGCACATTTATTAAACATTCTCATGGACCAATAGAACGATCGGCATGCAAATTGACACAAGCAACAAAGGTAACATTAGCTATCTTTTAACACAACCACATCTGTCGTGTTGACATTCTGATGATGTGTCGACTAAAAGTCACGGTCTTCACACCATAGCAGGTTGGGATTTAGCCAGTAGGATTACTTACCTAGGAAGAAATTAATTTTCCTTTGGGCATTATACCAATGTATCAGCATTGCTATTATTTTCATTTTATTTTATATATTATATTATGATTAAAATGTTATGGCTTGCCCTTCGCTACAAAGCGTGTTTCCCTAATCCTGTATGCTTAAATAAACAGGAAATAGCTGCTGTGCCATAGCAACTTGTGGCTTTTTTCATGACAATGGCATTTCGAAATTCTTCGGTTGGCTGTTAGGCGTGATGCAGGCATCAGGTTCTGAGCATGCGCTGTGCAGCTAACCAATTTAGTGACAGTTAAGTGGATATAACACTATAGAATAATATCCACAGACGAGTAAAAGTAAAGCCCTTAAAAGTGCTCTTCTATGCATTTGGCAGGAACCAACTGACCACCAAAGCAACTGCTACTTCTGTAAGGTGGACCCTTCCAAACGTCGAACTGGATGAAGCGTGCCTCCGATTATGAATCCACTTATTACTTCATACATCCTGCAGACCATACTGCCCTGAGCACCCACCCCCACACCCCCCCCGAAGACAGAGCAGCCATTTCTGGGAGAGAGCAGCAAGTCAGACAGCCAGAAAGATATTGCAGATCCAGGTTCCAATTTCACAGATGTGGCTGAACAGAACAGCCATACCTCTAAAACCAGAAAGACCTCAACGATCTGATCAGAGACCTTAGTGTTGCCAAGTCAAATAAATGCTGAGCTTCTAACATCTAGGGCGGTTTCACAAAGCTTTCGCTGTTTTAATGTATGCATCTTTGATGTATCATCTGACAAGCATGCTCCCGTTCATTCTATCCGTGTACAAAGTCGTGGAGACTCCTTTCAATTTACAAAAAAACTGCTAAAGATGCGCCGGGTTAAGCTCAGATTGAACGTCGTTTCTAGAAATCGGGGTGTGATGCAGATCTGGTCAATTTCAAAGACTTCCTTCGAGTTTACACCCAGAAGCTTAAAAAAGCCAGGGCTTCTTTATACATTCGAAAGCTGAATTCCTGCCAGTCGGACCCTAAAAAGATTTATATGACAGTAAACCATTGACTGGCCAATGCTGTGAGGTCTGACTCCCCAGATATTAACGGCTCAGCCGAAAAGTTTAAACCTTGTTTACTGAAAAAATTATGCACATTCGTGCCTCCATAAAGCCCCCTCCGACTAAAGCAATCGCAGTTCCACAACCCGTGACCTTCCTTAAAAGGTTTAGCGAGCTTTCTGCATGCGATGTGGCTACCTTAATACCTTAATTTTTTAGGTCTAGCAAAAAAGCTCATCTCCTGAAGACCCTATACCATCATCTCTGTGGTCTTCACTGGCAGACCAACTTAGCCCTGCCATAACCAAGATTCTTAATGCTTCTTTGGGGAAAGGGGTCGCCCCCAAGGCCTTCAAATCGGCAATCGTTAGACCCATACTTAAAAAGCCTGGATGGATTAGATACATAGATCCTTACAAACAATCGCCCAGTTGCCCTTCTTCCTTTCTTGTCAAAGATTATTGAACAAATTATTGCTATGCAGCTAGTTGAACGTATTGAAAAGAATGAAATGTCAGAAACATTTCAATCGGGGTTCAAGAGGCAGCACTCCACTGAAACTACTCTCCTCGGTGTTAACAATGACATCCTACGTGGCAACGACGACGGGAATGTCACCGCCCTAGCTCTGCTAGATCTGTCTGCTGCCTCCGACACCATTGGTCACGATGTTCTGCTTGAACGATTAAGAACTACGATCGGTCTGGCAGACGAAGCACTGGCGTGGTTTCAATCGTACTTATCTGATCGTGTTCAATCCGTGTCGTGTGGGGGTCAGGTCTCACACAAGAGACCGGTCACCTGTGGAGTCCCTTAAGGGTCTGTACTCGGTCCCTTGCTGTTCTCCATTTATACTCAACCTCTGGGAAAAGTGATTAAGGCCCATGGAATAGGATATCGCTTTTATGCTGACGATACTCTGCTGTATTTGTCATTCAAACCGTCGGAATCTGCTGCAGCAACTTACAAACTGAATGCTTGCATTGACGACATTCGATCCTGGATGTCGGAAAACTTCTTGAAATTAAATGACGATAAAACCGAACTGCTGCTCAGAGGACACCCTAATCGTGTGGCTGGATTAAAAGGCTTTGGTCTTCTAATAGGTGTTGCTATTGTGCGACCATCACCACGTGCTCGAACTTTAGGTGTCGTTTTCGACAGCTGCCTCAATTTTAAAAGCTTCATTCAGAAGACTGTTTTTCTACAGCCAGCCATCCCGTCTGATCCCTATCCAAGATTAGGAGCTGTCTTCCACAGCGGCTTGTAAAAAAGTTTAACTAGCTCCTTAGTTCTGGCTCGGCTTGATTATTGTAATTCCCTTTTGGCTGGGCTACCAAAGAAAGCTATTAGGCCACTGCAGCTGACTATGAATATGGCTGCAAGGCTAGTCTTCAAGTCCCAGAGGTTTGAGCATGTGTCTCCTTTGCTAAAAGAGCTAGGATGGATGCCGGTTGAGCAACGGATACAGAGCAAAGTTCTTACGCTGACCCACAAGGCCCACCACGGCTTGGCTCCTTTGTACCTAGCTGAACTGCTGCACCAGTTTCAGCCTCTTCGCGCCTTCAGCTGTCTCTGACATTCTCTTGTATGCAACCAAAGTAAGTCATATCCTGACCATCTGTTAACCATTAACAATACACAAACCCAACCGTTCCTCCAACATGTCTTTCTTCAGTAGCCGGAGGCAAGGTCAAAGTATGTATCTTCGTCGGATCACATAAAGAAAATCGTAGAGTGAGACGAAGTTCCAGAGAATCTGAACAGGACTGTGAAAGCATCTTGGAACAGTTTCGTTGCAGAGGTTCACAAATTTCTGGGCAATCACAAAGCTCAAAACAATGAGCAGCTGGTCCAGGCTCTCATTAAGAACTAAGCCAAGATGGGATGCAGAACGTCACTGAAAGTATATTTCATTTATTCTAATCTTGGCAAATTCAGGGAGAACATGGGAGATTACTCAGAGGAACAAGGCAAGAGCTTTTACTGGGATACAATATTAATAATAACAACAATAATAATACATTTGATAAAGCGCCCTCAGAGAACTCAATCTTGTTCTAGGCGCTTTACAATTGCTGCAAAGAAAGCACGATCGAATGGTCACACAGTATATATAATATATAATTCATTTGTATAGCCCCCCAAGAGAACTTAATCTCTATTCAGCCGCTTCACATATGCCTCCGGGCTCGAGCCCACGACCTCAGCCAGACCTTGGTCGGGGGCAAGCACCTTAACCGCTGGACCAAACCAGCTCGGCATGGACTTTGAACGTTGCTACCATGGACATTATAACGAAAATATGCTGAGGGACTATGTTTGGAAGCTTTTCCGAGAAAGAGATTGCAGTCAAGCCACAAACCTAGGATATCTAATGATTTCTTAACCTTTTTTAAATGGTCATTGTTGTCTGCCATTACAGTAAACAAGTGTTAAGTTTAATTCATTTGCTGTTCTTTCTGACTAAATGTGAACCACAACATGCAAATTCGTCAGTTTCTCCCATAAAAATTGATTGATTTTAAGTCGATCGCTGTCTTGGCCACAAGAGCAATCGCAATTTTTTTTACACTTCTGAGGTAAAATCAATTAGGAAATAATACTTGGTACCCAGGGTCCACATTGCATAGCATTATGTTATGGACTGAATCGAGACAACAATCGCCAGTAAATATGGTGCCACTTGCAAGGCAGTGATGAAAATGATCTGTACAGGAAATAATGTGTCTCACAAGGTATGCTTCTTGAAGACAATAATTACTATTGGCTCACGAGAGAGCCGGCTCTCTTGCAAAGCATAGCTTGGTGACCACAGTGGAATGAGCAGAATGGGTGGGGGCCTACTTACATGTTCGATGCTATCGATTAGCAGCAGGAGAGTGGCAAGAACACGCTTCTCCGTCTCGGACTGTGAACGCTCTCGGCGTGGGCACAGTGCATCCAACTCATCAATAAATATGATAGACGGCGACCTAAAGCAAAATCATACCTTATTGTCAGATACAAACAATTAACTTTAATGTGATTGCAAAGGATGAGCCAAGGTGGAGTGGACAACAAGTGGCTTTGCCTTCCTTAGACAAATACCGTGATAGAAAGCGATGCAGAATGAGTGCTTGCCAGTTAGCATTGCATATCGACCACCTTTAAGTGCTTAAAAACTTCTATTCCCATGACTTAAGTCAACGTAATGAATTCCAGCGGTTCTATAGTGAATTAGGAGCACGATGTCAAACGCACAGGTTTATGGGTGTGCGCTTGCTGTAAACATGAGCTCCTACAAGACAGCACTTCCATTGTCCAACCAACGTAGCACAACTCTGCTCAATATCAACACTCGGATTATGGCAGCAAAGAAATTAGCTAATTTATAAATCAGTAAATTTAAAAACATCCATTTCAAAGGTGTAATCACAAGACGGGATAAACCGTTAGTGACTAACTCTCAAAATGGGACGATCTTCTGCCGGACTAATTGTCCTGCAATCAAACCAGGAATTATCTGATGGGAACCGATAATCAAGACCATACAAAAGGAACCATCGATCACGATAAGTGCTGCTTTCCAGAGAAATCAAAACAAGCTATTGCATAGTGCATGCATTTTAACTACTCGTGGACTAGCTTACCCACCTAAGCCTCTAGACTACATATAGTTTTTTTTTAACTAGGCAGGAATATTCCACATCTTTTCCTGTACCTACCCAAGGCTCCATGGTTGGCATACATGGTATACATTGGCATACAGCCTTCGAGCACCTCAAATTCTCTCAACTCACTAGCTGCATGCATTGATGACATCCGCACATGGATGGCAGCAAATTTTCTAAAACTTAACGATGATAAAACTAACTTACTAGTTATGGGCAAACCCAGTGTGATCCAGAGATTGGAAAGGCTGACTCTCAAAATTGGCTCTGCCAGCATATCTCCAGTTGAATCAGCTCGAAATCTAGGTGTCATATTCCAAAGCGACTTCTCGTTAGACGACCACATCAGCTCCACAGTCAAATCCGCCTATTTTCAGCTACATAACATTGCTAAAATTAGGGCCTGTTTAGATAAAAATACCACGTCCAAGTTGGTCCATGCATTCGTGACATCTCGTCTCGACTTCTGCAACTCACTGCTCACTGGCCTACCAGCATGTGCGATCAGGCGATTGCAGCTGGTGCAAAACTCTGCAGCTAGGCTTGTCTGTCGTGAGCGTCGCAGTTGCCACATTACTCCACTTCTCGCCGACCTGCACTGGTTACCAGTCAAGCAACGGATTGACTTCAAGGTTTTGTCGCTCACTTTTAGGTCCCTTCATTCTATGGCTCCAGCCTATCTGTCAGATATACTACCCCATCAGGCTAAGCATCGTACCACCCGCTTTTCGGAATCCAACAGTCTAGAAATACCTCATACAAACCTTAAATCCTTTGGAGACCGTGCATTTAGTTCATATGCTCCCAAAGCCTGGAACTCTCTCCCGACCTGCGTCAGAACATCCCCTGACCTGACCACATTTAAAAGGAACCTAAAAACACACCTATTTAGGACAGCATTCAGTGGGTCCCTGTGATTCGTCCTTCATGTGCTTTTGCGTGCTGACACTGTGCATGCTGCCACTAACCACATTTGCATGCTGACCCTGTGCATGTCACCCCTAACCATATTATTCATTTCGTTTGCTTTTTCAAGCATGATTTTACTTACCTTTCAATTGCATTTCACTTTACAGCAAATGTAAAGCGCCTAGAGAGAGATTGAGTTCTTTGAGGGAGCTTAATCAAGTGAATTATTATTATTATTATTATTATACCATACTATTTCCTCTTCCTACAAGTTCTCTGGTGCTTCCGTTATTTGATAAGGCTACTGATTCAGCTAGAACACTGAATTTCTCTTCTGAGACTGCGATAAGTTTAGGCTTATGAGCAGCACAATAACCGTACAATCGGCGCTCCCAGCAAGCTTATGACAAGTGCAATGTGTACAAATGACACATCAGATATCAACATAAGCTGATACGTTGCAAAACCGTTGCTAGTATAGAGCTCCAGCTCCTGAGGACAGAGCATCTTGCTAAATGCATCGATCCCAAACAAGAGTGAGAATGAATGAAATGTTCTAAAATTACCATTACACACAGCCACGACAGGCCAAACTCTGTGACCTAGTTATTTTTGACGCCTTAAGGCCTGACATACCGACGTTCAGATCAGCCGTCTAACGAAGTTATTAATAATAATAAGAAGAAGAAGAAGAAGAAGAAGATAAAGTTGCCACAGATAAGTTATAAGATAAGTAAGTCTATGCCCTATCGAGCTACAATGCCCTGCAATTATTGGTGCAGATGACGTTCTGCAGCAGCAGAGTCCTTGCAAACGTTCAAGATCGCATTGATAGCTTTAGATTACCATGACCTAATTCGAGATCTCAGACTTAGCCTTGCCTGGAAGTGATGAGAGACAAGCAGGCACTTGATAGACAAGGCAAGCAGGCACGGGAAAGACCGAGACATTCAGAACGAGGAAAAAGTACCCAGCCAATAAAGAAGACATAATAAAATCACATGCTTAACAACAAATATTGTTTGTATGTGTAGAAGCAAAAACGAGCTTCCCATAAATATAATTTTCCGCACTGTGGCGCCTAGGGATGGCCCCTTGGCTGCTGCTGAAATCGATTACATATTAATGACTGTTACAAGGATTATACTGAGTGGCATGTTAATTACTGCCTAAATACTCACAAGCTGATTATAACATAATCTACTCGGCAGACAATGGAAGCAAAACGGAACGGCATCGGAAGCAGAGACATGGTAAGGCACCGGAAGCAGCAACACGGGAAGGCACCGGAAGCAGCAACACGGAAAGGCACCGGAAGCAGCAACACGGAAAGGCACCGGAAGCAGCGACACGGAAAGGCACCGGAAGCAGCGACACGGAAAGGCACCGGAAGCAGCGACACGGAAAGGCACCGGAAGCAGCGACACGGAAAGGCAACAAAAGCAGCGACACGGAAAGGCAACAAAAGCAGTGACACGGAAAGGCAACAAAAGCATCATGGAAAGGTAACAAAAGCAACACGGAAAGGCACGTTTGTACAAAAAAAGCAGAGCAGCTGCAAGGGAAAGTGTGAGCACGGCAGCACGGCTCCACACTGAGTCTGGCTCAGCAACGATTACTGCTCTGAAGCAAGGGGCAACAGCAAGCTTGCAACTATTGGGAAGCATAAGAACTTGCCACCAGCACACTTGGATATAAAGTATACGGTGTGGATACATTGATAGTTTGTTTGGCCGTCGGGCGCAACGGCTAACAGGCAAAATAATACAGCTGCATCGAGTCCAGCATGGAGAATGCTCACGTTGGCACGGCTAGAGCAGGCTGCAAGGCTATACCGTCCTACTTGTCAATGGCTTCCTTGAATAGCGAGTTCAGCTTACTTTCCGTTTCACCAAAGTATCTAAAAGAGAAACAACCCTATCTGCTGAAGCCAGCAGTCTCCTATCCCAATCAAAGCAGCGCGAAACACTGATGCCGCTGGCTGCCAGACAGTGGCCACAGTCAGACGTCAGGGTAAAGATGCCGAGACGAGCCGGTCTGCTGGACACGACCAGTGCTGTCGGTTAGGGCACAGCCAGACTTTTGAAAGGCGGTGCCACATGCGATGTCAGTCAGCTGAAAGTACTTGCTAAGTTTGACCTTTAGCGGTTAATTGCTCACAAGCAGATAAGTCTAGCTGTAAGGCCACAAACTATGACAAACAAGAAAATAGGTATCGGTAAAAAATAAGCCAACAACTTGATAATAAATAACGTGCTCACGGTCAGTGAGTATTAGTAGCCAGAGTCATTGTACATGTGCAACAGTGCCAATAGAGAGAGAGAGAGAGAGAGAGAGAGAGAGAGAGAGAGAGAGAGAGAGAGAGAGAGAGAGAGAGAGAGAGAGAGAGAGAGAGAGAGAGAGAGAGAGAGAGAGAGAGAGAGAGAGAGAGAGATAGAGAGAGAGAGAGAGATAGAGATAGAGATAGAGATAGAGATAGAGATAGAGACAGAGACAGAGACAGAGACAGAGACAGAGACAGAGACAGAGACAGAGACAGAGACAGAGACAGAGACAGAGACAGAGACAGAGACAGAGACAGAGAGAGAGAGACAGAGACAGAGAGAGAGAGAGATAGAGATAGAGATAGAGATAGAGATAGAGATAGAGATAGAGATAGAGATAGAGATAGAGATAGAGATAGAGATAGAGCGAGAGAGAAAGAGACAGACAGACAGAGAGCAATGGACAGAAGCTACAGATTTGTCAGAAAAAGCAACAAGAAATCTATTACTGCCCTTCAAAGAAATGCAACACCCTTGTAACTCCTACGCCTCCCCTCCTTTCAGTTGATAAATAATCTTGGCACAGCCGGCTTTGTCATACACAGAGGCTGGGCTGCTCACTTTGTTTAAAGCCTACAATATCGGACTGCCAGTCAAGTGACTTCATTATTAGTGAGTCATAGTTCGTGGATGCTGATGACTTAAAAGGTGACACCACAAGGCCCGGCATAACGACAAGCACCACGACAAGCACCACAAGCTGTGGCTCTGTGAACAGAAAAATTTAGCAGCCAACAACTGACTACATGGTTTTGTTTGCTATTCCGGAAGCACTAAACATTAGCAAACACACGAACCAGGTGGTTGGGTAGGCAAGGGTGTATTACACCTGTGAACAAACTGGTTGTAAATAGTATCCAGTACCTGCTAACCCACACCTGCACAAGCTGATGTGGAAGCGGCCATAGCCGTAGGTAAATTAGGGAGAGTGTCAGGGACGAATGAAACCTTAAATCCTTTGGAGACCGTGCATTTAGCTCGTATGCTCCCACAGCCTGGAACTCCCTCCCGACCTGCATCAGAACATCCCCTGACCTGACCACATTTAAAAGAAACTTAAAAACATACCTATTTAGGACAGCATTTAGTGGGTCCTTGTGATTCGTCCTCGATGTGCTTATGCGTGCTGACACTCTGCATGCTGCCACTAACCACATTTGCATGCTGACCCAGTGCATGTAACCCCTAACCATGTTATTCATTTTGTTTGTTTTTCAAGCATGATTTTACTTACTATTCTATTGCGTATCACTTTGCAGCAAATGTAAAGCGCCTAGAAAGAGATTAAGTTCTCTGAGGGCGCTTTATCAAGTGCAATATTATTATTATTATTATTATTATTCTCCCATTGACAGATCCTAAGGATTGATTCCTGCGGCTTGGCCCAAGCAGGCTTCCTGAGAGTAGCTTCGTCGAGCTAGGGCAAGGTCTGGTTAACTCACAGGCTCAATCCTGACAAACACTGCCAGAAGCAACTAAGGGGGTGTCAACCAAATGAGAACAGATCAAATAAAGAGACAAATCACCCGTGGCTAACCTAAACCAAAATAATGTAACATCTGACCACTAGAGCCGAGAACAGGAAACAGCGGATCATTGGGAGCTCTGACTACTGAAGCATGAACAGCGAGAACTCTGGATAACAGACTTGCGTTGTCAAGCCAGCAACGTGGCTGGTCCAGAGAGGGCAACAATGGTGTCACACAGCACGAGCTCGAAATTGTCCAGGACTCATTGGGCTGCCCACGAAAGCAAATTACCACAAAATGAAACATGCAATGACGGCTGTCATGCACCGTCTGCGGGAATGGGACAGTTAGGGTTAAGTAAGGTTACCCGATTCACATCTACATGTTGACTCTGTACATAACCATATTATTCATTCTGTTTGTTTTTCAAGCATGATTTAACTTACCATTCAATCGCATTTCACTTTGCAGCAAATGTAAAGCGCCTAGAGAGAGACTAAGTTCTCTGAGGGCGCTTTATCAAGTGAATTATTATTAAAATTATTATTACATGTCACATCTAACAATGTAATGCTTGATGACATTGTGCACACCACCTTCTGTACAGCATCTGTAAAGTGCTTAGAAGAGATTCGATTCTCTGAGGGTGCTATACACATGTGGTATATTATTGTTATTAAATAAAATATAATGTTTTATATATTATTATAGAAATACATTGTTATTATTACAACAGCCTCATCACATAGCAGGCAAAGAGCAGTAACAGTAGAATGGAGAATGAAACAATGCAAGAATTGTGCAGGTCAACAAGCATACACTCATTCCCCAGGCACAGCAGCACGTCTGGTCAATGTTAGCTAAAGCAAGATACATTAGTTATGCAAATGATCGAAAAAACACACCTATTTAGGACAGCATTTAGTGGGTCCCTGTGATTCGTCCTTAATGTGCTTATGCGTGCTGACACTGTGCATGCTGCCACTAACCACATTTGCATGCTGACCCTGAGCATGTCACCCCTAACCATATTATTAATTTTGTTTGTTTTGCAAGCATGATTTTACTCACCATTCAATTGCATTTCACTTTGCAGCAAATGCAAAGCACCTAGAAAGAGATTAAGTTCTCTGAGGGCGCTTTATCAAGTGCATTATTATTATTATTATTATTAACTCAGGCTATTTTTTAATAATCTGAGTATCAGAAGACAAACATTAAAATTCTGGCATGCAAGACATTTACCTACTTGCATGCAACAACATCAAAGCACATGAAAATGAACAACACTCTCACTCACCACTACGGCTGGGTCAGCTTAAACAGTGCCTGACTTGTGATAAAATGCAAAACCACTCCTGAGCCAAATTAGAATTAAGACAGAGTGAACAAATATCTGTGTAATAAACTTGGCCCATTGTGTGCTGCCAGCAAATACTCATGCTGCAGATACTCCTGAGCCAAATTAGAATTAAGACAGAGTGAACAAATATCTGTGTAATAAACTTGGCCCATTGTGTGCTGCCAGCAAATACTCATGCTGCAGATATTTTTGCACTCAGGTAAGTTCCATTCGGAGGTGGAAGATGCATAATAAAAGATAGCATACTTGCTCCATATCTCTGGCCCATTCAGGTTAATGAAAGTGGCCTTCACTTCAGTGGCAACTGCATGTGCAAGCATAGTTTTTCCAGTACCCGATGCACCATATATGAGAACACCTTTTGGTAAAACCAAACCTAGAAATTAAAAAGCATTTAAGTTTCACAAAACAATCGGTATCTAAAATAACCAGCATGCAAAGACTTTAAAAATGTGAAGCTGTAGAACAGCTCTGAGGCAAAGCAACATGCACACATCGACTGCTTGGCTTTGTGCATCTACTGCTACGCTTTGCTGAACTAGCATACAATTTTCTGTTGTGGTTAGGCTATTGTCTATTATTATTATTATTATTATTATTATTACCTGTTCGTGTACAGGAAAGCTGCCCGATTTGTATAAAGTATGCATTTTACCGGGTTTTTAATGGCATCAGCAGAAGTTAAAGGAAAAAGCATTCTTGCCAGCCAGCAACGACACCAGAAGAGGCTGAAGAACAGCGTGCCTGAGCTGAAAGGAGCCCATCTACCACCAACAAGGTGTCAGAGAGACTGGCAGGAAGAAGAAAAAGCTACATAAAATTGCCGGTGATTTTCACGGGCATAAGCTATTTATTACTATATTAGGTGGATTACAAGATGGCCACAAACAAAATGTCACGATAAATAAAGGACTAAGACACAGGTTCGGCTCTAACGGAAAAATTGTTCTACAGCAGCATAAGGAACAGATTTAGTAAGAAATAAAGATACATTACGGTTGGTAGCATGAAGGTAAGCTTGCTGTGTGCTTATTAGGGGATCTCGTGCAGAGTTACCGAGACAACCGAAAAACTTGACTGAGACTGAGTGAGAGACTCAGAAACAGCAACAAATTGAGTGAAAGAAAGAGGGCAACGATGATGAACTAGACAAGTAGCAAAGCACCTCTACGGGAAGCACAGCTACATGCTAAATCTGCCAGTTCAGAGTTGCAACCTTCGAATTATAGTAGCTCTGGAAAACCCAGCTTCTTTACAGACTGGAGGACATCGAGCAAAAACCTAGCTGAAAACCTTGGCTAAAGGTAATATAGCCTCGTTCTCGGCACATTTTCGGTAACTCCCTAAAGTTCTAGGAGTACATGTGTCACTGATAAACATGACTGCACCCTTAATTAAAGACATCTCAATCAGCTGAAGATTTGCTAAGGTCTTCAGTGTGACCTTCTACAGCTGCTAGAGCTCCTTACATCTTACAACATATCCTCATCAATAAGATAAGGTAAGAAGGTAAGAGGTTCACTAGCCCAATGCAAAACCAACCAATAAATCAGCTCTCATATTAGCAATCCCTTGCCAAACTTGACGGTAATTCCAAATTCTAAGAAAGAAAAACAATTACAGCTATGCCTTCTCATGAGACCAATCATTAGCTTAGCGGCCATTAACAGTAGCCACTGTTGAACCAAACACGCCATGCTGAAATAGCAACCGCCCACCTTTTCAATGTGTAGGACAATCAAAAGTATTAATTAAAGCAGGAAGTCTGTTTAACTTAGCAGGTTAAAAACTCCTAAATCAAGCAGAAGCAAGAATAATAATAAAAAATTGACATAGCATCGCAAGAGAACTTAACCTCTTTCCACGCACTTCACATACACTCGGTCGCATAAAAATCCTCTCAGTGTGATTGTAACTGCTCTGGCTGCTACTCTGATTGGGTGATAAAAGAATTTTCTAATGATACGAGGTGTGCTTAAGCTAGGCACCGCATGAAAAAAAATGGATGACAGCAGACAAATAAATACGCATGTTAGTCGTACGACATCACACCACAGCCATTCTTTATGATTTCCTTTATACGTGAAGGCACACAAGCTTCCAACGTGCCTCTCCTGTTGTAGCATTTTACAAAGCCTGAATCAGGGCAAACACTCCACCTCAGCAGCCTGTCGGTATCGTCTCATAAACATTCTCTGGGGTTAATTCCAAGCAAGGAGATAATGGAGCCAATGAATCATCACCACTCTGGATGCCTCATCAATTGCTTTGATGGCCTGGCAGTGCTCAGGGTCGATATTTTGCTGCCAAATATAACAATCCTGCAAGCAAAATAATTGTGGTTTGAAATCCAACTTGCTGGTCCATAATAACTTCAATCTGATTCAGAGTTCCCGCATCTTTGTGGTAAAGCAGCCTCCAAATCATCACGGATATGCCACAGAATTTCACACTAGGTTGAAGGCAGTCGTGCCTGCAGGTCTCATCTTTTCTTCGGCTAGCCCTCATGTATCGCTTTGCGTTACCGAATATCACGAACTTACACCTATATGTACATAAAACCGAGTTCCAGTTGTCTCCTGCCCAGTGAGTGTGGTAGTGGGCCCAACGTAAATAGTCTGCTTTATGACTGGTGAACAGAGGCTTGCATATTGCAACCCACGGGAAGCTGCCATACTGAGGCAGTCCCCTACCTACCATATCTTTGCTAATATGGATCCCAGTATCGTTTGTTGATAGTACTTCTGCTAATGTGAAGTTGACTAATATGCAAAGTGAGTTTGATTATCCCAAGCCGTTATCTAATCTTATGATTGGTATGGACTTGGTGATTCAGCATAATGTCTAAATCCCCTTAATATTGTCACAGGTATTTTTGCCGGGTATTTCATAGCTATATGTAGCTGATCCAAAATTATAAGTACTGGATGAACATAACATTATTCTTGCACAGCATTGCAGTGCAAAGAAATATGGTGCAGTATGAATCTATAAATACGTGAAAATTCTGAAAGATGTCAATACCTTTCAAATGGCTGGTCTACCTGCTAAAATGACTCGATTTTAGCCTTTTTTTTATCAAAATCTGTAGGTAGGACTACCATAGCCAATCACGAGAATGCTTCAAGCTAACTCCCGGATGGCTAGAGTTCACACATAGTCTAGAGCTATGGTTTGTGCTGGCCCACTCGAATACTGAGAATCAAGGGGGTTCTAGAAAAATTTTCTGCTTGAGTCTAGGCTAAAAACTAAGCATATCCATATACAAGGCAATTCACATGAAGAGAGCATTTTCGCTGAAGAATAAGTGGGGTTTAGTTTCGATTTAAATGATGCAGTGTCGAGGGGGATGTCATAATGTCATCCGTCGGTAGAGAGTTCAGCTATGTAGCCTCATAGAAACTGAAGGCACGTAGCAAAGTATGGGTCTACATTTGACTAAGACTTAAGCATGTGATAAGTGTAAACTTAACGACCAATCAGAACTATAGCAAATGAACCCTTCATTGCAAACAATGGCAGTCGACAAATCGGCAACCGGGTAAGTCGAGACATACCATGGCAGCTCATTCTCAAGAGCAATGCTCTGATGGCAATGCATAATATAAGGCAGTAAAACAGCAACTGCTGCAACCAAATCGCATATCTTTTGTCTTGCCTGTCATTTCCATATGCCCGAAGTGTGTATTTCTATGCTCGAATTAAAGCTCACTTCACTTGATTCATCTTTTGGCGGAGCTTGCAGGGAAAAGGTAGGATGCTACTCCTCGCTCGAACGTCCTAACACCCACAGGAAGAAAAAGGTATGGGGATAAACAGGGAGTAAAATAGATTACGCTAGGACCTGTAAAACCCAGCTAGAACTACCCCAGTCTGAGAAGCAGATGATACACAGTTTTAGATGGGAGCAAGTGAATGGAAAGACTTTATAGTCACTAAAAGGGCCTTGAATTCAATGCACAGCTGGATAAGGTAGCATAGCTATGTTCGAACAAGGCAAGCCTAGCAACCGAGTTTTGCACTATCTGCACACATGTTTTAACAGGTAGGTAAATCTAGAACGGAGAGTCACAGAAGTTAAGATGCACAGTGACAATGCATGGATTAATTTGGGAGTTATACGGAACCCTCACTTTAAAGCATGACCGAATTTCAGATTTTCCGAAAAGTGAAACTGAAAGTAGGAGGGTTTGACCGAGAAGCTAATACAGACATTCAGCAAGAAGTCATTTTAGAACAGGCCACCCAAACTCTACAGAGAGGCTACAGTAGTGGGGCTGGACAATTTTTGAGGGCAATGCTTTATACTTTTTGAGTGGCACTATTTTCCCAAGTGCCAATTTCGGCAAAGCAAACAGCAAGGTATTTTAGAGAGCATGAGGTACTAGAAAGCACATATAAAGCACTAATGGGGCCGAGTAGAAGTAAAGTCCACAGTTTAAAGAATCTCCTATCGTGGCAGAAGAGCACCTGGTGACTATCACCTCCTTGCAGTGGGTAATAAAGAAAGGATCGCCTACTGCATGATTCAAACCCACGACCTGGTTCGTGAAGAGAGAGCACCTTAACCTTAGTCAATCAACTGCACAGAAATGAAAGTCATGGTAGCGCTGACGAAATCGAATAGAGGAAGATTTGAAAGAGAAAGAGCCGAGAACAGACCCCAACGGCATGCCATACTTCCAAGGCTAACTGAATGACCGGTGGTTGTTACACCTGTATTTGGAACCCCCACTAAGGTAGCACATCAAGAATAGATAGAAAACACTGCTAATGCAAAAAATATACCTTACCATATTTCTTGAAAAGGGCTGGATGCTCCAACGGCAGCTGCACAAGATCTCGTAAAATATCCATCTGTCGATCAAGGCCACCGATCATGCTAAAGGTGATGCGAGGCATGCTGGTGGGATTGCTTATAGCTGATGAGGTCAAGTCTCTCATTGATGAAGTGTCAATGGTGACTTTGGTTTTATCCGTGATGCGGTAAAACTGTGATTCACTCATCGTGCACTTAGGAAGGCATATTGATGCCGAAAAAATATTCACATCATCGGCAAGTGCCGGGCTGGCACACATCTGTTTTGCACCACTGCGACTGTGGTTCACTGGTGTCACAGGCTCTGACCTCGAAGGGGCACCAGTGAACGATGATAAATCCAGACTGTTCAGATCGTCTGCTATGCTCTCAGCATCAGAGGCAATTTGACTCGGTACCTCTTTTGGCTTGCATGCAGGTAATACCGATTGGATTTGAAGCATTAGTGGTAAGCCATAATAACGAATCTTCAAGTTGTTACCAATCGAAATATAACGATCAACTACAATTTCAATCCGTAAACAAATAGTTTAATACATTCACAAATTGGCAGCTCAACAAGTCGCCAGAAGCTTTAGCACTAAAAAATTAAGAGCAAGCCAACGATATACACAGACCAGCACATACAAACCGAGAATTCATCACTGACAAGCAAGCATTGGCTTGAGTGGTGATGATCCTTACCTAGAGTGTTATGCACATATCGAGTGAAATGGCTGCTGTCACAGCCAGGAGTCGTGTTCCATGGCCTGAAAACACAAAGCAACACAGCTGCACACAGACCTGGAGCAGATCCAATAGAACTACGGGTGGGAAAGGGTAATAACTATTTACTAAAAGCTAACAAGAGATCAAGCACCTATACTGCCTGGCATGTGCCTTTCGCATCCCAGAGCAAATAACTGCCCAATCTGGATTAGTTCAGTGTCAACATACAAAGAGCTACTTGAGCCCGGCTCCACACTGGCCATGCTGCTAGCAGGAGCATTCATCGACGTCAGGAGCTGACATCGATGACACAAGCAAGGACAGCCACCCCGGGCATTCTGCACACAACTAGATGGATGAAACTGCATGCAGCCTCTTACTGGGTAGTAGCAGTGACAACGACCTGCACTGCGGCAGCAATAGCTCCAGCAAGGTGCGCTGCCATCGGCTGTAGGCTGACCAGTGACCCCGGCAACTTGCTCACGGCATCAAAAAGGCAGCTATCACCCGCCACACTGACAGCCGCTGCTGGCATCTTTGCCATGGGCCAAACAGTAAGGCACACGGCGCCTCCATCGACGACGACAGGGTCGCCAATGCTCAGACCAGCAAGCTGCATCGTCGTAGGGCTCAGAAATGCCAGTCGACTCTTTGCAGCCATTGTTAGCTTGACTTCTGCAATGGCGGTCGGATAACGAGGCATGACCACGTGTGGGTTGTAAGACAAAATGCAAGCAGCTGCACTGCACCATCAAAATCTCCCAAGCCTCAGCACTGATGCTGTGCTGAAAGACAAGTCAGCTCAAGTCGAGTGGCAGAGATAATTAAGACTTCAGACCGATAGGCATGCCCTGGGTCTCAGCCCTAAGTAAGGGAAATCAAGACCCAAGTTGTGAGTACATTTCGAGTCCAGCAGCAGGCAATCTTTTATTGCCCAACACATGGGTGGGTGACAGGTGCAAAGTGTGTGCGCACACAGCATGCACACAAGACAAGCATAGTGCATGCACACGTGAGTACCAGCAGTTACAAAATATGCCCAAGCAAACACGCAGATAAATGCACCCTTACAACGTGCACTATCAAATATCATTACTAAAAATACTGATTTTAGCTATGTTGCTTTGATGCAATGGTGCAGACGATAACTGGTTAGGCAGTATACAGGCATTATAAAACGCATTGTCTAGCATTCAGCCTATATTAGCATATATATACATATATATATATATATATAAATAATAGTATATATATACATTCGGCCTAGTGCCTCCGTGGTCTTGCTGCCGCCTGCACCATGCCAAACACCATCCTCACCCTGCCCGTGCTCAAAAGAACGACGTAAGGCACCACCACCGACCAAGGAGCCATAGTTCTCTGGCACGTCAGCGCAGCAATCAGCAAAAGGCAGAAAGTTACGACGGTGCACCACCTTCCCTCCTGACCCACTTCCCACTGACCCAGTAGCTTGCCGCTCCAGCAATGCAGCTGACCGCACACCGGCTGCCAGAGTACGAAACGATACCTCAAGTTGCACTCTTGCTCTCTCTCCTCAAAGTGTCGCGCAATATTTGGTCAGTGATGCTCGAGGCAATGAGTAGGTACCGGTTTCGCTCTAGATGACAGGTCTAGCGGTTCAGTGGTGTTGTGGGCGCCATACTAAAGTTGCTGTACATCATGGCTGATTCTGGACACCTGTAAACTTCCGTGGCATTCGAATGCACTGCTCTGCGCTATGGATGATATCTGATGTCTCATGCAGATATACCTGATGTATGTATATACCTGATGTCTCAAGGTATAGATACTATCTTCGTTGCTGCCATGCTTAGATACTGTAGAATGAAATTGGTGCTGCATCTACAAGCCCCTCGCCTTGTTCCAGGGCTCAAGAGCTTCACTGGTATTTCTTGGCGTGTCGACAAGCATTATCATCGTTGCGAGCGCTGTGTTTGCGCAGCCTAGTTCTGTCCGGAAGTGCAAGCTACTACACCCAGTTTATAACAATGAGCGATACCACGCCGATATAGCTAAGCCTCGACGCACGCTTGTTACTTCATTTGCTTGAAGGCGCGGTTTAAGGCAACCGAAACAAAATGGCAAATCCAATATGCTGGCAACGGCGACACGCTGAAAAGACGAACGTATAGGCGAAGGAGTACACCACCACCTATGACCAAAGCACGACGACTGTTGCAGACCGAACGGCTCGACCAATTGCGACCAGCAACCCAGCCTTCTACGCTATGTTCAGCTCGCGAGAACCACGCAAATGCACTGCGGCTTACCAGATGCTTCGGTCTGGTCATGTAACAGTGCGTGTAAGACGCCGTTTTTGAAGTATCCGTATGCGTCTTCGGATGGACCAGCCACCCCTGTTCCACAATGCTTAGAATGCTTAACTGCGTCTCTGGCTGGAAATGCGGATCCACACGAACTACATTCAAACCAATCCGGCCTAGGAACCTTCTTTGAAGACATCTCAGGGTAATACCCGGCAACCCAGGGCGGCAACGCCTAGCGAGCGACTTTTTGCTAGGAAAAGATTTCGACGGAACGTGTGCGGATGTAAAATTTAGGATAGCTGTTAACTTTTTATTATCCTTAAAACTTTAAAATTAATTAAATTAACACATTTGAATATATTAAAACTAGTTATTATTTGGTTCCAGCTTCAAATTTGAGTAAAAAAGCTGCACATGTCACTCCCGTAACGTCGCCATATTGTAGTTGCAGAGGCACTCCACCTGTGCTGTAGCAAATGACCTCCAGTTACTAATCCGTTCGAAAATACAAGTCGTGCTAGCTCGCTTAGTGGTCCCCGCGTACTTCAAATTATAGTCGAAGAGTTTCAGACCAGACGAGAACAATTTGCGGGCTCCGGGAGTCGTCTTAGCTCCTTGACTGGCAGCTGGTGCGGAGTACCATGATAATTGAAAACGTCGATGCATTTAAAGCTTGGCTTGCAAAGACGCTGACGCCAATGTAAGTGCAGATATCCTAAAAAGTATTTAAATTCTGTCTCGCTACATCACTACTGCATGCTAAGCGATGGGCAGAATTGTTGAGGTGTGCTGGAGAGAGCAATCGAATCAAAACCTTTACTTCCGCTCAGAAGTGCATCCTCCGGCAGACACAAAGCGTGTTGTCCGCGGCCGTGTCCGCGTAAGGGCAGGGTAGTTCGCCTTTCACTGTTCCTGAATGTGCCTGATCTGCTTTTGCGGTCTGAATGGTGCCCTCATGGGTGAAAGGGGTGAATTTAGCTTAGGCCTGTGCTGGGAAGGTCGTGCTATGAAGTCGATTAATTAAGTAAACCCCTGGTAATTTTGCTGGTTTGTGTGACTTTGGTAGGGTGCGTTTAATGATGCGATGCTTCTGGAGCATGCTTATATTCTGTGGCACCACTTAGGTGGATTCCTGGCACGATGAAGCTTTGTAATGCACTACTCGTTGCTGCTACACTTGCTACTACCATCAATCGTACTGTAGATGCGATGCTGAGCCTGTGGCACTAGCCAAGTACATAGTCGCCTTGGTGAAAAAAGATAAACCAGAGCCGGAGCTAAAGGCAGCCTGCCTCGAGAATCTGGAGGTGTTCCTTCAATCGCGTGAGTTACTTTTTTACTTTCATTGTACTTCTGTCGAGTATGCTCACATAGGGAATTACAACACACACCCCTGTTATCGTGTTACCGAGTTGGGTCTGTCTATTGTGGTGCTCTTTCTCTCTCTTCTGACTGGTGCTTCCGTGCATGCATTCGGTCACCATTCCTTTTATGCGACAACAGCAACTATATAATCTTAATGGTTACCTGTGTGCATTTAAATGTTGGTTCGAATGGTTTGGATGCGTCAAATTACAGTCGACTCCGATTATAAGAAGACTACTGGCCGGCAAAGAAGCATTTTAAATGCTGAGTATTCCTATATGCGGATTGAGACTAATGTTGCCTACAATCGGGCATGCAGAACTGCTATTCCTATAAGCGGAGTATTCCTTTATGCGATATTCTGATGCATGGAATCGGCTGTAACCACATATTCTCTAAAGATTTAATGCTGTACTCTCAATGCATGAATGAACCAACCCTTGACCAGCAGATACTGCCTTGGTCCGGGCAAGTTCCTTGACCACTGGGCTATGTCTGCATTGAGGTGTCGTTGGATCAATAGCTTCATATTCCTCTGTGGGTCAAGGCAAGGCTGTGGTGGTTGGCTTCTCAGATTATCAGTAACCTTTGATCAGGTCTGGCTATTGATGTCGACGGAGTGGCTGGCTTTTGTTTTGAATGCACAAGCTCCCATTGGAAAGTGCATCCCCTGCTCCTGTGTTAATATAAAACTCCAATTTGGAGATTGCAACCCTTCTTTAGGGAATGGGACTACTGAGAAAAATACAATACGAAGAAGCTTAATAACTTACTACACGGGATGTACTAGAGGAGTTACTGCCGAAATGCTGCTGCACAATGATGAAAAACGACAGGTCGGCGCAAAAGATCATTTAGTGGAGAATTTCTCAGTGCGAAACAGGGATCCTTTGCTTACAATTAAAAGCATATTATCCTCAGGTGTACAATCAAGCTGTGTTAGCATGCTGGTCATGGCCGTAGCCTGCTGCTGTGGCATGTTGTCTACCATCCATGTGAAGCAGCAGTTGTGTTGCAGGATTTGCATGACTGCATCCTTTGATGGGGTCCATGGTGTGGCCCTGACAGCTGTAAAAAAAATTATCAGTTACCGTAAGCTCCGTGTCTCAATAACCTCTGGTTGAAAACTTGACGGAGCAGCTGTCACTACTGACATGGTTTAGCTGTTGAAAGATTAAGCATTGTGGCACATTCCTTGCTCAAAAATATGACCTGCCTCTTTAACAATCCAGTCCTGGTTACATCTGGCTAGTACATCCAGTTGCATTTGTGCATGTTCTTGTGTACTTGATATCGCAAGAAGTACCCACGTGCAATAGTTGTTCGTGCTCGTGTAGTGTTTCAAGTAGGTTCAGTGGAAAGGGCAAGCTTATGCCTGTTGGTTTCAGTCCCAGGATACAAATAGGCATGGGAACTGCAGTGTCAGATGTTCACATTTGTAGCCGATAGCATGTGTCCAATGAGAGTTGATGAGGAGTGCCTTGTGTTACCACATCGTCGTGTTGTAAGCATGCACAATTGCTTTCTTGGTTCACAAGTGCGGTTAAGCTATCGGCAATATCTATTATGGATGTGTGCATTACAGAAACCTGTTTATTTTTTTGAAAAACATATCCACTAATTTCGTGTTGGTATGTGACACTATTTTTTAGCCGAGTTGAGCACACTAGGTGCCTTTTATTTTTTGTGAGAAGTGGGCCCTACTGTTGATATATGATCATGGTCGCTCAATAGAGGCTGCAATTCCATGGTGGATTTCGAGGTTATGAAGCAACACATATGCTTGCTGTCATTTTAAAAGATTTTAAGCAATGTGTTTGACATAATTAATCCTTATCAATTTGTTCTTTAGATACTAGGTCCTATGTTGATAAGCTCTTTGAAGCCTTGAGCTCACGAGTGTACTTGGAAAATGGTAGCCGACCTGGCACACCGCCTGTTACGGCTGGATCCCAACAGGGGGCAGCCGCACCTGAAGCTTCGGCTGCAATCACATCAACATCCACTGTGGCCACCAGCACTGGCACTCCTGTTACTGCCTCAGTTCTCACGACTCAGCGGTCACTGCAGAGGACCTCGGAGGATGAGATCAGTGATGACGATAGGGATCACAGGCGACGACAGTCTCCTGGTACAGGAGTACGTACGCATAGTGGAGACAGGTATGTCTTGCTTAACAACTGTCTGGCATACTGTTTTTTCTTCTGTCATTTTTGGTCATGCTAAACGTGTTTCCCTGGTCGGTATACGTTTTCAAGGTAATAGTATTTTCCCGCTGTTGATTCTTGATGAGGGCTGAGTTCCATGCAAAACATACGAAGAAGTGAGTAGGCCTTAACTTAACACATTCGTGTCAATGTGGTTTGAAAGCTTATTGTTTCAGTGGCTGCTTCGTGTCAGCATGAACAAAGCAGTTTATGAAGTGTAACATGGTCCGGAATGTGAATGTGGTTTAATAGGTCATAATGTTCTTTTGCTTTTCTTTGAAAGGAGAATATCTTTATTAGTTGCTCAGCAATGGTTTCTCTGGATAGGATTAAGAGTGTACTCACAGTGAACTGATTTGGCAACTTGGACGACATAAAGTGTTTATAAATAACTTTGCAATTGTCAAATTGGCACGACGATCTTAAATATTTGATTTATTAGATTTGCCCGAATATTAACAGCCAATGTGTGTGTGTTTGGAATGAAAAGCTAATCAGATCCTTGTTCTCTTGTGTACACTCAAGCACAAAGAAATCTCGGCAGTATGGCCGCTGCTGTAGCTGTAACTCCGGTCAGGTGATAAAGATGGTTTTCTCGGATAAAAGGTATACTGAAGTGATGCACGGCATGTGAAGTTTTGATTGACAGCCCAAAGACAAACACGCAATCCTAGCTCGAACACTCTCCTTGGGTGTCATTATTTATAGCAGTAAGATAAAAAGACCATCAGCATACTGCCAGGCAAGTGAAGTGCTTTTTTCACAAATCTTTTTGTGTAGTGCTGATGCCCAGCCATTCCCCTGGGTTGAACTCAATAGAACAACTATGGAGTGGTGTCGACAGGCGGCTGAGGCAGGGTGTTCGATCTACACCAGTAGCCGACCTTTTTAGTAAAGCTCAGGTTCAGTGGAATGGGCTACAGAAGAATAAGCAATGCAGAAGCTTGTGGCCTTCATGTATGGCCAGACTATGGAGGTCATACAGAATCAGTGTGTGCGCAAGTGCATGTGTATTGGCACGGTCATGCTAAACCAGTGGTTCTCAACCTTCCTAATGCCGCGACCCTTTAATACAGTCCCTCATGTTGTGGCGACCCCCAACCATGAAAATATTGTGTGTGAAATGTGGAAATGCATGTTTTCAGATGGTCTTTGGTCTTTCCCCTGTGAAAGGGTCGTTCGATCCCCAAAGGGGTTGCGACCCACAGGTTAAGAGCCACCATGCTCAACGAAAACATACCAACTCGGCATGTGTTTGTTTTTGGGTTCTCAGTAAATATTTGCACGTGCTGAATATAATAATGATAATAATTCACTTGATAAAGCGCCCTCAGAGAACTTAATCTCTCTGTCTAGGCGCTTTGCATTTGCTGCAAAGTGAAATGCAATTGAATGGTAAGTAAAATCATGCTTGAAAAACAAAATGAATAATATGGTTAGTGGTGACATGCACAGGGTCAGCATGCGAATGTGGTTAGTGGCAGCATGCACAGTGTCAGCACGCAAAAGCACATCAAGGACGAATCACAGGGACCCACTAAATGCTGTCCTAAATAGGTGTGTTTTTAAGTTCCTTTTAAATGTGGTCAGGTCAGGGGATGTTTTGACGCAGGTCGGGAGGGGATTCCAGGCTTTGAGAGCATACGAGCTAAATGCACGGTCTCCAAAGGATTTAAGGTTTGTACGAGGTATTTCTAGACTGTTGGATTCCGAAAAGCGGGTGGTACGATGCTTGGCCTGATGCGGTAGTATATCTGAAAGATAGGCTGGAGCCATAGAATGAAGAGACCTAAAAGTGAGCGGCAAAACCTTGAAGTCAATCCGTTGCTTGACTGGTAGCCAGTGCAGGTCGGCGAGAAGTGGAGTAATGTGGCAACTGTGACGCTCACGGCAGACAAGTCTAGCTGCCGAGTTTTGCACCAGCTGCAATCGCCTGATCGCACATGCTGGTAGGCCAAGTAAGCAGTGAGTTGCAGAAGTCGCGACGGGATGTCACGAATGCATGGACCAACTTAGATGTGGTATCTTTATCTAAACAAGCACCTAAGTATGCCTGGCATCGTGGAAAAACCCTCTTTTATTACTTAAACGAATTACAGCAGCTGCAGTACTGCAAGGATTTTTTTGAGGCTGAGTGTATTAAGTTCGAAGTTGTTCTTCATTCGACTAGTATTTTTAAATGCCCATTACTGGAGAAATGGTAGGTGTGTGGGGTTTAAATTGATCACTGCAACTCAAATGATTGTCAGTGCCCATATAATAATAATATATTTGTATAGCACCCTCAGAGAACTTAAATCCGTTTCTAGGCACTTTACAGGTGCTGTATAGAAAGCATTAATATAATCATAATAATAATAATTCACTTGATAAAGCGCCCTCAGAGAACTTAAATCTCTCTGGGCGCTTTACATTTGCTGTAAAGTGAAGTGACCAAATGATTAGTGGTAACATCCCAAGCAGCAGGCATAGTGTAAGCAGGTACACGCACACAAAGAACGAATCACCAAGACCTGCCAATGCTATAATAAACAGTTGCATTTCGAGCTTCTTTTTAAATTTCATGTGGGGGTCGTTGTGACGTCCCTCGGTAGTGAATTCTAGGCTTTGGGACCATAGGAACTAAAAAGGCAAGGTGTCCGGCGGTTTTGAGGTTCTTACACAGTTTGGTTAAACTATTCAAGTCAGAACAGCAGGTTTTACTACTCTTCTCCTGGTGGGGGAGTAGTTCTGATAGGTCATAGTTTATATATAATTAATTAATTTAATATATAATTTATAAATAGCTAGGCAGCCAGGGATGCTCCTTCATACAGTGGCATCGAAAAATGCCTATTTTCGGGCTCTATCGTTTTTGAAGAGTGATCAGAAAGTAACCGTGAAGTTTTTGGTGTCATGGGCTCCATTGCTAATGCCAGTGAGGCGGGTTCTTGTATATTTCTTGAGTCTGAATGCCCATTAACTTGCGGTATGTAGTGGCGAGACCATACACCCAACTTGGTTGTGTTATTAATCCTTAAGACAAAAGAAGCAAGCAGGCAAGCACATTGCTGCCTCGATGCCCCAGAGCACCGAATGGGAGCTGCTCAACATCCTTGTGCGTGACTTTCACTAGGAGGCCTTAGGATGCTTCATAGCTGGAGGTTCCATTGAGCTGCTTTTACACTTTTGGCTGCCATTTTGGCAGGCCTTTGTGAAAGTTGTATGGGTGCTTTCAATTTTGAAGCTTTTCTGAATACATGTATGGTGACAAAAGACATTCAATTAATTGCTGGTAGCTGTTCTTTGATTAATCATCCTGCAATCAGGCTGCAAGCTGTTCTTTTTCGTGTATGTGCTGATTCTAAACTATTTGATTATGATGGATATCTTATGCTTTGGCATTAGCTGCTATGTATTGATCTGAAGTATTTTGGACGAGGTTTGTTCTTGTTCAATTCGTTATTCTTCGAGATATTTTGGCCGCTTAACGATCTACGGCATCTTGGGCTTAAAGATTGCTCCTTAAATGCAGTCCCTTCAAGTGCTAGTTCCCATGGTTTTCAGAAAGATGCTCAATTCAAAAGCTCAGTCAGTCTGCTACTGTTGATATGAATTTCATTTCTGTGTCAGTATGATATTGATAAACCGAAGAAACCTGAATCATATGCCGGCTCCGGTGGTCTTTTCTACTTGTTAACTATAGACATGCTGTCAAGCAATACCAATTTGCCTTGGCGGAACCTCGTTGTCACTATATTAAGGGCAGACTACTTGAAATTGACGTGTTGATATGAATGTGCATTAAAAATTAATAAGCAACCAATTAACTGCTGCTTATTTAAGCAAAACGTCAGAATAAATGGTCCACTTTTGTATTCATCTTGCCTTGTAGTTTTTGGAATCCCGAAGTGGTAGTGCTTTGTTGCCATCCGGCTCAACATAAAAAATGATTATGCAGCGGGAAATGAAGTTTTTCAGTTTTTTGAGATCTTGGCAATCTAAACCATTTTGTCTGGTTAATGGTTTAGTGCAAAGGATTAGTTGTGTTGGACTTGGTACATCGAATAATCGAAGTTTCCTCGTAAACCTTTTCTTTCATTAATAGGTCGATCTTTGTATTTGGCAGTGCACTATTGTTGTAGTGGACTATTCAATTTGTTGATTGTTCTCATCTTTGTGATTATAATTTTTTATCGGGACCTTGTAGTGTGATCTTATGTTGATTCGTATCCATAACATGCGAATGTGCTAACAGGGTTGTTGTGTTTGGTCACTCACATAAACACTCGTTAATATTGGGCAGAATCTAATAGCTCTGCCATCAGAATGATAAAGAGATCGACATTTATTCATCCTGTAATCCTTTGTGCATATGTAGAGTGGCCTAGAAGATTAGTTCTGTTGTGGTGCTACACAAATGTATTATTATTATTAGATTTATTATTAGTCTTAGAGAGGTTAACTCGCTGTACAGACATGACCCCCCCCCCCGTGCACCTTTTTGTTCATTGTGCACCTTCCTTTTTCTGCACCAATGTTGAAGTACACCTCTTTATATGGAATGCACGCGTTTTAATGCATGTGTCATTCAGAATTATTGCTTATTAACATAATTGTGCCTGACAGGGAGAAAGAGGACCGACGTCGAAACAGGCCTGATAACAGAGCAATCACTCGAAGAGGAGCCATGGGTCCTTTGCCAGAGAGATATTCCAGGCATGACCGTCGGAGAGGAAATCCTTCAAGGTCACCTCTTGGCAGAGCACGATCGAGGTCTCCAATTAGGAACAACCACCTGCGGGATTCAGGTACTTTTGTAAGCTAGCTAATTGCTGTATCTTTCACGTTTCCATAGGCTTGAGTCAACCTGGCTAGAAACCGCATGCATGATCTTGTAGGCCTGATTTAAGGTCGCCCCTGTGAAGGACTCATGCTTCCTTCTAGTATCGTATAATATGACCTACTGATCAGAAATAGTTAAAACATTTGAATGGAAAGCCTTACTTCCAAAGATATTACTTATCGGTATCTCTTTTGAGGTGCATATGTCTGTCAAGTAAGTGTCAGTGTGGCGATTGCTAGGCACCCTTGATTGGTCTTCACATTAGTTGCAGATCTTTTTTCAAATATACTCAGGCACATAAGTACACTTCGTTTATGACGAGTAATAGGCACCCGGCCATTAGCAATAACCACTCAGAATAAATGTGTCCAATAAAAAGATTTCCTTCCCCATGGCGTTTTCATAAACCTGTTTGTGCTGTAGAAAAACAACGTAGAAAGTTTGTCTTTGACCCTTTAAATTCATTTAGAAATGGCAGATCGCTTCAGTTTATAGCACTTGGGAAGCTACTGTGTACCGACTATTCTTGATGCTTATCCTCTAGCTGTCAGCATTCGGCATGCCTGCGACTAGGGAATTGACTGCCTTTAAGAAAGGTTAAACGTGGGCTTGGCACCAAACAGGACTTCTAATTGCTATACAATTGCAAATTGGTGAGTCTTTGGTGAGGTTCAACCTGAAAAAGATGGCTCCTACCGTTATTATCAATCCGGGGTACAATAGGTCCAATAAGAGAAAGACTTCTAGTGACTTGTCAAATGAATGCTTCTGCTATTTACTGTTCTTTGGCAAGAGTAGAGTATAGCAGGATATCTAGGGTAGTAATATATCCCGGAGGTGAGTAGATACTCAACAGCTCAGGTGTTTTAGCACTTGGCGTGGCTGGATCGTTTGATCTGCTAATAATAACACATGATAAAGCGCCCTCAGAGAACTCGATCTCTTTCTAGGCGCTTGACGTATGCTGCAAATTAAACACGATCGGATGGTTAGTGGTAGCGTGCTCGATAAACAACAAGAATAACCTGGTTAGAGGTGACATGAACAGGGTCAGCATGCAAATGTGGTTAGCGGCAGCATGCACAATGTCAGCATGCATGGGCACATAAAGGACGAATCACGTGGACCCACTAAATGCTGTGATAAATACATGAGTTTTAATGTCTTTAAATATGGTCAAGTCAGGGAATGGCGCGAAGCAAGTCGGTTGTATGTACCAGGCTTTGAGGAGCATACAAACTAAAGGCACCGTCTCCAAAGGATTTGAGGTTTCTACGAGGTATGAGTAAACAGTTAAGATTCCAAAAAGTAGATGGTACTATGCTTAGCCTTGTGGGGCAGTAGATCTGATACGTAGGCTGGGGCCGAAGAATGATGAGACTTAATAGTGAGCGACAAAACCTTTAAGTCGATGCGAGGCTTGACTGGTAGTCGGTGCAGGTCGGTGAGAAGTGGTGTGAAGTGGCAACTGTGATGCACGCGACAGACAAGCCTAGCTGCAGAGTTTTGCACTGGCTGTAAGAACCTAATTGCACAGGCTTGTAGACCAGCAAGCAGTGAGTTAGTTGCAGAAGCCAAGACGGGATGTCACAAATGTGTGAACCAACTTAGATGTGGTATCCCTGTCTAAACAAGCCCGAGTTTTAGCAATGTTATTCAGCTGAAAATAGGCAGACTTGATTGTGGAGCTGATGTGATTTCGTGTAGAGTAAACAGGGGATATGCTGGTAGAGTCGATTTTGAGGGGGAACATTTCCTATTTCCGAATCACACTTTGTTTGCTCCTATTTAGTAGTTGGTTTTATCACAATTCAGTTTAAGAATACTTGCTGCCATCCATGTGCAGATGCCATCAATATTCTGTCTACAGTATTTTTATACTTCTGGATCGGTCGTAGATAGAGTATCGTGACAACTCATGTGATTAGAAAGTGGTGATAGCAACTCAAATTCGGAACTTTGTGGTCGACTACATTCAGCTGATGAAAGGACGCTACTTGAAAGTTGTTCATAAATGCCACCAAGTTTTTGCTGGCTTTAAGCCCAAGAAAACTGGTATATCTAAATTTGCCATTATCTAATGGTAGTTGGTGTCCGAACGTAGGTGGTATGTGAATGTGACTGGTATCAAAAGCTGGGTCCTGGCTAAAGGGAACTCTTAGCTCAGGTTGTAAATGGTAGCATGTAGACCATGTTTCACTCTAAATTATAAATCTCCACTCTGACTTAGCATTGGCTGAGCTACCACTTAGGCCAATTTGTTCTTGGCACCTTGCTTAGAATGCTGTGCGATTGTCGTTTCAAATGCTGCATTTGTGTGACAAGCGGTCGTTAATTCTTGATAAGTCGAAACTTTCTCAGGAAATTGCAACGCTGTATCGAGCTTGTGCAGTAGCATGTTGCTCTTTGTCTGACTTAGTCTGGCCTAATCTTGATTTTTCCTTGTAACTTTGCAGCATTTCGGCTTGATCACTGAGGTTCAGCTTGGCCTGTTACTGTCATTTGTGATCAGTGGTGATTCGGTAATAGTATAGCGACGTGTGGTTCTGCTTTTGCAGCCTTAGCATCCATTGGAAGGCGAGAGAACTTGGGATCGAATGTCATGCAGCCATTCGGTGTCAATGACACTATGTCCCCAGTTTCCACTTCTTGGCAGTGTTCCCACCGTGTCAGCCATGCACAATGAGTGGCCAAAGAGTCTTCCCACGTCGTTCAACGTACCACCACCACCCTTTCTTCCTAAAGCAAGATGTCGAGATTTCGATGGTAAGCTTGAAATGTTTTGCCACATTATTTGCCAGTTGTGTCACATGTTGTATGTCTGTTGTACTTTTTTCAGCATTCCCTTGATGGTTTCCATCTGTAAGCAGTCGTTTGTTGGGTAGTGTGGTGAGTCTGCTGGCTTGTTTGCATTCATGGATCTAATGTAAATAGCACATACCATATTTGTATAGCAGCAAGTGCATTGTCCAGGTTGCACCTAGTCTAAGATAACTTCTGCTGACCTTAGCATTTATATGAAAGGGGTCAGTTCTGGTGGCTTTGTGGCACTCAACTGCTCTCTGGTGGAAACCAAGGTTTCCAGTGGGTCGAAATCAGACGAGGCCAAACTAGATGGTGCAGAAGCTTGGTCTTAGCTGCGTTTTTAGGGAAATGTCCTAACTTGGTAGTGTTTTGGTTTGTATCTTGGTGCTTGTTGGTCGACTTATCGACTAGGCACAAAACGTGAAGGTTGCTGGATGGATTCGCCTGCCGTTTGTGCCGGCTTTTGTTCTTCTCATCCAGCAAGTTATCATCTGGCTGGTAGAAAGATTTCAGTCTGTAGGCTAAAGCCAGACTTGATATTTCTTGTTGACCAACACTGGTGGCTTTTGTCATCAGTTAGTGATGCGTGTGATTATTATTTTGCAGGCTGGCTGTCAGGTCTACTGAAAGCATCACTTGCATTGTGCTACCATATAGTTTTTGTTGAGACGCATCTGCACCAAATCTTAATCAGCAGACCACGAGTTTGTGTGTTCCCTGTATGATAATGGTATTTCAATATTTATCATTTGGTGATCCAAATCCTGGCTTCAATAACCTAGTATTTCGAACTTGAACTCTTAGCTGATGGGCACGTGTGGTATTGATGGAATGTGGATAATCTCGTCTAGCTTCACCCATGCTGCATAGGCCACTGTTCTGTTTTCTTTTGGGACAGTATCACCCTTCATCTGATCTTGAAAACGGTGTTGCATGCATTGTAAACCTTATTTTGCTTGGTTTGTCGTCTAATCAGCAAGCCAATGCCATCGTATGTCCTCTTCATCTCTTCTCATCATTAGTATAACATATGCAAATGCGAAGTTTAGTAGCTGCTGTGGATTTGCACTTTCAAAAACAATTGAGTTTGCTATTCATCAAGATCGTCTCTGGAAGTCTATCAGAGACTCGGATGACATTTGCGATTATCATCACTTCTGAGTGATCGTGTTTGTCGATGGTTCGTGTGTGTGCGTGCGTGAAGTTCAGCCATGTGTTGGTAACAGCCTGAGGGTATCGAAATGTATCCACTGAATTTGCTCATTCTTGAGCTTTTGAGTGATCGTTTTTGGTTGCCACCAAATGTTCCATGAGTGCTGGGTTTTTTACTTGCTGTGACTGCTGCTTAAGTGCCGATGTCTCTTTCCTTGTAGAGAAAGGCTTCTGCTTACGAGGCGAGCTCTGTTCATTCGATCACGGCAGTGATCCTGTAGTCGTTGATGACATCTCCAACATGCTTCGTTTTCCTCAGGGTGGCAAGTCACAGCCAACTGCAATCGGTAACTAACTGCAAAACCTATTCACATTGATCGCCTTCTGTTGGCTTTTATGGAATACCTAGTATCAGCTTGGCTTTGATTTATTTAGGGGTTGTATGGTATAGTTATTATGCTGTGCTTGCTATTAACAGGCCTCAATATTCCCCTTGCCGTGCCTGTGCAACTACCAGTTCATCAGGGAATGACTGCACCGGCAGGTCATGGCCCAAGTGCAATACCGAGTCTTGCCTCTGGATCCGGTCTTGGTGATGCCTCTGTTGGCAACAGAAATTTGCACCGGCCACCGCCACTGCTGGCAAATGGTATGTGCCCTGTTAGTGTTAATGGCTTTTTTCTGTTAGTGTTTAGTGTGTGAGCTGGTACCTTAGGTAAAACTTGGTACATATTGGCAGGTTTTGGTGGCACGTCGTATTTGGATATTTAGGAGCCTCTAAGTATTCTCTTTAGCAAAGCGACCAAGCAATTGTAATTGTAGGTATCATTCCAAACTAGCTGTTGCATCCCAACTGTTGTGTATTTCTCCCACTTGTCTCGGCATGACACCATCGTGGTACCTACCCTGGGGCCATGCTTTTATTTTCAGTGTAGTGCACATGCTTAGGAAGTGTAAAGCCAAAGTTTACTTATGATTGCTTGCAAATTGGCACTGTGTTCGCAAAATGTATGCATTAGTGATTTTGGGTGTCCAACATAATTAGGCGTTAAAGTTTCTGATTGCATGCTAATGGTATTCCTAAATGCAATGCAACTTTGACGTTCACCTTGACGTTCGATGTCGCACTAGCTGTCCCTAGACAGCCCACGGTAAATGCTCTCATGAATGCTCTCGTGCGGTTTTTAAGGATTTTCTCAGCCTGATGACTGCTTTGTGTGTCACAGCAATTTTAGCCACGGTAATCCATTTTGTAGATGATCCTATCGACTGCTAGCTTTAAATTAAGTCTTGCTTTTTGTTTGCTCTGAAGCCAGATGCATTCAGTTGAATAAAAGACTTCAGTATTGCCACAGCGCTGTGGCTGCTACTTTGTTCGGCTAATAAAAGGATTTTTTTTTAAATCCTAGCTGCTTAAACAGCCTCTTTGTATAGCGACAGAAGAGCCTTTACGGCTATCACCACCACTTGCAGTGGCGATAAAGGATCGCCCACCACAGGAATCGAACCCACAACCTCGGGACCGAGGTCATGAAAGCAACCGCCTTACCTAGTGTGCCATTCTATACTCTACTTGGCCTACTAAAGTTGGATGCAGCGTGAGAAAATATTTATTGACATCCCAAAACAAACATATATGCTCTTGATATGTATGCACTAAATGTGACGTGGTCCACCACGATTTTTTGTGATATACCTCATCTTGCCCGGCATAGGTGCCACAACTTTCAAATGTTTCTTCTGCACTACACATTCAGCAGAGCATGAATTTTAGTTTAAAAGTCGGCTACTAATGTAGGCGGAACGCCTAGCCTTAGCTGCTCGTCGATGCCATCCAATAAACATTCTCTTGGATCGGGCAACTTCGTGTGCCACTGCCTCAGAAAAAAAAGTACCAACTGGTCTCACAATCTGCTTGGGTAGTTATCGTGCTGTCAAGTGTAACCCCCCCCCCCTCCTGAGGCAGGGTATTTGAGTTTGGAAATCCAACTTGTTTGACCGACTAAAATTTGAGTTAGTCTTACTTTTTTGTTAGTCTGGCATAGTGGTGATGCAGTAGCCTTCCCAATCTTCTGATCTGAACCCCTAGAACGTTTATTTGACGACATCGGCAAGCAGCTGAAGCTACATGTTCGGTCTATATCGGTAGCCGATTTTTTCAGTAAAATTCAGGCTCTGCAGAATGTGCTTCAGTAGAAGAAACAACAAAGAAGCTTGTGGCACTTATGACTGGCCAGGTGGGAGGTCATGAAGAATAATAGTGGGGAAACGTCACAGTAAGAGCATAAATACTAACGGTTTGTGTTCGTTTTTGCACATCGATAAATATTTTTACGTGTTTTGCATGCACAACCTAAAAATGCTTGGCTACGTATAAAATGCCCTTGTTACCCAAACTGAATATCAGTCACTGACGCTGCAACCATACTGTGAGGATCTTTGCTGCTTGAGTGTACCAGGTCTTGTGGCAGTGTGGACTCACTTTCATCCTGACAATCATTCCATAGCTGTAAAATTCCTCTCAACTATGAATATTATTCTGGATTCTATAGTATGTGCTCTTTGTTGCGTTAGTCCATGCTCGTAATGTGGCTGGACGTTAATAATTGACCATGTAACCACTTGACACATTTTTAGAACCGTACAATCCTGAGGCCCCTGCTATCCGTGGTCCCGGACAGTCAGTCGGTTATTGGAATGGTGTTCAAAGGACAGCAAGATCGGTACCACAGTCACCACCTACTGCTGTGCAACCGTACGACCCTGTTTATGCTACTCCCATCACAAGAAATGTCATAACAATTCAGCGAGTTCCTGATGTAGAACCCACATCTGAACAGCGGCCACAGAATCGTAATCAGCATACCGGTAAACTATTTTTCTCTGCCATTACTGCAATCTGATGACTGTTGGCTTCATGCTAGCTCCCTGTGGAAGTTTTACGTGCAGGCCTTTAAGTATTGCCTTTATGCAAAAGTTAGTGTAGCTGTGCATTCAATTAGAATTTATCTCGAGGTGGACGCAGAAATGCTTACAGAAAACGAGTATACAGGAGCAATTTCCCGTGCTAAAGTTGGCTTGCATTGATGGTACAGCCTATGTCACTCGTACTCAACATGCCATTAAATAGAAAGCATGTTTGCTAATATCAAAACGGTACCCATGTAAGCTCTTGACAAGTTACTTTAGCTTGCAAGCGACCTGTGCCTATTAAATGGTGGTAATAGATTAATAATAATTCATTTACATGGTGCCCTCGGACAACCATCTCCATAATGTCATTTCACAATTTTTATCTGTTGGATGGGTAGAATATCAACTGATTTGGGATAGCATCTTAATTACGGCACCTTGAAGCACCTGCTGGTCTATTCACATTAATGGCCTAAAGGAAGTGGTCGGTTTTGAGTTTTGCTTAGCATTTCCTTAGGTCGGGCGGTCATGGTATCAGTCGAGAGTGTTCGTTGGTAGAGTTACAGGCTTTGGATGCAAAAGAAATAAAGGTACGGTCACATCAGGATTATAGGTCGGCTAAAGGCACAGCTAAACGACCAGAGTCTGGGGACTGTGTAGTATAAAAGAACCTTGGGGTCAAAATTTGGGTAGCTACGCCAAAGCACGAGAATGGATGGACCACTTAAAACTGAGAAGGATATGGCTTGGAAGTCAATGTGCTGCTTGCTGGGGGCCAGTGCAATTGAAAAGTGCTAGTGACAGCTGCAACGTTTCCTGCAGACAAGGCTGGCTGCGGAGTTTGGCACTCTCTGTAAGTGCAAGTCGACATCTTTTCATTTTAATAATAATTCACTTAATAAAGCGCCCTCAGAGAACTAGGCGCTTTACATTCGCTGCAAAGGAAACATGATCGAATGGTTAGTGGTTTCATGCTTGATAGACAACATGAACAACGTGGTTAGGGGTGACATGCGCAGGGTCAGCATGCAAGTGTGGTTAGTGGCAGCATGCACAGCACAGTGTCAGCACGCATAAGCAGATCAAGGATGAATCACATGGACCCACTAAATGCTATCATAAATATTTGCGTTTTTCATTTCTTATTTAATATGGTCAAGTCAGGGGATGTTGTGATGCAAGTCGGGAGTGAGTTCCAGGCTTTGGGGGCATGCGATCTCAATGCACGATCTCCAAAGGATTTGAGCTTTGTACGAGGTATAGGTAAACAGTTTCTGAAGAGCAGGTGGTACGATGCTTGGCCTGGTGGCAGAGTAGATCTGATAGGTAGGCTGGAGCCAAAGAATGAAGTGACCTAAAAGTTAGCAACAGAAGCTCGAAGTCGATGCATGGCTTGACTGGTAGCCAGTGCAAGTCGGCGAGAAGTGGTGTGATTTGGCAACTTGTGATGCTCACGACAGATAAGCCTAGCTGTGAAGTTTTGCACTAACTGTAAGCACCTGATTGCACATGCCGGTATGCTACGAAGTAGTGAGTTACAGAAGTCAAGACGGGATGTCACAAATTCATGGACCAACTTAAATGTGGTATCCCTGTATTAACAAGCCCGAATTTTAGCAATGTCGTGTAGCTGAAAGTAGGCAGACTTGATTGTGGAGCTGCTGTGGTTGTCTCACGGAAGGTCACGTTGGAACGTGACACCTAAATTTCGTGCAGGTTCAATGGGAGATGCTGACAGAGCCGATTTTGAGCTATGGCCTTTCTAGTTTCTGAATCACACTTAGTTTGCCCATAGCTTGTGAGTTAGTTAGTATTTTCGACTCAGCATGTCTAGTATCCCTTAAAATTGAATAATGAAAGCTTAAAGTAAGTCGCTTGACTGCTGTGTATGGTTATCATAGCAGAGAATATGATTGAGCAAAACAACTGTATTTTCTTAGGATCAGAGTTACAGTAACTTTTTTAGGACAATGTGCAGGAAGCTGGTTGCTTCAGATGCTGTCCAAACGTTTAAAAATTAGCAAAATTTCTGGCTGCTTGCACCCTGTCGACTTGTCTGTCCCTTATCGACCAGGGACTTGCACGTAGGTCTGCTCGAAACTTTTTATTATATGAATATATGGCTTTGGGAGTCTCAAGACTCAATTGTTGGCCTGTGTGTTAATTGTTTCAAAGTTGTTCAATTGTCTGTCAATGTTACCGTCTGTTCATTGCATACACCGTTTTGATGCTACTTCTGTCTCCAGGTAGCCTTTAAATCTTCTGAAGGCACTCTTTCACTACCTTGAACGTTTAGAACTTTAAGGGCTGCGACTGGATGCTTGTGTCTTTAACTCAATGACCGGGGGTATGTATGTATGTGTCTGCCCACGGGGGGGGGGGCATATGAAATGAACCTATTGGTGGGGATCCGGGTTTTGCTAAAACTCTTAGCACCGTGATTAATAGTCAGATAGACCTCACCATAGGCTCGATCGTCTTTTAGTTGATAATGCAGTACTTCGATCCAAGTTCAACTTTTATTCTCTACTGTTGATGAAGAAAGTCGGGAGTGAGGTCTGGCTGTAGGTGGGTCCTCGGGGACCCGGGCTTCGCCTTTGGTGTTTCGACATCAACCACTAGTTTTTTTCTGTGTGAACTCCGTGTACTGCGCCGTGACTGGATGTGGAAACTGCATTAACGTCCTCTGTTTTTAACATGACATTTATAACTGAACAAGAAGTTGTTCTTTTTTCTACTATAATTTTGACTATTTTCTAGAAAATAATTAATTCACCTTGAGCATATGGCATTTGCAGGGGACGCCGGTCCCCAACAATAGGTTCATGTGTGCATACGTATGGGTGACTCCTTGTGCATACATGTGTGAGCATGCTACGAGTGCACTTTTGAAGCATTCATTTTGTGCAGAACTGAAGTGCTGTTTACATATTACATGCAGATTATACCTGGAGGTACTTTATACCTGCTGGACTGTTTATCCTGGTGACTGGTTTGGCTCTGTAGTTGTCTTGCTCACCTCTTTAACGACCTAGGTCAAGGTGAATGGATGTCTTTTGTGGTCGTGGGCTGGAGCCCGGTGGCATAGGTGAAACGCCTGAATATAGATTTAATTACTTTGGGGTGCTATACAAATGAATTATATTTTATGTATAATTATGCATGTTGGTGACATGCCTGCCTGAATCTATGTATCATATGAATCATGTATAGACATTGTTATTGGTTGTATTTTTGCCATCTGTCTGCAATTGGCATAACGTTTCTAAAGTCTTATATGTAAAGTGGTGTGAAATACACCTAGTTTGTCTGTAAAGTAACTTGATATGCTATATTGCTTACCAGTCGCACCATGTGGTCTCATCTCAACCAAAAAGGCCCGTAGTCGAAAGACTGCTGACCATGACAAAGCTACAGCCAAGTGTACGTCAGGAGATATTTCTGATTGTAGAACTTTCAATGCCATTGCAACTTATTTAATTATTAATCGCTTTATTGAAGGTGCCATCACCAACTTTCGGCAGTCTTCGAGGCGGCCGGGACGAGGTAATTATCTTGGAGGTTACGGAAATCGCTTTGGTGCGAGGAGACCCTATTACACACAAGAGACGCCCAGCAATGCGTCTCTTCAGGTCAAGAACGTCCCTTCGATGTACAACAACATTGCTAAGCTCAATGAGCACTTTACGAAGTTTGGCAAAGTCTTGAGCATTCAGGTTGGTTGTTATTTGCTGGTCTTTGTTTCTAGTACTAGCAAAAAGATATCGACTTCATGGTTTTGTCGCTCACTTTTAGGTCACTTCATTCTTTGGCTCCAGTCTATCTCTCAGATCCACTCCCCCCACCAGGCCAAGCATTGTACCACCTGCTTTTCGAAATCCAACAGCTTACCAATCTTACCAATACCTCGTACAAACCTTAAATCCTGGAGACTGTGCATTTAGTTTGTATGCTCCCAAAGCCTGGAACTCACTCCCGACTTGCATCAGAACATCCCTTGACTTGACCACATTTAAAAAGAACTTTAAAACACTTTATTAGGACAGCATTTAGCAGGTCCCTGTGATTCGTCCTTCATGTGTTTATGCGTGCTGATACTGTGCATGCTGCCACTAACCACATTTGCATGCTTACCCTGTGCATATCACCCCTTACCACGTTTTTAATGTTGTTTATCAAGCATGATATTACTCACGATTCAATCGCGTTTCCCTTTGCAGCAAATGAAAAGCGCCTAGGAAGAGATTGAGTTCTCTGATGGCGCTTTATCAAGTGCATTATTGTTATTATAATGTTGCTTGATTGCCAAGCACTTTTCTTTAACTTGGTAGGCTCCGAAATAAGGAGGTAGGTCCCCAAAAAATGGTCAATTTATTTGAAATTCGCTTATTAAAGATAAACTAGTTATAAATGCAAGCTCAAATTTCGGTGGTTGTAAGATGACTGGAACATGGTCGATAAAATTATTATGTAAGACCTATCTAAACCGGAAGTCGTACATCGAGCTCAACAAAATAATTTTGTTTGAAAAATAACTGAGCCGAAACTGCGGTTTTCTGGTGAACTCTGCGAATATAGGCTATTCAGCCCTAAACGGACCCTCAAAAAATAACTGACTGCATCAAAGACCCAGTTCAAAAACCCTGTACCGATTCAAAGTAGACCCAATTTGATGCCCTTGACTCTCCTTTTACATACATTTCAGCCCATTGACCTGCTGCCTTGGATCTTGAAGGCTCATCCACTTAATGCAGAGCTTTCTTCTATGTGCACAAAATGTAAAAAGGTAAAGGGTAGTTGATTCAACAGCATCACTTGTGTGTGTGTGTGTGTGTGTGTGTGTGTGTGTGTGTGTGTGTGTGTGTGTGTGTGTGTGTGTGTGTGTGTGTGTGTGTGTGTGTGTGTGTGTGTGTGTGTGTGTGTGTGTGTGTGTGTGTGTGCGCGCACGCCTTCCTTAAAGATAAATGTCAAGAAAATACTCAACAAGTGCAACAATCGAATATTTGTAAAGGGTGCATTTTAAAAGACAAAAGGTTACAAACGGGACCATAAGTTTTAACGATTTTCACATGAAAAGAAAAAGTGATAATGCAAACCATGTCTAATTTGTAAGCAACATATCTACAAATAACAAATTTGCCTATCTAAGCATAACATGAACCCTGGTACGTGTTTGCAGCTTGTTGAGGTGTGTACGTGTTTGCAGCTTGTTGAGGTGCATGCATGTGACTTAAAAACAGTTCATTTCTAGTGTAGCTTTGTAAAATTCCATAACAGCTAATACTGAACGGATCAACGTGCAATTGTGAAATGTGAGTTAAGCTCTAATTGTACATCACTGTAGTATGTTTCTGGTTGTGGTTGGATGAGTACTGCTATTCATGTCCATGAGTGCAGAAATATGGCTCCGTGATGTTGACGACCTATGCAGCATTACTTGTAGTAATACAGTATATGTCGAGTGTTGCTGTAATATTTTTCTTTCTGCCATTATTATATCGTAATGTTAGTATGAGCTGACCGAGTTGCATAAAACTTATAAAGCACGCACATTTGCTTTACTTCTTTCGTGTTCGCATCCCTGTCTTCTGTCGCCCATATTTTGCTACTGGCGTTAATTTAATATCATGTTTTGATGTAGCTATGACTAGGCTGTTCGTATGGAAAAGCACGTTAACCGCTTCAGAACAAAAACGTGGTGTTTATACATTTCCGTGTATTTTCTTCACCACACTAAGTCAGATCGTGTCGTGATGCACCGTTTGCTAGTCATTTAAGGGCTGCATTAATGGCTACTGGTCTTTCTTGATTACCTGGTCATTGCTCCACGATGCTCTTTAATTGTTTATTTGCAGACTGCTTTTGATGGCGATCCAGAAGGAGCACTAGTTACTTTCTCTAAGAACTCGGAGGCTTATGCTGCATATAAGAGCAGCGAGCCGATGTTCAACAATCGGTTTATAAAGTTGTTTTGGCATCGGCGTACTGAGGGCTCCACTGAGACCAAGGAGACCAAGAACCCCATAACCACAGTCGCTTCTGAACCCAAGGAGACCGTGGAGTCACCAACAGAACTCCATTCATCTATGAAGTTGATGCCTGCCCGTCCAAGCAAGGAAGTGAGTAGCTCTGCACAATGTAATGCATTTGAGTTGGTAGGGCACGATTGTGGGCTTGTCTACATAGTTATATTCTCTCTCTCTCTCTCTCTCTCTCTCTCTCTCTCTCTCTCTCTCTCTCTCTCTCTCTCTCTCTCCCAACTACTATTGTGGACCCTAGCCAAACAAATTCACCATTTGGCAGTGCATTAATTTATAACCGTTGACTTCTTTTCTGAAACAAGATTCATACTAGCACCCATGTGGGTCACCCATTTCTTGCTCTGGTGTTATCATATATTTTATGCCTTGGGTGCAGTTTTTGGACAACGTTGTGATAGGTGTTCAAAAGGATGGGAGGCTGGGTATATTTGTGGTTGGATCATAAGTTGCTGTGTTTGGGTCATGCCGGTCAACTATTTAACTATTCAGTTCACTCTGATGGTGGCTTTTCCCAGGTAACGGCCTGCATGGGAAGTTATGCCAATGTTAATATAGCTTGCAAGCTTACAGCGTAAAAGCATCGGTTCTGCTGCTACTAGGTTTGGTAGATGTGTGGTTCAACTTGCACTTTTGTATCTAGTTCATTATGTTTCCGTGTATTTTCTTGCTAGACTTTGTAATCAAAACAGTGCAAGCACTCCCGTGTGCATTCAGTACGGCTACAACTGTCTTCAGTGTCCATCGTGTACAACTTCTTGATTTTGTCCTAGTCAATTGCCCCAACTTCCAAGTGTTTACATTTTTCGAGCCAGTTGGGCAGCCATTTTAAGACGGAATCTCGAAAATACTAGTAAAATTGGTCCATCAATCGAGTTTGTGTTCAGGGTACCTTTCAAAAGAGAATAATGTTAGCAATGGGATTGAAAGTTCCGGCGACTTCAATTCCAAAAAACTGCAGAACTTAGCCAACCCGAATGTAAGCCGCAAGCAACATTGTAAATAACAAAATTATCTATCTCTATGTCACATACCATTTGTGTCCCAACTTGTTGAACCCTGGTATATTTGGGTACATGTGTCAAGCTTGTTTTGGCGTATGCTTGTGACTTGCATGCATGCTTGTTCTACAGCTTCATTTATAGTGTAGCTTTGCGCCTCGTAAATTCCATGACGGCCTAAACTTCACAGGTCAAATGAAATTTGAAATGTTCAATTTTGCTTGCACCATATTGCACTAGTTTATTTCTGATTTGGTTTTATTTTATATTTTTAGATTATTGTATTCACAAAATAGCTGCCGGGCTAAACTAGTTTATCCTGGCATGAAAACGTTACTGCAACCGGCTGTAATCATGCACAAAATCTAAAACGAGTTTGCATAAAATGTCAATAGTTTTCAGTGCAATCCCAGTTCAGTGTAATATGAATGTGTAGTGCTAAAATGGAGACACTACCACAATTAGCAATAACCTGTTGGACCTAGTCGGGAAAAATCAAACAAAGCATTCTCAAAGATCTGGCCTTTATCTAAATGTCCTGCAAACTTAAGAAATGTGACTCTTTAGATGTGATACGACCCACCTTCACTCTGAGCATTATATTCCCTTCATCGTGGAAACACTCGATGGGATGTAATGTCATGTATCTCCGACTGTAACTCCGCAGAGTAATAAAGACTATATGGATACTACGCAGGAGAGTTGTGTATAGCGTGCTCACAGCCTAAGTGGCTTTCGGTACGCATTCGGTAGCCAACAGACTTTGTCTCGCGCAACAAAGGGAAAGTGTGAAGCATGGCAGAGTCCGGAGAGCAGTTGAGATAGTGAGAAGCATGGAAGTAGCAGCTTAGGACCACTGAAAAGGATGAGCTATAGTCGGCAGCAGGAGAGTAGTTGTCGTTTCGTAAGAAATTTGAGTCTTTAAATTGTCTAGACCAGTCGTTAGCGAAAAGGAGATAAACTAAATTCAATAGTATGGGGGAAAATATCGAATGCACTTAGTGGCCTGATTAGGCTAATTGCTGCGTGAAAAGAAAATTGTCTGCGAATGCCCATTACAAGCGGTACGTTCTGGAGTAGTTTCATGTTGTTAACATCTTGCGTCATAATTATACACTACAAAAGCAGCGCCAGACCATTACCCCTATTGCTTCCAGGTCATCCTTTCCATTGTGAAACCTTGATTAGGGCTCCTATGCACATACTGAATACATTTGCAGTCTTCGAAAAGTAGAAAATGTACACTCATTGTTCCACTTGATTTTGCATCAGTCTTATATATGGGTCAGGTGTGCTCTTGTCCTTGCCCACATCTAACGAGCTACTTCAAGCTTGACAGGCAGAAGCTACCTGTTGTTTTTGGCGTTCCAAGCAAACAAACCTTGTTAATCTAGTTGAATGGGGAAATTATGCCTGAAACCGTCACATTTATTAGTCTGTCCTTGTTCGTATATTAGTCTGTCCTTGTTCGTATATTGACGTGTGGGTGGCCGGGTCTCATTGAGTCATGGGTTATTTTTGTCATGGTCTACTTCGGTCTTTTTCTCATTGTACCTCACTGCACTCGCACCAAATCTCATTTGTATAGCAATTGCAACGTTGCTAAGTCCTATTTGGCAAAGCCCACATTTAGCCCTTCATAAATGCAGTCAAGTAGATTAACTAGGCCTTGCGATTGGCAATTGTAAGAGGATAGGAAATGAGAATAGCTTAAGCACTGTTGGTTTTTACTACTGCGAATGTCGAAGTACCTACAAACGCAAACACTGCAGCCCTTTTCAGTATGTTGTAAAAGGGAGGACTCATTTTTTTAATGAATTCAGAGGGTCGTAAACACTAGCTTGCTATTTTATTTTGTTTTGACTTGTGCTTGGAACCGCTCTTGTAAAAGGTATTGTTAATTCGACAGATTTGTTCTTTATGCTTCGGTCTAATGTTTCGTGGTCGAATACGTATTTCTCATACGTAATTCCTTTTGGAGCAAGTGTATATAATACGTTTTCCTTCAAGCAGAAATTGTTGATTCTTTTTGTGGATAAACCTTTGTCGATCCCCAGACCCGTGTGTGTTAAATTGTATCAGTTTTTAGTGCATGCATTATTTACATAGTCGTGGTATGTCATGGCAACTGGGCTATTTTATAACGTCTCCCATGTTGTAGACTTTGGATTTGAGAACAACTCTTCGTGGGAGGATGCGCGAGATGGCCGGGCTTGGCCCTAACCCTCCTCCTCCTCCTCCAAGCCTGCGTCAGGAACCCAAAGATGTCGCAAATCATTCTGTAAGCAAACCTCTATATTTAACTCTTGTGTATCCACCCGTTAGTGTATGAGCTGTATTTTCAGCACATGCTAATCGACTAGCCCAGGCAGAGTTGTAGTCAACTAGATATGTGGCGGCTGGTGTCTTTGACATACAAAAGGGATAGATTCTGTGGTGTTCCGGTAGTGGGAATGTGTACATGCTATCTTCACAGACAAACATTTGAGTACTGTATGCAGGCAGGCTAGCATCAGGCCATCTGCCTGAGACATGTGGAGAGCATCTTAGCTTCTAATGCTCGAATTTAGCAATTTTTCACTTGCTTCTTACAGAAGGTGTAACAGACTTTTATCGCTCAAGTTTTGCACATTAGATTCGTGGCCGTTCTTGGCGTGCTGAAGTTGCCTTCGGGCAGGGTTTCCTTCTTGAGCCTCTGTTACAGTGCTCGGGTTTTGATGTGATGGAAGTTCGCTGTGAAACTTTTTCCTGTCAAGTTTATGCTACCCTTTTTTAGTCGAATCCGTGTTGTCGATGTCTACCAGGCTTCGTTGGCGCCCTTGGTGCTCGTTTTCAAGCACTCCCTAATGTCAGCTCCTGCACTTGTTGCTGGTTTTATGGAAAATGGTGGCTCTTTGGATGGTGCTGGCAGTTGTATGGTGTGGTCGTAGAGAATGTTAGTTAACATATTTCTGCTTTCCTCGTCTTTGCTCTCGTTTCTCAGCCGAGTTGTTCAGCTCCGTGCACTAGCGAGGCGCCTAATATCCCTTTTTTCTCTGTCGTGAAGTGGGTTCGGCTTCCGTTAACTCAAAAGCTGAAGCTGGCGTGGCCGGGCTAAGCTGCCGGCATTGAGCCGGCGCAGGAAACATTTGCTCGCCTTTTTCTTCTCTCAGGAGGAGCACATTTCGGCTCCTGCGCCTCAGTCAGCACCTGCACTCGTGCCTGCACCTCGGCCACCTCGCGTCTTCGACCCTGCAGCGATGAGGCTGGATAACACTCAGGACAACCTTAATGTCCTAATGAAGAAAAAGGAAGAGAACAATAAGGTGATTAGCTATTGCCACTTGCTTCCGTTTAATGTGCCCCACGGACTGCCTTGTGGCTCTGAAATGCCCTCTGCACTCTACTTGCATGTGATCTCTTAAGATATGGTGCGTGCCCGACTCATTCCTTTTGCCATTCCATTCTGCTGTAGGAGTTTGTCAAAAAGCAGGTGGAGCTTCAGAAACAGAAACAAGCTCTCCTGCAGAAGCTGCTGGATCAGCAGAAGGTTAGTTTTTCAAGAGCTGCGCCTTGCAATCCTTGTCATGGTTTGGTGTCTGATTTTGCTACCTTAGCTATTGTATTATTTACTGGCACACCTTGCCACTCAAGACCTGGGCTTACAGTATCCATGCTCGAGCATGCAATGCCGATGTACGGCAAATTAGTTGTGTGTCCAGCTGTGATTTTTTTGTCCCTCAATCTGGTGTATGTACTATAAGAAATAATTCGTGGCAAAGAAAGATAGTTTTGCCGATTTCTTATCGATTGGCTCTATGAGGCTCAACCCTTATGGGGTCAGCCTTTGGGATTACTAATCCTGTTACCAAGTCTTAACTAAATGTTATGACTGCTATTGTGTTCTAATTTAAAAAGGGCGTTTTGGTTTGGCTATGAATTCTTGTAGTTCGTTTTTACTTTGGTGCCTATATTAAGTGAGCTCTGTGAACCTCGAAAATTAGGCTATCCAGTATTATATAATTCATTTGTATAGCACCCGAGAGAATTTAATCTCTATTCAGGCCATCGCATGTGCCTCGGGGCTCGAGCCCACGACCCCAGCCACACCTTGGTGTTAGCATCTAATCATGTGCAGGCAACAATATGTGTAAGCAAAAACCTTCAAAATTAAATAGGAATAATGTGGATGAGCCAACAGCAGTGTATATAATTCATTTGTATAGCGCCCCCACAGAACATAATCTTTATTCAGGCACTTAACATATGCCTCGGGGCTCGAGCCCCCCCCCCCCCCCCCCACCTCAGCCAGACCTTGGTCGGGGCAAGCTTCTTGACCTGTGAACCAAACCAATGTAGCTGCTCTTCACTTACTGGGCCATCACAGTAGACCTGTATGCTATAATAATAATAATAATATGTTTGTATTGCATCAATAGAGAACTCAATCTCTTTCGAGGTACTTTACATGTACAATCATTTTGGTGCCAAGGGCACTCGGCTATGCATATCTTTCAAACCTTGAAAATCAGGGGCTCTGGTTTGCTAAACTGGTCGGATTGTATGTCGACCAGCCTCTAAATGGCGTAAAAACCTAACAGAAAACGCACAGCTGAATAGGGGATCGTGCTCATTCTGTGTTTCAGACAGCTGGCGATAGAAGCTTTCTCTGTGCAGGTCCTAGGCTCAGGAACTCACTTCCACAGTGCTGCCGGCCGTGGCACATTCATTTCTGCAGCCTTAAGCTGCTACGTCCTTGCTACTCACTTCTTTGACAGCCCTTCTGACTCTTCTGTGCTTCATGCTTTCTCTTTTTTGCATGGGTGAAGTTAACTCCGTGCTGGCTGGGCCCAGTGGTTTATAGGTGCTGGCCCCGACCAAGGTCTGGCTGAGGTCTCGTGCGTATGTGGAGCGCCTGAATAGAGATTATTTTAAGGTGCTGCTATACGAGTGAAGTGTGTGTGTGTGTGTGTGTGTGTGTGTGTGTGTGTGTGTGTGTGTGTGTGTGTGTGTGTGTGTGTGTGTGTGTGTGTGTGTGTGTGTGTGTGTGTGTGTGTGTGTGTGTGTGTGTGTGTGTGTGTGTGTGTGTGTGTGTGTGTGTGTGTGTGTGTGTGTGTGTGTGTGTGTGTGTGTGTGTGTGTGTGTGTGTGTGTGTGTGTGTGTGTGTGTGTGTGTGTGTGTGTGTGTGTGTGTGTGTGTGTGTGTGTGTGTGTGTGTGTGTGTGTGTGTGTGTGTGTGCTAACACTGAAAGCGCTATTGAGACTCTACTTAAGACCATTGAGTGCAATATAGAAGACTTTTATGTAAAACCCCTATGTGTGTCCTCCTTAGTCTTTGTGGAGTTTCAGATGGAGATGCATTACTGTTCATTAGAGGCACACTAATTGCACCATCAACGGGTGCTTGTAATCAAGTATATTCTTTTACGATCGCCCGACGTGTAGTGTCTAATCAGAATACTGCTTTTCCAACCACTGTTCAACATTATCCATGAAGCCTTGGTTAGGGACTACATACTGCAGTTGCTGTATTAATATCTTACTACCTCTTGGATTCTCTCTTGTAGCTAGACTAATTTAAATCCTAATACGCAGGCCTGCGATCTAAGGACACTACACCTCAAAAGCTAGGGATATATTCCGTAGTTTGTCTTTGTGTCAAAGAAATGGGTCTGCTTGTGACATTGTGCTCAGTGAGCTGCACCAGCTACTTTGTTATCTACCTGGTGGTGTGACTTCGATCTGCGAGGCTCATTATCGTTAGTTACTTCATACCTAGCCACAATAATATCAGTTTTCATTTGTTCTCAGGTCAATTTGTTAGGTGCCCTTTCACTTATGTTATTGGCTATAAACTAATCTTTTGCTGGTGCTGGGCCGTGGATCTCACTTCTGCTAATCTGTCTCCTCCTTTCCACTTGTGCTGCCTTTTCTAGTGATTCTTGATAATACTTCAATTTTACGTATTTCTCTATCGGATGCGAAACAAAAGCCTTTTAGCGTTTTGTTCTCTATGGGTCTCCCAGAAGTGGATATCTTATAAAAGGAATATGACACGACTTTGTTAAGTTACAGACGTAATACCTACAGACGTGATATTGAGTGGTGGTCATATTTGCAGCACTTTATAATGCAAGATTAAAATCCTCATAGTGTACTTCAAAATCAGAGCTTGTCTTGAATTTAGTACGGTCGTCGGGCAAAGGGCTACCAGGCTGCACCTACAATCCCTCCTACAAATCTCTTATCCAGGTGGGGTATTCTTGGTGACAATTTTCTTTTGGGCATCCCTTGTTATTTGCCTACTCTGGCATAATTGAATGGCTTGTGCTTGCATATATCAGCCTTCTTGGAGTATCGACAAATTGCCCATTGGTTCCCCTTGCATCTCATGCTTGGTACTAATGGGTTTATGCACGGGCTGGGCTCCCTGGTACTACAAAAGATGAGCTATGTTTGCGTTGTATGAATATAAACAAGATCCTGCCTTTTTTCTGTAATAATGCAGTGTATGTGTGATTCACTCTTCAGATGAGTGGTTTCGTACGATTTGTATCTCGAAGTTGATTCTGCCGCAAAGAATTGGTAGATGTTACCTTCCAAATGCCTACTATCCTGTGGCTGTTCTACCGCAATAGAAATTAGCACTGGCCAGTAGTTCATGACTGCTTGAAGCTAGGTGGTTCATCTTTCCTTGGTTATGCAATAGGGCACAATAGTGAAACTTGGAAGGAACGTGGTTCATGAGATGATTTGAATTTGTGATGGAGTAGTTGTTATATACCTGCTAAGGCTTGAGAGCCACCGAGTTTTAAAAGGCCCGCTGGCTAGCATTTTACTGTTCGTCAAGTATGCTTGACGATTTAGTGTCGTTGATACCTTAGTTGTATATCGTTGACGCCTGCAATCTATTCCTTTTGCAGATGCTCATTGCAAAGGCTGCTGGTCCTGAAAAGGACGAGCTGATGAAGGCGATTCGGAATTTTGATCAGAAGATAGCCGAGCTAAAGAAGGAGCTTGCATCTAAGCCTGTCAAGGTTGAAGTGTCATCTAAGCCTGCTCTGTCCAAGGAGCAGACAACTAAGGAGCTGTTGGACGTCGAGCTCGAGCTGTACAATCGCCAATCGTCAGGTCATGATGTGTCTGACCTGGCCACTAAGCTTGCCGAGCTCCGGCAGAGGGTGTGTGCCCCTCCTTTGGTCACGCCCGGGCAGCAGTGCAGCTTAATGTCTTTGCATGTGCTATTAATCTGACTCTACCACTCAGCTGGACTTCAACTGCTTGTTCAAGAAGAAATTGAGCACCTCCCTCTTATGCAAGTTGTTAGTCATGACTTGACGTGTTGTACTTCTTGCTGCAGAAGCTGCTGTGACTGTATTCGACTCGGGACAGTTGCACCGAGGTCAATCTTTTTGCATCCAGAGATTTCATAGCCCCTCTTTATCTAATAGAGCAAAAACTCTCGGCTTGCTATGGTTGTCTTAGAAAGCCATTGGCTAGCTGTCTGGGTGGAAAGCCTCATCACCGGAAATGTTCCTATGCAAATTTGGTGGCTGTAAAATGGACATTTGGCACTAGGTTTGGTTAATCCTTTACATTACATTAATCCTATGTAGCACTATGTCGGCGTAGTGCCTATTAAAAGGATTAATTATTGCTTCCGGTAGCTGGTCTGAATCACAAGGACACAAACACAATCCTCTTTCTTTCTAGCACAGCTCTATTTATCCGGGCCAGTTTGCACCACGTAAAATCCCACCAGTTTTATTCTTATGTGCTTCTGTGAGCATCATTCTTTTGACCGTATTATCTTATGTATTCAGTGTTTATATCGGTTATTCAATGCCCTAGTAGCCTTGACGATTGCCACTGATTGATTGATCAGGCATCAACTTTGTCTGCAATTAATTATTGATTGCATTTTAGGCATCAGTATTAGGCATCGACACATCGGCATCTGGATACCACCGTACCAATGCCTTTGTAAGGGGCCGTGGCAGAGGTCGGCCGGGTGGCTTTACTAGATCATATTCTACGGAGAAACCACGGAAGCTACTCATTATAGGTTTTAAACAGGAGGAAAAAGATGACGTCATCACTCACTTTAACGTAAGTGCGTGTGCTACTGGGTTATTTTAATTATTATTATATTCCCGTGTTTATTGCAAGCTGATTGTTTTCTTAACGGCTTTTCACGTAGGTCATGTATGTTATGGTTATTTATTATACTGGCCATGCAGTTAGCAGTTTCATTCCACGATTTTTCATAAAGCAGGATAAAAGAAACATGGGTTTTTAAATAGCAATTAAATCAGTGTCGCCCATCCCATAAAAATAATAGTTAATCATTTGGCTTGCTCCTTAAGAGAGCTAGATATTTTTTGGATACTTATGCATATGCCGGAGATGATGCATATCAATTAACTAGTGCTAGTGTACACGATTTTAACATACATTAGTGCACAAGGGACAATTTCGTTAGTCGAAACCTAGGTGTAAAGAGCATGTGGTTTTTTAGCATTCTTGAAAATGTTGTACAGTCGTGGTGTCAGTCAGCAGTGAAAGTTATAGGTTTTTGCCAATAACTGGTAAGTTGTTTTATTGTCCTTCATTTTGAGCTTCTTTGCTGCTATCCAAGCATGAATATCAGCAATGCATTCTGCAAGGGATTCGGCGTGATTAGAAGTGTTAGAAGGCTTTGACAAATCATATATAGGTTTGTCTACGTGAAAATTAGTCCCTATAATGTGCTTGCATGATTAGGTCACCAAGAGGAAAAATGAAAAATTCTAGAAAGAAGTAGATCTAAAACAGATCACTAGGGTACCTCAAACTTTAAAAATTCATCATGTGACCGGTTGTAAAATGTAACAAGTATCCTTTTTATAACTGCTCTGTCGATTGTCTCGAGGGCAGAGTCAGAAGTGTCCACGAACATTCTGGTCAGTAGTGAGTGCATTAACTAATGTTTCCAAACTGTTTTGGGGGTAACATGGTTGTGTAAAGCTTGCCCTAATCTATGCGTACAACAGGACAGCACTTTCAGTCGCAAAAATGTTGTCGGTGTGTGGCCTAAGCTGCTTTGGCTCTCTGTTCTGGTAGTAAGAGGATTTTGAACGATACCAGGTATACTGGAGTTACATACAACATGCAAAAGTCCTCATACAAGCACAAATCCTGTTGGTGTGTATGCATTCACTAAGACATCACCGAGATCTTGACGTTTTTATCTGCCCTGGCCACAAGCTTTCACATTGTCTCCTACTTTCACACATTCGACAGAGCCGACATTTTAGTGAAAAGGATGGCTACTGGTGTAGGTCGAGCATCCTGCCTCGGCTGATTGGTCAATATCATCCTAAACCCAAGGCCTCTCATTATTAAGACATTCGACAAGAAGGGAGAAAAGGCTATATGTTGGTTAATGCATCGCAAACCTACCGTTAAATGAGGGGCACACATCGACTATAAATAGCCTTGAGCGCTGACGTCTGAGTTCTGCTTAGATTGTTAGCTTTGCTTGGACAGAACAGCTTTAAATTTGATTGACTGAAACATATTTTTAGTGCTCTTGGTTGTCACTAAGCTGACAATTGTTTGTACTTGTACATAAGCCAATGGCTAATTCTCAATGGTCTTATGGGTTGTCCCGAATCTTGCTTGTTTTTTTTGTTGAGTGACTGGGGTGTTTATCAGAGCAAGAACAGTGTATTGTCATCTTGCTTTCGTTGCATAGGCATTCGGTGCACTGGAGGATGTCTTCTTTAATGAAGCCGTACCCAGCCTCATTGTCACTTACCTACATGCAGTAGAAGCCGCTGCTGCTGCTAGTCATGGGTCTGACTTCAACAGCAAACGCCTGATAATGAAGTGGTATCGCCCAAGTGTAAGCCAGGAACTCGTGAACTCGCCACCGCTTGTGAAGCTTCCCAGCTCTGGTAGTACCGACAAGGTACCAAATCAAAAGAACAGTGGCTCCACTGTCACACTCGCAGGCACGGGGGAAGACTCGTTGGAAGCTGGGCATTCTGGGTTACACGATGATGAGGTACTTAGTAAATGTTTATCAGCTGTTTTGTAGTTCTATACCACCCAGTTGCACGATGTGGTGGCCGTTGTCGAAGCTTTATGGCTATGTGCATGTAATGCTGCCTAAGGTTTATATTGATAAAACGTTATTGCTGCTGCTGTCTCTGCCCGAGTCCTCAAAGGCGTCGAGGCTTAACGCAAGTAGCTTATTGATAAGCTTCAGTTCCCTGGCTTCCGCCTAGAATGTCTCACGCATGAAAGACATCTTGCAAACGAGTGCATTGTAAAAAATCACCTATACCGGGGTTTGTGACATAGCTTGACTCGATGTGTACAAGTACTGCTGAACAGCGATTCTTTATTGGTGACTTCTCCTATTCAATCAAGCTCGGAATTACCTGTATTTACAGACCTGGAACCTTAAGGCATGTCAAAATTATTGCTGATGGTCAATCGCGCTTTCACATCATTATGTTTAAAGCATCTTTTCTTGGCTGCTGCTTTTCTTATACCACTGTTGTGCGATTATGCTGAGCCTGTGGACTAGTTTCAGTGCACAACAGTGCAAGGTAATAGTAGGCAAACTCTATAACGTCAAAAAGTACTCAGTACAGTACAGACTAAAGGGGATATTGTTTGAGTATTATATTGTTGGCTAATGTAGTTTCGAACAGCAGCGACACGTTCGTTGCTTTTTGATGTTATGCGTTTTGGATAAGGTCGACTAAGGCATTGGGTGTCAGTACTAGGCATGGCAGCTGGGCTTGTGTGTGTGTGCGTTCGTTTGCGTAATTATCTGTCGTCCAACTTCATGATTGCTACATTTCGCCACTTCTCCTACAGCAGGCTCTCCATCGAGCAGCTTATCGATTTCAATGTGTTGAATCTCACTTGTATATCCCCTCGTCATCTTGGTCTGGTTTATCTATGTGAAATACTCGCCTCCCCAGGCTTTTCTTTGCACTACCCTCTCCTCTCATTATTTGTTTGCTCTGCTCTCAGCTAATTACGACTTCTTAGGAAACCTACCATCATCTTAGTGATTCGTCCTGCTTGCTTTCTTGTGTTTGCTGCTTGGTGTAGCCTGCTGCTTGCGATGTTACCACCAAACATTTGATAATGCTTTATATTCAGCATCTGTAAAGTGCCTAGAGAGATTCATTTATCTGAGGGTGCTGTGCAATTGTATTGTTATTATCAGTTCCTATGTACCAAAATTCCGCGACTTGCTGACGTCATTGCATGCCCTCTGCTATTTCCATGCTACTCACTTCCTCCTCTGCCCTCTTGACTCAAAGCAAGTCTGTCATATACCGAATGCTTACATAACACTGCTTAGGCTTTGTGTGCGCTGTAGAAAACTCCTGCATGACACCGACTTAATTTATGTTGATTTGTAGTTGCAGGCAGATGCATTACATAACATTACTTGGCGGCGTTTCAAGCAAAACTTAAAGTCCAACTGTTTTCCTCAGCATTTGCTTTGCCCCTGTGCATTATCCTCTATACATAAGTGTTAAACCCCAAGACTGCTACTCCGGTGTCTACACCCCGTACCATGTTGTAGATCAGCAGTGATAAAATCGCATCTACATTGCTTTCCTGCCGAAATGCTGAAACTCAGTCGTGATCTGCTTTTGCTAGCTGCTTCTTTATTTGTCTTTATTTTGACGTTTATTTTTACCTTGGCCCTATTTTAGTCATTTGTTTTGTGACTACCTTGACCCTAAATTTGTTTGCTTTGCAGGCTGACGTGGATGTGGATGAAGAGTTACTGCTGGCTGGCGATGATGATGATGATGACGACAACGAGAAGAGATCTTGGCGATGAGGAGCAACCGACCTGGCCATATTGAGCCGGATCCATTGTTGTTTACATGCACCTCACTGTTATTGCATCTGTGCCATCAACAGTAGAGTTTGATCATTACAGAGATATTTTTCTTTCTGTAACCATTGCTTCTTTTTATGGCCATGCTGCCATACTATGGTTTTTTGAGCAGCTTTTGTACAGTTTGCTGCTGCTCACACATGTTTATGTGTTGTTGTTTATCACCATGTTGGATTGCATTAATGTTCAGAGAAAAGGACATTAATGAAATTAGTAAGAGTTCCGGTGACAGTACTGTGAAAATAAAGATGCAGCTTAATGGCATGAAAAAAAAAAGAATCAGTAATGCCTGCAAAAAAGCATGGCTGCCACCATACCCCATCCATAGAGAGTAATCTTGTTCAGCTGGATCAGTAGGCTTAACTTTTGAGGCCTGGTGATTCTGCTGACGGTATCTGGTTGGTTGGTGTCAGTAACTACTATATGGATGTCAAGCACTTATGTTGGGATCAACAAGAAAACGCCCAGTGCTGGCCAGAGTGCCGATGTCCCACAGCAACAACGGCTTAAGGCCAGGGTCTCGGAATTCAACGTGCTTGTAAGTTCTCTTGGCTTTTACTTGTCAGTCTCGATTGTTTACTTGAGCTTGATGTGTCTTGGCTGCATTGCTGGGCTGTTGGCTGCTCATATCTGCTGTTAAAATTGTGCTTTTATTCGTACCTACTGGTCAGTGTTCACCGAGTGACTTTGGCCCTGCTGTTAAATTTGGATCTATGTTAGGCAATATCGTAATTCAAGACTTGGTTATTATAGAGCAGTGCTGCTGAGATTTAATAGTTATGAAATGTGTTGCCCTCGGTAGTCACATAAGCCATTATGCCCCATACTTTTGATTACCTTCCTCCTGCCCCACATGATCCACTTTGATTTGGATAGCTGCACATTGCATTGAAGTGGCATTAGCTTGTACAGCTGTAGCCCAATACCAGCAAAGGGAATATGTCAAAGACAAAAAATAGATATTAAAAAGGGCAACGTTTAGGACTTAAGTTTAGCCTACCTTGTTGTGTATTCCTCACAATAAAGTTTGCAAAGCCACGAGTTGCCTTGATCTACCCCGACCGGCACTGTTGTTACTAACTAAATTTGACTAAAATATCTCGAAGTATGGGGTACACGTGCACTGACCTCATGGGTAGGTGGTATACAATTGAAGGTTTCAGATATGGTATGTGATTTGCAGGCGAAAAGCTCATCTTACTGACTGTTATTGTAATGCCCACATGATCTCAAAATTAATGAAAAACTTCTTAATGTGGTTGCAGGTTACGACTCAAGACATTAGGTTGAGGAGGCACGAATGTGATTTTTTCAGCCACACAGTTACTATTATGGCAGTGGGATTGCACGTTTGTGAGTCGTAAAAAAATGCCGGGCAAGTTAGTCTTCAAACCATGCTAGATAGGGTCAGACCAAGACTTCCTTCTGCTTCGTTCATGCCTGTGTTGTACGAACGTCATTTTGAAGTGTTTTATAGGTAGGATGGTTTCCCTTTGGCTCAGCGACAGTTTTTCTGGACCATGCTCGTCGAGATCTCCTGAAGTGTTGAGTTTGCTGCATTAATTAATGTCTGGAATTTGGGTTGCTGGAAACTTGATGCTGTTGTGCTTACATGCTGGCTAGGGTAAGGTAGACATATTGAGCAATCATTGGCGTTGGTTTTCTGTTTGGCTGATTTATTTTTTCTTATGGCTAATGTGCTTCGCACCGTCGTGTGTAAGGTCGCACTCCCAAGCAGATGTTTATTCTACTACTGTTACCATTTGCTGTACCTCTGACCCCATTCGGATCTCGATCTCGCTGCACTGTATATCTGTTATCTGGATCTGGTCCCTGTCAAAAATTGCGCAATTCGTTTGGCAAAGCATGAAGAATTGTGGAATCATTCTAGTGACGAATCTGCTGCCATACTCAGGTGGCTTTAAAGGATGGATTCTTCTTTCATGTGGACGGCTGTCGGATCAACATGACTCCAGCAGAAAAACGGTGTGAACAGATTTTAATGCTCATGTTAAACTGTGATTTAATTGATTTACCAATATTGATGGATGCACTCGTTTGATTGCTAATGCTATGTTCATGGCTTATGTGACAGTTGAGCCAAATGTGCCAAGACAACAGTGGTATACCATTTATGCTTTAGGGGAAGGAAGTTTTGACGACATGCATGTGGACATCTTCCACGTGTGCTCCACCAATTGTTGTATTTTACTTGCTCCACCAATTGTTGTATTTTACTTTGTATGCAGTTTTGTTATCCAACCCAAAAGTTTTCGGCTCTTTGTATGTGTATTTTTGTATGTGGAAAGGCAACCTCTAGGAAGAGCATTTTCAAACTATAGACAAGCTGTTTTCTATTTAAAAAATATATTTCTTAAAAATGTGCGCGTGTCGATTGACAAGGCTCCGGTCCGGATCAGTCGAAGAAGTCAATTTGTACCCATCCAGATTGTCCAATCTTCACTCTCCGATCGTGGTCATATTCGTTTTTTTTTGTTTTGCTCAAGCCGGGTGATCTTTTCTCAAAAAGGTAGACAATTGTGTTAGAACGGTGATAGAAAAGTAATTGTCATCTCCTAGGTTTCCAGAAAAGTAATAGTCATCTAGGTTTCCCATGGTGTTTATGATACCTTAAACTATAAAATGCCTACTAAGGTACATTTGAATCTCACTGATTGTGTCCAGTTTTGGTATTGTAATCATTTTCGGCTCGGGTGGTGGTGCTCGCCTTTGATTGCAGTCAAGATTACGGTCGATGCATTTGATGACCAGGGTCACGGGCTCGAGCCCTGTGGCATTTATGTAGCATCTGGTTTGAGATTAAGTTCTCGTAGGGTGCTATACAATTGAATTATATACCTGGTATTGTGTATATATACCAGGTATATAATTCATTTGTAATTACCTGGTCATTGACAACGGCACCGACTCAGTCATAGTCGACATTACGGTGCCGTTTGACGGCAGAGAAAGCCCTGGTAGTGGCAGCCCGAACAAGGGTTGATAAGTAGAAAACCATAGCCCTGTCTGACCTGACGGTTGGCTACCGGCCGGCAGAGCTGAGGCCCTTTGTGGTCGGTGCCCTGCTCAGCTGGTGGCCAGATAATGAAGCCTGTGGGCTGCAGTGTCTCTGATGCCTTTCCAGGTCTGAAGCCATGTGGTCCCTGTTCCTGAACCGGGAGTCGCTGGTAGATCTCCCCGGCAGGACAGGGCCCGGCTAATGTACTATATTGCTAATGTATATATGTATATATATATATATATATGTATATATATATATATATATATATATATATATATATATGCCTTATGTGTTTGTATTCATGCTAGGAAGTCACTCGGTAAGATGGTGGTGCTGGCTAGTTGATCAGAGCCGGCAGACATGACGCTAGCCAATCGGAGCACAGTGTTTATGAGTAGCAGACGGCTGGGGCTCCTATTCTGAGTTAAAGTCTACTTGAGTTTAGAATTAAGGGTTAAAAATTACACGTTGCTGAGTACGGTTGCGTACGAGTGCTCCTAGTCGTTTGGTTTTTAATAAGATGCGTCGTTTGATGTTTAATGAGATGAGCACATTCATGCACACAAAAATAAACGTGACCGCGATGTGAGTTAAGTGTACTCAAGCCTATGGCAGTACCACCGGCTAACTGCTGTCGTCTGCCGGTAGAATGCTGGGGCCTTGTAGCTTTGGCTAGCGAATCAGAGCGTAGCTTTCCTTAGTCACTGACAGCTGGAGCTCCTGAGTTGACTTCCGTTTGACTTAGTGAGAATTACACGTAAGTGGCTTACTCGACGACGAAAAATATCCAGAGGTAATAGACGAGTAAATGTAGGTAGTCTTGTATTTCTATTATGATTCATAGGTGTGTATATATATATATATATTAAATATATAATATATATATATATATATATATATATATTATATATATATTATATATATATATATATTGCTGCATCATAAAAGAAATAGTGGATGTGCCAGTGCAGGTCGGCGAGAAGTAGTGTAACGAAAAAGACTACTGTAGTTCATACCAGTCGATCCTAGCAACGCCAGATCTAACCTCTACAAAAAATACCGTTGAATCAAAATGCACAATATGAAAATGCTGTTATCTACCATTAACCATATCATTATGTACATTGCTATATATATAAAGACATACACAAGCCTGGATGTAAGCCTGAAAGAGACGCTAAACTTCTTCCTCTCAAAGCGTACACCAATTGCCTAACAATTGGTCCCAGGTGAGGCGTTCGTTCTAATTAAAACAGCACACAACATCAGTTGCCTAACCCTTGTCAGCAGGTGCCTGTTATAATGCATTAATTATAATGGTAGCAGCAGGCACAAGCAGAATCAGGCGAACGCAACACCACCGCTGTTTATATCGATGGCGGTTGCATTTGTGAGCCTTGCGACTAAAAGTTCTCAAGGTACTAAGAAATGCAACGGTCGGGAAGAATGCTGGACGCCGTTATCTGCTGGAGTAGACTGTGCGGTACTAGCAATCGCCCAGCTGCAATTTTCAAGGCACTTTCAGAAGCTGTGATCTATGCTGCGAGGCTGGTGAGTGGGTCATTCCTTGGGCGGGGGGGGGGTCTCTGTAGCCGAGTTCAGGGGTGCACGTCAGAGCATGCGTCCAGCACGTGGTCCTCAAGCTCAGCCAAGTCCGGAAGCAATTGGGAGCACAGGCTGCTGGCTAGGTATCCGATCACCCAACTGTTCGTCGTGAGCACGAGGTCGAGTCGGTGCCATGTGAGAGTGAAGTCCGACGGAACAAGGGAAAAGGAAACTGAATGCTTGCCTTGCCGACATTAGATCCTGGATGTCGGCAAACTTCTTGAAATTAAATGACGATAAAACCCAACTGCTGCTCAGAGGACACCCTATGCGTGTGGCTGGATCAAAAGGCTTTGCTCGTCTAATAAGTGATGCTGTCGTGCGACCATCACCACTCGCTCCAACTTTAGGTGTCATTTTCGACAGCTGCCTCAATTTTAAAAGCTTCATTCAGAAGAATGCTTCTACAGCTAACCGTCACGTCCGATCCCTATCTAAGATTAGGAGCGGTCTTCCACAGTGGCTTGCAAAAATTTTACTAGCTCCTTAGTTCTGTCTCGGTTTGATTATTGTAATTCCTTTTTGGCTGGGCTACCAAAGAAAGCAACTAGGCCACTGCAGCTGACTATGAATATGGCTGCAAGGCTAGTCTTTAAGTCCCAGAGGTTTGCGCACGTGTCTCCTTTGCTAAAAGAGCTAGGATTGATGCCGGTTGAGCAACGGATACAGAGCAAAGTTCTTAATTAAACCCAAAAGGTAGTTCTTACGCAGATCATGGCTTGGCTCCTTCGTACCTAGCTGAACTGCTGCACCACTTCCAGCCTCTTCGGGCCCTCAGGTCCTGTGAGGACAATAAATTAGCTGTTCCATTCCTTCACCTAAAGACCGTTGGCAGCAGAAGCTTTAGCTCTGCAGGTCCTTGACTGTGGAACTCGCTTCCACAATTCTTACGCAACGACAACTACTCTCCTGCTGCCGACTATGGGTCATCCTTTTCAGTGGTCCTGAGCTGCTACTTCAATGCTACTCACTATCTCGACTGCTCTCCTGACTCGGCTACGCTTCCTACTTTTTCTTTGTTACGTGAGACGAAGTCTGTTTGGCTACCGAATGCGTACCGAAAGCTGCTTAGGCTGTGAGTGCGCTATACAAAACTCTCCTGCGTAACATCCACGTAGTCTTTATGGAGTTACAGACGGAGATACAAAATGGTCAGGAGGGGCCGAGGCAAGATTGACAAACGCGGGCGCAGACTTCGAAAGCGAAAGTGGGTCAAAGGAAGACGCCAGATACTGGCATTTAGTCAGCTCTTTCTTAATGCCTCGGGATGAGAAGACCACATCGAGCTCAACAAGCCAGAGGGTTGGGTCATGTGGTGAGGAAGGCTGGATCTGGAGCGTTACCGCGTTGGTGACTCGCCGGCCTCCTCAACCCAACCCCCAGATACGTCAGCCCGAGGAACGAAAGGCGATGCGACGAGTTCCGGTCGCCACTTGCTGGAAGATGAAAGCGACGAAAGATTTCATACACAAGTGGCATTGTGCTCCTGATAAGGGCTGACTGTCTACTTGCTACTTTGGCTCTTGTCCTTTTTGTGAGTTCTCGAAGCGAACCACCGTGCCTATACCTCGTATAAACCTCAAATCTTTTGGGAGACCGTGCCTTCAGTGCGTATGCTCCCAAAATCTGGAACTCACTTCCGACTGGCGTTATAACATCCCCGGACTTGACGAAATTTAAAAAGGAGCTAAGACGCATCCATTTAGCAAAACATTGAGTGGGTGCATGTGATTCGCCCTCTGGGTGCTCATGCGTGCTGACACCACGCGTGCGGCCACTAACCATATTTGCATACTGAACCTATGCATGTTACCTCTGTTATGCTTGCTGACATTGAGCATGCTACCGTTAAATTCTATCATGCTTTCTGCGCAGAAAATATAAAGTGCCTGAAAGTAAATTTAGTTCTCTAAGAGCGCTATACAAACGTAGTATTATGGGTGCTATTAGTGAGTTTGCAGGGCTATTAGGCACGCGCGGCGTGAAGTGCGTGAAAGCTGGCCGCCGACTGGGCTGCTGAGCTCGACTGAGGTTCCGCCGTTTCGGATGCCTTCAACTGCCGCAGATGCGACCGCGCCTGTTAGCTGGCACCAGTTGGCTGCCGCCGCAGTCGCCTGCAGGCTGGCGTTTGGGGAGGGGAGTGACCTATCGGTGTGGGAGGACTGGTGAACTTGGGAGGAGGCGACGCCAGGATTGATTCTCTAAAACTCTGCGTCCACAGACCTGTTTTGATTTTTTTTCCGCTTTGGTTGGCTATGACAAACGAAGATTGTACAGTTGGTCTATGATAATATGTTCTCGTGCTCAGGCGCTACTGGGCTAATAGGCAATAATATCCAATTCAAGTTTACGGTGAGGCAGTAGGCTGCAAGGAAGCGCAGGTGGTCTCCTATAACGAATGGTAACAAGCAGCGAGCGGTACGGCTTGGCGCCGACTCGTGAGGGTCCACTCATCCTGAGTACCCTCACTGATGCAGTGAACATGACACTCAGGGGTGCACTTGACAAGCATGCTCCCGTTCATTCTATCCGTGTACAGAGTCGTGGAGATTCCTTTCAATTTACAAAAAAACTTAAAAAGATGCGCCGTGTTAAGCACTGGCTTGAACGTCGTTTCAAGAATTTGGGTCTAATGCATATCTAGTCAATTTCGAGGCTTTCCTTCTAGTTTAAACCCTGGAACTTGAAAAAAACTCAGGTCTTTTTTTTCCACTCAAAAGCTGAATTCCTGCCAGTCGGACCCGGAACAGATTTAAAAGACAGTAAACCATTTACTGGCCAATGCTAAGAGGTACGACTCCCCAGATATTAACGGCTCAGCCGAAAAGATTTCAGCCTTCTTTACGGAAAAGAATTATGCACATTCATGACTCCATAAAGCCCCCTCCGACTAAAGCAATTGTGTAATCTTAACCTGCGACCTTCTTTAAAAGGTTTTCCGAGATTTCTGCATGCGACGTGGCCACCTTAATAAGGTCTAGCAAAGAGAGCTCGTCTCCTGAAGACCCTATACCATCATATATGCGGTCTTCACTGGCAGACCAACTTAGCCTTGCCATAACCGAGATTTTTAATGCTTCTTTGGTAAAAGGGGTCGTACCAAAGTCCTTCAAATTGGCAATCGTTAGACCCATACTTAAAAGCCTGGATTAGATACAGCGGTCCTCGCAAACTATCGCTCAGTTTCCCTTCTTCCTTTCTTGTCAAAGATTCTTGAAACAATTGTTGCTAAGCAGGTGGTTGAACATATTGAAAAGAAGGAAATATCCGAAACATTTCAATCAGGGTCCAAGAGGCAGCACTCCACTGAAACTGCTCTCCTCCGTGTTAAAAATGACATTCTACGTGGCAACGATGAAGGGAATGTCACTGCTCTAGCTCTGCTAGATCTGTCAGCTGCCTTCGCCATCATTGATCACGATGTTCTACTTGAACGATTGAGAACAACGATCGGTCTGGCAGACGAGGCACTGGCGTGGTTTCAATCGTACTTGTCTGATCGTGTTCAATCCGTGTCGTGTGGGGGTCAGGTCTCACACACGAGGAGGGTCACCTGTGGAGTCCCTCAAAGGTTTCGGTCCCTTGCTGTTCTCCATTTATACTCAACCTCTGGAAAAAGTAATTAAGGCCCATGGAATAGGATATCACTTTTATGCTGACAATACTCAGCTGTATTTGTCATTCAAACCCCAGGAATTTACTGCAGCAACTGAGAAACTGAATGCTGGCCTTGCCGACATTAGATCCTGGATTTCGGCAAACTTCTTGAAACTAAGTGACGATAATATCGAACTGCTGCTCATTAGACAACCCAAGCGTGTGGCTGAATTAAAAGGCTTTGCTCTTCTAATAGGTGATGCTATTGTGCTATCATCACAACGAGCTCGAACTGTAGGTGTCGTTTTCGACAGGAGCCTACATTTTAAAAGCTTCTTTCAGAAGACTCCTTCTACAGCTAGCCATCACGCCCGATCCCTATCCTAGATTAGGAGCTGTCTTTCGCAATGGCTTGCACACAAGTTAACTAGCTCCTTAGTTCTGGCTCGGCTTGTTTATTGTAATTTCCTTTGAATGGGCTAGTAAAAAACCAACTTGGCCACTACAGCTGGCTATGAATATGGGTGCACGGCTAGTCCGAGTCCCAGAGGTTTGAGCACATTTCTCCTTTGCTAAAAGAGCTAGGATGGATGCCGGTTGATCAACAGATACAGGGCAAAGTTTTTACGCTGACCCACAAGGCCCACCATGGCTTGCCTCGTTCGTACCTAGCTGAACTGCTGCACCAGTTCCAGCCTCCACGTGCAGTCAGGTCCTGTATGAACAATAAATTACCTGTTCCGTACCTCTGCTTAAAGACCGTTGGCGACAGGAGCTTTAGCTCGGCAGGTCCTAGACTGTGGAACTGGCTTCTACAATTCTTACGCAAAAAGTACTCTCCTGCTGCCGACTATTACTCATCCTTTCCAGCAGTCCTGAGCTACTACTTCCAAGCAACTCACTACGTCAATTGCCCCTGACTCTACTATGCTCCCCACTTTCTCTTTCTTGCGTGAGATGATGTCTGTTGGCAACCGAATGCGTACCGAAAGCCGCTTGGGCTGTGAGTGGGCTATGCAAAACTCTCCTGCGTAACACCCGCATAGTCTTTATGGCTTTGCAGAGTTACAGACGGAGATATATTACGTTGCATTACATTAGTCAAAAACCCTGCATGCTCCTCACGGTATTTGCTCTGTCTGCGAAACAAATATATTTGTGTACCTATGCATGCTGAAATCGTACTACTGCTGTCACTAAATTGTTAATGCTATTATTAATAAACTTTTGTATGGTGCCCCCAGAACTAACTCACTCTATAGGCACCTAATATATGCTGTAAAGGACGCGTGTCAAATGGTTAATGATATCATGCACTGTGCCAGCACTCACAAGGAGACAACGAAAAAACTGCAAGGGGTCTCACAAATTCTGTGATAAACAGAAGTGCGTCGAGGAAAAGGTGCCAGGTGACACGCTTCCTTTCCTGCTTATGTACTACGCCTGGAAAGATCATTTAGTTCTCTTACGGTGTAAGACTGATGGTTTAATACCGTAATTATTAAATACCGTACTGTACGAGCACAGAATGCCTAAAGGGATAGTCGAGCTATGCAATGGGGCACCAATAAACTCAAATACGAAACATCACTCATTAACTAAAATTCTTCGTTGCTAAAGTGATTTTTCACATAAACCAATTATCAGAAATTTTTTGTGAATATAATTAAAATCTAATTCATTTGTATAGCGCCCCAAAATAACTTAATCTCTATTCCGGCGCTTCACATATGCCTCGGGGCTCGAGCCTGCGACCTCAGCCAGACCATGGTCGGGGCGAGCACCTTGACTGCTGGACCAAAAAAAGCAGGCAATTTAAGAAAAACGGTACGTCAAGCATACAACTGAAGCAGTCAACCCGCCGATAATCTTGTGCACGGCTACTATATAAACAAATCTTGCCTCCGGCTTTACAAAATATTCACCAGCTTACTAGAGATGCTCCCGACGAAGAGTTCGAAAGATGCATGATGTCGCTACACGCCCATTTCGCTGCTTTTACAACATGCTGGCAATGCATGTAGGCGGATGCTGACGTTGCCGAAAGAATCAATACGTCTCACAAAATGAATAACCGTTGCATTCATTCAGCTCACCTGCCACTGCCGCCCGTACCAATTTAATAATTAGGACAATGAAGTAGGTCTTTTTCTGCACATGCTCATTTCACAAAGAAAACGTGTTGGTGTTTTTGCGATTCCAGGTCTTCAGGCGGCCATAAAATGTTGTTGACAATATCCGAAAGTTCAGTACATGGACATTAACCAGGCAACATACCTGCACATGCTCATCAATTAAGAATATAATTGTGCATCCAAGCTTTCAACTTGCACAAAATAAAATCTATCCATGCTATTTTTGAAACAATAATTCGAGATGCCACGTTACGATATAGCGTTTCGCTTGTGCTCACGTGTGCTAAGAGGATACTCTACCAATTAACTATTAAATCATCGGTTCGATGCAACCTCAGTGGACTAAAGTGCGATTAACAAGCCAGCAGCACACAGCTCTATTACTCTACATCGACTGCAATCCCGTTCGCTCACAGGTAAAAACGCGAACAGCAAATTTGCATGGCAGCCCTGTGCATTTGTCACCTCTAACCATGTTATACTTGTTGTCATTGAGCATGCTACCACTAACCATTCGATCATGCTTTCTTTGCAGCAAATGGCAAGTGCCTAGAACAAGATTTAGTTGTCAATGGAGGCTATACAATATATTATTATTATTATTATTATTATTATACAAAGTCACTGCCCAACCAGCCCCCATTTTTACCTTACTTACGCTGCTCCGACCAGTAATGACAATACTCTATTTGTACAGCACCCGAGATCTAAATCTCTTTCTGGGCACACTGTGCATGCTGCCACTAACCACATTTGCATGCTGACCCTGTGCATGTCACCCTTAACCATATAATTCATTGTATTTGTTTTTCAAGCATGATTTTACTTACCATTCAATTGCATTTCCCTTTGCAGCAAATGTAAAGCGCCTAGAAAGAGATTTAGTTCTCTGAGGGCGCTTTATCATGTGCATTATAATTCTACTCTACGTATACTGGAAAGAAAGCAATGAATGCTGATCAGCATGCACACAGTTTCAGCGCCCAGTAACATATAATAATAGTAATAATAATTCACTTGATAAAGCACCATCAGAGAACTTAATCTCTCTCTAGGCGCTTTACATTTGCTGTAAAGTGAAATGCAATTGAATGGTAAGTAAAATCATGCTTGAAAAACAAACGAAATGAATAATATGGTTAGGGGTGACATGCACAGGGTCAGCATGCAAATGTGGTTAGTGGCAGCATGCACAGTGTCAGCACGCATAAGCACATCAAGGACGAATCACATGGACCCACTAAATGCATAAAGTACCATGTTCACGGACTGAGCAAACACTGAGAAATAGGTTCGCCGTGAGCTTCGAGCGGTGACATAACTAAAACCGCTAATATGCTAGCTAACATAAAAGAATGTCTCCAAATAGTAATAGCATCAGGCGAGTACACATATAGACAAATTTTATTTAGGGACTTTCACCACCGTCGGTACTGGGAGTCCGACACAATCTGGGATCAGCGGCGTCAAAAAACTCTTCCTTTTCTGCTTCCACGAAGCTGCTGCAAGGAGCAGCATCGACAGTCACATCGTCCCCTACGTTGCCAGGAGCAGATATGGGAGGAGCACGTAGAGCCATTCCCTGAGGTGCACTGGCTGGATCTTTATGGTGTATCACGTGAGTGTCAGGGCTCTCACGAGTAGGCCCGTCGATCGACTGTTCGTGCCTGCTTTTCCTACGGTGGTGTAACGACGGTTGCTTTTGGCTATCGTCTGCTAAGGAAACACCAGCAATGCTGCTGCTACTGATGGAGGACGCCTGAGTTTTACTAGGCCCTTTATTATGACGAGGGCTCTTACTGTGGCGGTGCCTCTTTTGATCGTGACTCCTCGGTCTAGAAGTTTCTTTACGTTTCCGGTGGTAACCAGTCTGTCTCCTCCCATTATCGCGCTCACGAGATTTGAGTCTGAAATGAAAAGAATACATACTGAATGTAAGCTGAAGATGCAGGAAGGTGAGGTCAGCAGGACGATCTGCATAAGGATGTTGATACGATTCCCTCGCATTGCTGCCACAACGCTTCAATAAGTCAATCTGCACACAACAGCTGTCGGAAGATTAGCCAGGATTGGCAGATTACGACACATCTTCTGGCATCTGTAGCCCATCTGCTGGCTTTACAAGACCGAATCAGCATGTTTGCTTTCTAATTAATTTGCAAAGAGTATCACAAATGATAGACTGCTGCTATTGAGAAGCATATGAGAATATTGCCGACAATCTGAAATGATCATATCATGTCCCAATAAACAATTTTGCTTTGAGCTTTGGGAAATTTGGACATAAAGAGTAACCGAAAGGGATGTTAGTCATACCCAGTCAATCGAGGAAACTTAATCAATGGCATACTGACCTCCCACACATCCACGAGGGGATCTTACAGATGCACGTAGTTTTCAGAAAACAGCTTGCTAATATAGCTCTCCCAATTATTAACTTTGGCCAAGTTTTAACAATGTTGAATCATGCCATACCCATACATTCATGCACATGCACCCGTTGTATGTCTTGGTGAGACACCGACTGAATAATCGTGATCGAGATATCGATTATTAGCAACAGGGAAACCAGACTTACAATGTTGACACTTGAGTTACTGGGAGCTCACGGAGAGCTGGGCCCACCCAGGGGAGCACCAGCACCCTTACGCTCAGCTCTGAGACAGGGATCAATCCCAGCACGGAGATAATCATAATAATAATAATAATAATAATAATAATAATAATAATAATGCACTTGATAAAGCACCCTCGAAGAACTCAATCTCTCTCTCTAGGCGCTTTACATTTGCTGCAAAGGAAAATGCAATTGAATGGTAAGCAATATCATGACTGATAAACAAACAAAATGAATAACATGGTTAGGGGTGACATGCACAGGGTCAGCATGCAAATGCGGTTAGTGGAAGCATGCACAGTCTCAGCATCTTAAGCACATAAACGACGAATCACAGGGACCCACTAAATGCTGTCCTAAATAGGTGTTTTCAAATTCTTTTTAAATGTGGTCAAGTCAGGGGATGTTGTGACGCAAGTCGGGATGGAGTTCCATGCTTTGGGAGCATACGAACTAAATGCACGATCTCCAAAGGATCTGACGTTTGTACGAGGTATTTGTAGACTGTTGGATTCCGAAAAGCAGGTGGTACGATGCTTGGCCTGATGGGGGAGTAGATCAGAGAGATAGGCTGGAGCCAAAGAATGAAGTGACCTAAAAGTAAGCGACAAAACCTCGAAGTCAATCCATTGCTTGACTGGGAGCCAGTGGAGGTCGGCGAGAAGTGGTGTGATGTGGCAACTGCGACGCTCACGACAGACAAGCCTAGCTGCAGAGTTTTGCACCAGCTGTAATCGCCTGATTGCATATGCCGGTAGGCCAGCAAGCAGTGTGTTGCAGAAGTCAAGATGGGATGTCACGAATGCATGGACCAACTTAGACGTGGTATCCTTATCTAAACAAGCCCGAATTTCAGCAATGTTATGTAGCTGAAAGTAGGCAGACTTGATTGAGGAGCTGATGTGGTCGTCTAACGAGAGGTCACTTTGGAATATGATACCTAGATTTCGAGCTGATTCTGCAGGAGATATGCTGGCAATGCCAATTTTGAGCAACAGCCTTTCCAATTTCTGAATCACGCTGGGTTTGCCCATAACTAATAAGTTAGTTTTATCATCGTTTAGTTTTAGAAAAATTGCTGCCATCCATGTACAGATGTCATCAATACATGCAGCAAGTAAGTTGGGAGAATTTGAGGTGCTCGAAGGCTGAGAGGGATCAAAGCAAAGGTACAACTGAGTGTCATCCGCATAGAAGTGAAAGCCCAGATTGTGCTTGGCAATCACATCAGCAAGAGGGAGAGTATAAACCGTGAAAAGAACCGGACCTAGCACGGAGCCCTGAGATACCCCATATTTCAGAGGTACCTCAGATGATCTTTGTCCATTCACGTCAATACTCTGGAGTCTCCCACTGAGATAGGACCTGAACCACTGCAGAGCAGTGCCAGTGATGCCCAGACGAGATGAGAGGCGCTCTAGAAGAACTTTGTGATCAACCACGGATCTGCCAGCCAACGGCCTGCCACCAGAAAACATCTCTAAACCCTGCTTAAATTGAAACGAATATCGGCCATTTGGAGATCTTTAAGACTTGCACACCGGCCGGCAGACCTCTTCAGACCAATGCCACAAAGAAGTCACCCACTTCTCCAGCTCCCCGCCTCTGTACAAATACGATGGCCCTTCCGAAAATGATAACCTGTCAGTAAACTGACATTGAACATTAACAGCTAAGTGCCCCTTCCAACTCCAAAAGAAATGGAATTCCTCTCCCTCTCTTCCCCCTCTCACTCCCACTTGCTCGGAAGGCGTGCCATCCGACAGAAGCCTCCGGAGCCACCACTCCCTAAGTTTGGCTGGCTCCACCCACCAAGTAGGACGAACTGTAAGGCTTCTGCAGGGCGCTAGATGGAAGTGACAGGCAGCACCAGCTAGCGATTCTCTAACCCCTGTCCGTCGGCTCGAATGAGCACTCAAAGCGCCGAGTGGCACGCGTCTGGCTCGGAAGCCCGGATGCGAGTACAGCAGACAGCTCAGAAACCTGCCGAGAACTTACTGCCTCTCGGCCCACGAGCGATCGTGAGGACCGGCATCGCCGACGTGCTCGTTCGCTTCCTCGTCGCCGCTGCTGCTGCTGCTCCAGCTCACGCGCTCAAGACACCCCGACCGAGAGCCATTTACACCAGCTGCAGCCGGAGCCTCTGCCAAGTCGGTCGCCAAATCTGAGTCTGCCAACTGGCTGCGCCTCGACCCGACCGTCGAGGAAGAGCGCTCGTCGGACTGGTCGCCTCGGATGCTACCCCTCCTCCTACTTTGACTGCGGCGATCGAGGCAGCCGTCGGCTCCAGCTGGGCTGCCGCCTCGGATGCTGCTGTCGCGAGAGCTCGACTCGCGGCCGCTCCTGCGCCGCCGCTCCGACGCTGGCGAGTCACGACGGGAGCGACGCCGTCGGCTCCTCGACGGCGGAGATCGCTGCTCGGACCTGCTTTCCGAGTGGCGGCTCGAGCTTCGGCGGCGGCTGCTGCTTCGGCGGCGGCTGCTGCTTCCCGACGGCGACGATTCGTCGGAGCGTCGGCTCGAGCTGCTGCCGTGCAAGCAACGACGACGGCGGTGGCTCGAGCCACTTCTGCTCGTGCTCCTTCGGCCGACACCTCTGCTCTGGTACCGAACTCTGTCCGACTCCCTTGAGACAGAAGGAAGGAGATCGCTGTACACGTCGTCGCTCTGACAGGTGTCCACAAGCCGACAGAACGGTAAACATATATAGGCAACAAGATGACGCAGCTGCGCATCGAGCAGACCATTTATGCTGGAAAGAATGGCAGGGCAGCAGCAGCAAGCGACTGGTGAGCGAGTTTAGCATCGCCGAACCTGAGTGACCTCGTGCCTGCGTCCTGTTCCAGGTCCATGTCAGCCAGACGAAACTCGGCAGTGGGATTTCGGAAGACGTGCAAAAAGTTGCAGCTATTGCCTTTTGGGCATCGATTCCGGTGGAACAAACCTGAGTGAGACACAAACGATATGAGCTAACTTATACTCTCTCTCTCTCTCTCTCTCTCTCTCTCTCTCTCTCTCTCTCTCTATATATATATATATATATATATATATATATATATATATATATATATATATATATATATATATATATTATAGCTATACTTCGAGTCACACTCTCGTCGGAGAGGTTCATCGAAACACTGAGGAGCACTTGGCGATGGAGGTGGACAAGCAATCAATAAATGCCAACATAGAATTGTATCGCTGGTCTGTGCTAAAGACAACAGCGTGAGGATATTTTAGAAGATGAGGGCTCGAGTTGTGGTCACGACGAGCCGGTTCTGCTGCTTCACTTCTGTCTCCTCAGCGACAGCCCGTGGTTTGCACTATTCATTCATGGCAACCGAACACGGTGGGGTTCCCAGCACCATCACACAATCTCATGCAATGTAAGCAACCAATTTGTGAGTTTAAGATAATCGGTAGAAGTACCTTGTATGGCCTTATTTTGAGGCAATGAGGCATTTTGCCGACCAGATGGCCGAGCGATGCAATGTTTTTGGCTCCCTATTCCGGTTCCTATATCGGCTCATGTGCAACTTAGGCACCGAGGATTCTGCTAACAAGTGATTTTGCTCTGCTGGTCTAAGGCTGTACAGCTTGATTCTAGCACTCGTGTTCCCCAAAGCCCATTTTGGGTCTTTGGCTGCTTAATAATAATAATGGTGATAAATAATAATAATAATACTAATAATACATTTGTACAGTACCCAAAGAAAATCAAACCTCTTTCTAGGGACTTTGCACAGGCTGGAGAGGATAGGTATAAGGTGATTAGTGATAGTAACATGTACAACGGCAGCATGCATAAGTACATAAAGAAATATTCACATATAGGCCAAGCATAAGTTATGAGAGCTCTCACGTTGGTAAGAGGCATTGCTAAACGACCCCAGTCAGAGGTGTGGGCATTGTTAAGGCATGGCAGAGAAGGGCGGCACGACAGATAAGACTGGCTGCCAAGTTTAGACACATGTAAGCATCTTATTGCACAACCAGGAAGGCCTTAAAGGAGAGAGTTAAATAAGTCTACATGCAATGTCATAAATGCATGCACTAAGTTCACTGTGATACCCCCTTGCCTACCGATGCCCAAATTTTTTGCATCGCTATGCAATTAATATAGTGGGCAACCTTGACTGTAGAGCAATTGAAATAGACCACTAAATTCCTTGCAATGGCGATACATCGATATACTGGCAGACTGCTGCATTTACAATTGGGCCCGCTTTGGGTTTCCACAAGTGACAAGCTTGTTGCTGATACAATGCATGTAAAACTATAGACGGCAACGCAACTTCGGCCAAATTTACGTGGCACACCACATGCACACAATATGGCAGTGGGTCGAGAAAGAAACGATAGTAAGTCGGCCTTGGCAGTTACACCTGCAATATACCACCGCCGACCGACAGGTTGACGACCTCTCACTTTCGACACATGCTGGATGCACATACCAGCCTAAAGAATTCATCGAAGGACTGAACCGGCCAGAATTACCCGAATCCAGGCCATGACACCCAGTGCACAATTAAACGATAAATCAATCGTCTGTTCCGAAGGATGTAGGGCGTCTGCTAATAGGACATGTGAAGTAAGGCGACTGGTTTAGTGGCCATTAGTGGCCATTTAGAATCATGGCTGCAGTCCCACAGCCCCAGCTGGCAAAGCTTGTGGCTGTGGGAGCCCAGCAACCAAGCGGCAGTAGCAAGTTACCGCAAATGGCAGGCTTCCACTTGGTCACGGGAGTGAAGGTGCAGCTGAGCTGGCGGCCGGCATACCAGCGGCCGTTGAAGGAGGCGTACGCCCTCGTAGCATCGTCCTCGCTACCAATCGGAATCAGAAGCCGAGCGTCAGCACGAAGACGTGTCGCCTTGAAGCGTGCGCCGCCGACGGACCGGCGGCAAGCAGAGCCTCTGGCGGATGCACACGCGCCTCACTCACCTTCGATACTGGATGTAGACGTTGCCTCGGAGATGGGGCTCCCTGTTGCAGCAGACCTTGAATTGCACCACCTTGCCGATGGCCTTAAAAGCCGGCAGCACGTCGTCGTAGAAGGTGCAGAAATCGCGATAGAACTCGCCCTCGTCATACTCCAGGGCAATGTCTACAAAGGAAAGAGCCGGGCTGCTCGACAGGGTGACGTCACAGGCATCGCCGAGTCAAGCCGCCCGCCCGCACCCCCCTCCCCGGAGCAGCAAGAGGCAGCAGAAACTTCCGGTGGCAGCGCACAGACCTCGGCCACCTCGTCCTGCTACAACCAGAGAGCTCTGCAGCTCGAGGAGCCAGGGCAGCGCGTGCAGGCAGCTCGTACAAGTACACCCGATGGCCGGCCATTGGGTCTCAGGCAGCGCAAGAGTGCGCCATAACTGTGTGAGGGCAATCCCCGCTCGCTCGAACACACCCCCCTTGCAGCAGCTGCCGGCAGCAAGGCCGGCACGCTGTGAGAGAGGAGGGCACTGGTGCGGGACGGACGCAGCAACTGCCAACCAGCTAAGGGTCAGAGGGGAGGATAGAGAGAGGGGAAGGCAAGGAACCGGACCCCCAGTCCAGCTGAAGGCTCGGGCCTGTCGAAAGTTGCAGCCAAACCAAGCAGAGTCTCGTGACATTACCGCTCCGACTCTCGGGACGACCCTGTGGCTGGCTGCAGCAAGGGGATGACTGAGACCGGATGCACGACCGGGCAGACGACTCCTGCCGGTCCGACTGTCCAGCTGCCGGATCTCACGGAAAACCGAATTTAGAGGGCTGACAACCCTGACCTCTTGAATTGAACCTTCATAGTAAAAGTTCAAGGAACTGCTTTTAGATCTTAGCACAAAGTGGCGGAGACACGAAGGTCGTGGCTTGAGTTCTGCAGCACGTGATCACTCCTCGCCAGTTGGAAGCGAGCAGCAGTGGGGGGGGGGCTGCTGAATCGGCTACACTTTACTGCACTTCTACTTTACTTATGCCGGAGGATAAGCATGCACATTACACGTGTCAAGTCTGTACAAGGTATAACGTGCAGATGAAAAAGCTGAACGACTTTACATTCATTTTCAATACAATACACAGTGATCTCAATTTAGTCGCATTCAGAGCCCTAGAAGACACTCTACCCTATGGCTCCAACTGCACTGCACTTTGCCGCTAGCTATAGCTTGAAGACATATTTTGTGACTAGTTCGGTAGCTCGGACGGCCAGATGTGCTCGGCCTTGCAAAAGCATGTGCTGGCGTGGGATACAAGGGGCACCATCAGAGCACGATGGAAGCATGTTGCTTGCACAACTGAACGTCCTCACGAGCCGGGTGAGTGCACGTGTGCATGGCTATAGCCAACAGTAAGCCGAGGAGGGAGCCAGACCTTGAACTGGCCAAGAGGCAGCCAATCACATCCACGTTCATGTCCAGTTGCACCAGCCCTTGGCAGGAGGGGTATCCCCATGGCTCTCCTTTTAGCTGATTTAACAGACTCAGACTGTATAGCAACAGAAGAGTCTTAAGGGCTATCACCACTGCTTTCAGTTGGCAATAGGATGAGGATCAGGATAAGTATATTAAGATATCACGATCCGGATGTCAGAAATGAATAGGATCAGGATCAGCACCAGCTCCTGGCGAGAAGGCTCGAGGGACTAGACGTGGGAACATCACGGGAGTCCCTCATACTCTCTCGAGCTTCAACATGTTGACGTTATGTTATGTTCTGTACAACCCTATTTCTAAAATGTGCACGGTTTTCAAAAATTACGACGTTCTTAGAGTTCAAATTGTCGATTTCTTCACGTACACACACACACACACACACACACACACACACACACACACACACACACACACACACAACACACACACGTACGTCTGTTAGGATTGTGCTCCAACAGCCATACTTGTCGGCTAGCATTTTAATGTGACAACCATATTCGCTGGTCATGTCCCAGCACCTTTCAAAAAAGCTGTAGTCAGGCCACTTATCCAGAAAGCGACACAGCTTGTTTTGCTCAATCTCTCGGCAGCTTTTGATACTATCGATCACCAAGTTCTTCTAGAGCGCCTCTCATCTCGTCTGGGCATCACTGGAACTGCTCTGCAACGGTTCAGGTCCTATCTCAGTGGGAGACTCCAGAGTATTGACGTGAATGGACAAAGATCATCTGAGGTACCTCTGAAATATGGGGTATCTCAGGGCTCCGTGCTAGGTCCGGTTCTTTTCACGGTTTATACTCTCCCTCTTGCTGATGTGATTGCCAAGCACAATCTGGGCTTTCACTTCTATGCGGATGACACTCAGTTGTACCTTTGCTTTGATCCCTCTCAGCCTTCGAGCACCTCAAATTCTCCCAACTTACTTGCTGCATGTATTGATGACATCTGTACATGGATGGCAGCAATTTTTCTAAAACTAAACGATGATAAAACTAACTTATTAGTTATGGGCAAACCCAGCGTGATTCAGAAATTGGAAAGGCTGTTGCTCAAAATTGGCATTGCCAGCATATCTCCTGCAGAATCAGCTCGAAATCTAGGTATCATATTCCAAAGTGACCTCTCGTTAGACGACCACATCAGCTCCTCAATCAAGTCTGCCTACTTTCAGCTACATAACATTGCTGAAATTCGGGCTTGTTTAGATAAGGATACCACGTCTAAGTTGGTCCATGCATTCGTGACATCCCATCTTGACTTCTGCAACACACTGCTTGCTGGCCTACCGGCATATGCAATCAGGCGATTACAGCTGGTGCAAAACTCTGCAGCTAGGCTTGTCTGTCGTGAGCGTCGCAGTTGCCACATCACACCACTTCTCGCCGACCTCCACTGGCTCCCAGTCAAGCAATGGATTGACTTCGAGGTTTTGTCGCTTACTTTTAGGTCACTTCATTCTTTGGCTCCAGCCTATCTCTCAGATCTACTCCCCCATCAGGCCTAGCATAGTACCACCTGCTTTTCGGAATCCGACAGTTTACCAATACCTCGTACAAACGGCAGATCCTTTGGAGATCGTGCATTTAGTTCGTATGCTCCCAAAGCGTGGAACTCCATCCCGACTTGCGTCACAACGTCCCCTGACTTGACCACATTTAAAAAGAACTTAAAAACAACCTATTTAGGACAGCATTTAGTGGGTCACTGTGACTCGTCGTTTATGTGCTCAGGCGTGCTGACACTGTGCATGCTGCCACTAACCACACTTGCATGCTGACCCTGTGCATGTCACCCCTAACCATATTAGTCTTGTTGTTTATCAAGCATGATATTACTCACCATTCAATCGCGGTTCCCTTTGCAGCAAATGGAAAGCGCTTAGAAAGAGATTGAGTTCTCTGTCTCTGAGGGTGCTTTATTAAGTTCATTATTACTATTTTTATTATTATTATCATTGCAAGCACAGTTCCTTGTCTGCTATACCGCAGCGCAAGGAGAACCGGGCAGCAGTCGGCCAGCCAAACCTGAGTCGAACTTGTCACCGTGCCCTCGCTCCATGCTGAAGTGGTTGTACATTCCAGGAATAAGCAGAGTGGAGCTGATGGCTGGCCGGTCGTGCATGCGGGAACACCTGCAGCCGGAAGTGCATTCGGCTCGAAGTCACATCAGGGGGCAAGAGGCTTGCAGCAGCAGCGGAGGTGGCAGCAGCAGCAGCAGCCGCCCGAGGAGTCCAAGCACTCAGCAAAATCTGCCACGTAAGCCTGGTAACTGCACGCCGGCCCGCTCGACGGACGGCTACCTGTCGCCGAATCGGCAGCTGCCCGTCTTTGCATAGAACGAGCACGCTTGGGCGGCTGCAGCAACCACAGTGCCAGCAGGTGCATCCGGGTTCTTCCAAGGGCCTCCGTCGGTCTGAAACCGCGAGGCACTTCTGAACCGAGGACAACTCGGGAGACCGAGTCTTGAGAAAACCGACAGAGAGACATACAAGAGCAGCGAATGGGTGGTTTACGAGGCCGGTAGTGGAGATGGGTTGGTAGGTGGGGGGGGGGTGGCAGCTATGCACAAATGCAAGTAGCAGGGAGCCGGAGAGCAACTGTGTGGCATGCCAGACAAGCAGAGCTAGCACGCCACAGCTGCTGCAGCCAACGAGTCAGTCATGGCAGCAGCAACCATCCCAGACAAAGAAAAAAAGCACAACACTGCCACGCAGGTGTGACATACGGGACCGGCGACTGAGGCGGCAATTCCTACAGTGATGCAATGCCGGATCGCATAGATAGATAGCTGTTGCTGCCGCCGGGCAGCCGGTGCACGAACATTAAAAACAAGCGCTGGGTCGGTGGCCGTGCATTGCTACTACAGTACCGTCTTGCTTTTGGCGCCGGAAGTCACCTCTTTCAGCAGAGCTTCCTACAAGGGCATCGCAAGAGTGGTCGTCTCAAACTAAGAACATTGGCGCCGTGCACAGGCAGCACGTCTCGAAGCTTGTCAATGCAGTTACCAAGTCTCTGCCAACAGAGCAGTGACAGCCTGCACGTCAATTTCTGCGTCACTGCACGAGCGGCGTGAAGCAGCAGCAGCAGCTCCTCGTATGCATGCACCCACCCACTAGCAAGCAACTAGTCACAGTAACAGTCAGTCATTTTGTAGGAGCTCCACTTGAGGTGTGGAACAGAATTGCATCAATTTTTTAAGAGTTCGGCTACCAGCGTGTCCCTGTTGAGATCCTTCATGCGTGCTGCACGGCCAGCACAGTCGCATTGTCTGCTGCACGACATACTGCACCGGCAAGGTGGTGGGTGCCACGGTGAAGGTCACTGTCGCTCAAAGCAAGAGCAGCAAGCCAGTGGTAACAGGGCAGCCTCTCCCGCCAAGCCCTTCCCCTTGTGACCGGAATCCCTCGAAGCAGTCTAAAGACATCGCTAGAAGTTAATTTCATCCGGAAGCCGATGATACGATGAGGCCGGTGTGCGTATGTGTGTGTAAATGTGTACGGTGTGCGTTTGTTTGTGTGTAAATGCGTGTTCGTGCGCCTATGCGAGGTGTGTGTGTGTGTGTGACTGAGAGACAAGAATGCCCACCAGTTGCCAGCGATTGTCTATCACAAACAAAGCCGAAGGCTAGGGACTTATCAGTAGGCCGTTCGACGACCGTAATGGCTTTATACGTACCACAACTATTCTTCACCTGTCAGAACCAGCTGTCAGATGATTTCTACTCCGAGAGCCGTTTTAAAAGCATACGTTAAGGGCATGTGCTGACGGCCAAATTGACGACCGAAGCACGATAGCTCTTTATAAGAAGACAGGCTAGGCTGTCGTAGGCTAAGAAAAAGCTATTACTGCAGCGCTCGGCCAATTTCAGTCGTTGCACATCGCCTCCATAGCCTATTGCCATCAGCAGCATTGCAATACAACCATGATAATGCCACGTAATTAAAGCGACACACGAACAGCAAAAGATACGGAGAACTCGGTTGCCACCAGTACCAGGTCTCCTGGGGCTCTTGAACAGTACCAGCATCTTCTGCATGTCAGGCCACACCGTGCTGCAGCAAGTTCTTGTGTAAGGAGCACGCTGCTGACATGTGCAGGTAGAGAGACAGATGGAGAAATAAAGAGAGATGATCAAAAAAAAGCCAGATGGGCATTTCAACAGGAGGCAATGTAGACATACGAAGCCACTACCAGTCAAGTAGAACAAAAATATACGATCGCCGCCAGGGTGGGTCAAAACGATAAACATTTGCAGCAAAGGATACCGCACGCCGCCGAGCACTGTCCACACGAGGGAGCAGGATGCAATGCGGCTCGGCATCTGCAGCGACGTCGGCAAAACAAAAGCACGGCGCCGAGCCTCGGTGAGAGCAACAGCGTGCAACCGATGTGCAGAGGGACAGCAGAAGACGATGCCAATAGCTCCATCGAAGAACCGAGAGCAGAAGGGGAACATGCGACCAGCCAGAAGCGAGCACCCACAAGCCAAAACACAGCTGCTAACAAGTCAAAGGGGACGTCGATGGGCCTTCACTATCGCCGAACTGCAAGCACGCATCTCCTTACAACTGCAAAGCCCCAGGAGAGAGATCCCTTACAAGTCTCAAAAGCTCATAGACAGCAAGCTGCACCGACAGGTTCCAAAGCAAGGGAAAAGAGAAATGGAAGCCCCAAAATGGAGAATGCACACGCAGCACACTGCCAGATGCCATCCTGCCCTGCAAAGGCTAATGTCAACTAAGCACCCATGCATGGCTCGTTCGGAGGGGGTGGCTGTAGAGGAGGAGGGGTGGGGTAACGTCCCCACCTTTTTATAGCTCACATCCAGCTCAGATCAACAGCATGCACAGTACATCGGACGGCTGATGCAGTATCTAACAAGTTCAGACGTCAGTGTCCACTGGGTGTCGTCTGCCCCAATGAGCCCCTTGTTTGCTTCGACACAAGCTGAAATCTACTGCATACACACCAACGGCTTGTCACAATCTGCAAGCAACTAGGCAACTACAATTGACTATGAATATGGCTGCAAGGCTAGTCTTCAAGTCCCAGAGGTTTGACCAAGTGTCTCCTTTGCTAAAAAGCTATGGCTGCCGGTTGATCAACGGCTATAAAGCAAAGTTTTCACGCTGACCGACAAGGCCCGCCACGGCCTAGCTCCTCCACAGGTAGCGGAACTGCTGCACCAGTTTCAGCCTCCTTGTGCCGTCAGGTCCCGTATAGACAATACATTAGCCGTTCCATTCCTCTGTTTAAAGGCAATTGGCAACAGAAGCTTTAGCTCTGCAGGTCCTAGACTGCGGAACTCGCTTCCACAATTCTTAGGCAACGACAACAACTTTCCTGCTGCCGACTATGGCCCATCCTTTCTTGCAGTCCTGAGCTGCTACTTCCAAGCTACTCATTACCTCGACTGCTCTCCTGACTCTGCTATGCTTCCCACTTTCTCTTTGTTGCGTGAGATGAAGTCTGTTGGCTACCTAATGCATACCAAGAGCCGCTTAGGCTGTGAGTGCACTATACAAAACTCTCCTGCGTAACACCCAAGTAATCTTTGTGGCTTAGTGGAGTAACAGACTGAGATACATACATACGTACATACATACATAATAAAAGCTGGGCCATCCATTGGAGGCAGCCTTCTCACCACTCTAAAAGCATTACTTTCGGCCAACCAGCAGCTAGGGCGATTTGCGGCTCACCACACAAAGAGGCACACAGTCATGCTTGCACGTGGTGCACAGGGCCCAACGAGAAGGTCAGCAGCCTTGCTCCCATCTGCACTGGCGACCAGCCGGCATCCCTGGCATGGCTGCTGGCTCAGCGAATGCCAGCTTAGGCATCACACCACTTCCTTCCAGGCCGCCCTACCACCAGCGATCGTTCTGCCTGTCGTGCATTCTGCAGGCCTTGTAAGTACACAGAGCTTTCAACAAAAGGCTAGTTAAAGCACTCCCGTGTCAAGCGATTGGCTGCAGTCACATGCTGGGCAAAGCAGCAAGCCGCCATTCAGCTGCAATAAGTGCTCTCTGACGGCAAGGGGTGCAGAGCAGACGCACTTCAAAAAACAAAAGCACCCGCTTCCGCGAGGCGCAGAAGTTCAGCAACTGCTGCCAGGCAAACGAGGGGGCAAAAGCATCAGCGGCTGAAGTAGAGTGCCCGAAGTTCTTACTTGCTTCTGCTTTTTCTCAGCCTCTTCGATTCGCTCCTTTTCAGCAGCCTCTCGCTCTGCAGTCTGCCGCCGTTCCCATTCTTCCTTGATCAGTCGCTACAACAGTCCGTGCAGATGCGGCAGATGCTACACATCTGAACGGTGTGGAGCACGGCTTTTGCTAAATCAACTTCCAGAGGGAGAGAGGCTCACGATGCCGACTAGCTGTCTAAGCCAAAAGCCAAAACGGCGGGCAGTTTCACTGGGGAAGGAAGGCTGCCTTGGCTAGCATTGGTTGCAGCAAAGTTGGCAGTTAGGAGAGTTGGCAGTTGGGAGAGCTGGCAGCAGCCAAATGACAGCAGACATCCAGTTGGTATTGAATCATCTGCAGGCAAGGAATGGCAAGCCGCCACGCATTTGGCTGCTTGCGCCTGTGAGGATTTGACGTCAAGGCATTGCAGTGGGAACTACTTTTGGCCGACGGTAGGACGGACACCTCTCTCCACATGTTGGGTGAAGTTTGTGATATTGAACTTCTGAGACAGTACCTTGCAGGCAGCTCTGCTTCCTAGTGCTCAGTGAAGTGACAGCACCGTGAAAGGCCCACCGTCCAAGATTTGTGACTAAATTTGGTGCTTCACACGTTTGCTTGCTTCCCTAAATTCCTAGGCAATGTCAACATTGAATTGCCAGCTGCACAATCTTCGGGGTTTTTTAAAACTAAGAAGTGGCTAGGCTAGCAGAGAGAACCTTCATTTAATGCGTGCAGGATCGTAGGGGCAGGTGAAGGATCGGGTTGGGGGCGGAGGCGAAGGAAGGTTGGCAGGAGAAGGATTTCGGGTGGGGGCAGGATCGAAAGAATCACGTGGGGCAGGCATCACAGACACAGGGCAGTACACGAGTCAGTGCACTAGATGGCTGATGTGAAAGTGGCATTCTGCAGCTTAAAGGGATAACAACATGACCATACACAGCAGGCACAGGAAAGCCACTCCAAAAGGGCACTATGCCAAATAAATGCCTTGAAGTCAGCCAAAAACTTGCTGGCAAGAGGGGCAGACATCATGTTCTCTTCTGCTTTGATGACATTAAAAAAGAAGCTGGTCCATCGTACATTGCCCTATCCGCATGAAATATACTTTGTGTACTCGTTCGTTCTGAAATTGTGCATGTCGCAACTAAACAGTTGGCATGCTTCCTTTTCAGTATATAAGTTCTTACGCTGAACCACAAGGACCGCGACGGCTTGGCTCCTTCGTACCTAGCTAAACTGATGCACCAGTTTCAGCCTCTTCGCACCCTCAGGTCCTGTGTGGACAATAAATTAGCTGTTCCATTCCCCCCACCCCCGTTTAAAGACTGTTGGTGACAGAAGCTTTAGCTCTGCAGGTCCAAGACTGCGGAACTCGCTCCCACAATTCTTAGGCAACGACAACAACTTTCCTGCTGCCGACTATGGCCCATCCTTTCTAGCAGTCCTGAGCTGCTACTTCCAAGCTACTCATTACCTCGACTGCTCTCCTGACTCTGCTATGCTTCCCACTTTCTCTTTGTTGCGTGAGGCAAAATCTGTTGGCTACCGAAAGCAGCTTAGGTTGTGAATGCGCTATACAAAACTCTCCTGCATAACACCCACGTAGTCTGAATGGCTTTGTGGAGTTACAGAGTTACATTACATTACATATACCTAGACAAGAGATTTAGTTCTCTTGACACTATGTAAATATTTTATTATAAAACAATAAAGCTAGGATGGGCAGCAGACACAGTACTCCTAAATGCCTATTGCACTAACCTTCTACACAGATGACAACTCAGCTGTACATTTGGTTGATCCCTATCAGCCCTCAAGCAAGTCGAATTTTTTTCAACTTCCTCGCTGCACGGTATAGACAACATCCGCACATGGATGGCAGCAAACTTTCTTAAATTGGATGATAATGAAAAAATTACTAGCTATGGGCAAACTAAGTGTGATTCAAAAATTGGAATCTGCGGTAGAATCTGCACAAAATCCAGGTGTGTTGTTTCAAAGTGACCTTTCATTAGATGGGCCACATCAGCTCAGCAGTCAAGCATGCCTACTTTTAGCTACATAGCAGTGCCAAAATTCAGTCTCACTTTGACAGGGATACTACATCTAAAATGGTCCATGCATTTGTGACATCCCTTCTCGACTTCTGGAACTCACTGCTTGGTGATCTACCGGCCAGTGAAATAGGGCACTTACAATCAGTTCCCACATCACACCACTTCTCACCGACCTGCACTGTGTTTTAGTCAAGCAACACATCGACTTCAAGGTTCTGTCACTCCCTTTTAGGTCCCTTAATTCCTTGGCTCCAGCCTACCTATCAGATCTACTGCCCCACCAGGCTAAGCATAGTACCTCCAGCTGATGGGAATCTAATCGTTTACCTATACCTAGTACGAACCTCAAATGCTTTGGAGACCACGCCTTTAGTTCGTATGCTCTCAAAGCCTGCAACTCACTTCCGGATGGCTTCACGAGATCCCCTGACTTAACCACATTTAAAAAGAAGCTAAAACGCATCTATTTATCACAGCATTTAGGGGGTCTATTTGATTCGTCTACTGTATGTTTTTATGGTGTAAACTGTGCAAGCTGCCACTAACCATATGTGCATGGACTCTATGCATGTCACCTCTGTTATGCTTGCTGACATTGAGCTCGCTACCATTAACCTCGACCATGTTTCCTTTGCAGCATATGTAAAGTTCCTACCTGAAAAGATTACTTTCTCTGAGGGTGCTACACAAATGTGTTATTATGAGTACGATAACTACAGTATTGGTGTTGTACATGCATCCCGGTATACATAGCTTTGGCACAGCACCTGTCTGTTATCAGGCTAATCATTCGGCGGAATCTCTCTCTCTGTCTCTGTCTGTCTCTCTCTCTTCCCCTCACCCTGCAAGCAAGAAAACACTGCTCGGCGCCTTACCTCAGCCTCCTCACGGCGCACCCTCTCCGCCTCAGCTGTGGCCTGCCGAGCTAGCCACAGTGCGTGAGCTTGACGTTCTCTTTCCAGCCACAGCTCGTGAGATAGCTGCCTAAGCAACATAGGAAAAGCGGCAATGACAAACTGGAGCAGGAAGACTGTATGCCTCGTAAGGATACTGCTGTAGGCAAAAATAATCCGGTGCCAGGTTCTGCACTATCGCAGTGACATGTCCAGCCAAAAATGTAAGCACCAGGTCGTAAGTCTAAGAGATGAGTGTGTGCTCGCGTGGGCGAGTGTGCAATGTGCATGGGCGAGCAAGTGCATCACTGCGGATCCCACAGAGAGCAGCCCCAATGAGGCTCTATAACAAAGTCAGGCTCAATTTAAGGACACACATAGGAGAAACAGTTTCTGATGAGAGCCAGCATGGATGTGGGGGAGAAGAGGAGGAGGAGGAGCACAAACCGATATGAAGGCAAGAGACTCGTGTAAGTATCATTTCAGCTGCACAGGGGAAGGGAAAGAAGAGGACAGCAGGTGGGGCGCTGCCGATCTCGGGCACGAGGATTGAATGCATCTTCCCAAGTAGGGCGTGAAAGAAGAGCAAAACAAAAGAAATGAATCATCACAGTCACGTCCTGGCATTGGTGCAGTGGCAGCAACTGCAGCAGTGACAGAAAGAAAAAATCACAATCGAACGACCCCACTTCGACAATGCAGATGTTGCAGCAGGCATGTATGTTTACTTCCCATTCCAAATGGTTTGAAACAGATAGCACCTCACATACCGCTGCTTTTCGTCAGCATCATCTTCGGGCTCGGCTTCACCACTGTCAGTGCCTGGAAGAACACAGGCATATGCAAAATCATCAATCATACGTCATCTACCATCAATCATACGCAAAATCAACCATCGCAAAATCCACAAGCGACGTGGCGATCAGTGTGCCCCACACAAGATCTGCGCTGCACTGGGCTCACAACGTGATGTCAGTGCAGCTACTTACAGAGCAAAGGTCTTATGCTGACCCACAAGGCTCGCCACGGTTTGACTCCTCCATACCTAGCTCAACTGCTGCACCAGTTTCAGCCTCCTCGCGCCCCCAGGTCCTGCATGGACAATAAATTAGCTGTTCCATTCTTCTGCTTAAAAACCGTTGACAACAGAAGCTTTAGCTCTGCAGGTCCTAGACTGTGAAACTCGCTTCCACAATTCTTGAGCAACGACAACTACTCTCTTGCTGCCGACTGTGGCTCATCCTTTTCAGTGGTCCTGAGCTGCTACTTCCAAGCTACTCACTATCTCAACTGCTCTCCTGACTCTGCGATGCTTCCCACTTTCTCTTGCGTGAGATGAAAGTTGAAAGTGAGTTTCGTGAGATGAAGTCTGTTGGCTACCTAATGCATACCGAAAGCCTCTTAGGCTGTGAGTGAGCTATACAAAACTCTTCTGCATAACACCCACATAGTCTTTATGACTTTGTGGAGTTACAAACAGAGATACATTACATTAAGACAAGCTGCTGGGTGAGATTGGTACTTCAAAGAGCAATTGATTATCTCATTTAAATGTAGGTCCCACCAGATCGCTTGCACTTGCACAAAACTGAATGCCATGATTCTAATGTGAAATATCCAACCTCTGATCGTAGTACAAGACTTGGCTCACAACACCGTGCCACTGCTCTCCAATTGCAACAGTTCAAAGTGCCAATGCCAGCTCCCAATGTGCCACTGACATCCAGAGAATTCACTGCCGATGTAGGCCGAGAATGGGTGTGGCAAAGTATTTGTCAAGGGGGCCGAAACATCTAAGAAAAGAGGGCCAAACCTCGATCTTGCCCGTGGAGGCTATCATAGCTCGCGGCAGCAATCATGGAAGTCATGCCACCAGGGTATCTTAAAGGGAGGGGTGCACAGGCTCGGTGGGACCCGCACTCGACTGTGCCCTCGACGGTGCACTCGGCCGAGAAGCTGTAGCTTTAAATAATATTCACACAGGCATGCGGATCGGGACTTCCATTTGCAAGCAATCTGTGTGTGCACTGTAATACACATGTCCGAACCTGGACTCGTGGCATGCACAAAGAGCACAAGCACGAAAACGCGTGACACATCTGGACAAAAAATAGCATGACATGCCTGAGCAATTGCCTTTTAGGGTTTTACTGTAAAACGACAGAGTCCTTCAACAGGGCTTATGGTGTCTGTTTCCTGTCGGTTCTGCTTCCACCTTTGGTGCATAAATAAAGATTGGGATGTTTGCAACTAAGAACATAGAAGAATGTAGCTTAGCAAGGGTCTACTTCATGGTGGAGACCAACAGAAGAGTCGACGAAGCCGGGGCAAACAACCCCAATCGTGGAAGCTGGCAAAGATAAGCCGTGGCTTTGAAAAAGAATGTCAGGCGACCAGAGCGACAAGCGACAACTCATTGATGCTAACTTTGAGAGCCCCTGCTTACAAGACACGACATGCTCCGAGCATAGGGGCCAGCTGTTGAGGCCACGGTTATGGGGGGGGGGGAATCACAGAACAGCTTCACATGACCGACAGGCAGCCGAGGAAGGTGAAGCCGAGGAAGCCTGATCGTAGGGCAAGAAGGGCCGAAGCTCCTGGTGCATGAGGAGGGTCACATTGCTGTACAGGTGGCAAGTAACAATGGAGTGCAGTAATCAGAGCGCAGTAACAAGGCGATTGCTAACCACTCTCCGGGTGGAGCTAGTGGGAAGCAAATCAGGAGAACTGACCGCGTGAACTTCCTGTAAAGAAGAAGGAACGAAGCAAGAATGAGGAAAAACAAAGCACGTGAACCTACTTTCAATAATTGTAAACTATGGCCCTGACACACACACACACACACACACACACACACACACACACACACACACACACACACACACACACACACACACACAGAGACACACAAACACAGAGACACACACACAGAGACACACACAGAGAGACACAGAGACACACACACACACACACACACACACGCGCGCACACACACATCGACAGACTGGCAAACAGAGACAAACATGCACACACAGACACACACACTTCTGACCAAGCACTAGCAAGAGCTATGGAAAACGGAGAGCCGAGCCGTTGAATAAGCCAGCTAGCGATGCATCAGCAAAGCAAAGCCGTGCAGCCGGCTAAGGCATGCAGCAGGAGAACAAGCAGAGCATTACAGTGACTATACACGATGGCATCGGAGAGCATAAGAGCAAAGACAGAGGTTGACAGGGCAAAACACAGCTGAGAACTACTAGAGTAAACCCCTCCAGCCAACGGCGTGTAGTGACAGAAACGGTCCAGTTTTATTACCCGAAAGCTGAACAAGAAGGAACCAAGGCACGGTAAAATGTGCATGCACAATTTTTAGGTATATCCAGTGTATATAAATATCTCTCTGCTGGACATGCTCTCGAGGGCTATCGTTATAAGAATTCAACAGAGGACAATAATGACATGCTATAAAGCCATAATACTACTACTAATAACAATAATATCAGATAGTAAGGCCTAAGACCAGCATGTACAAACATCAAGTGATTGCTAAGGGCAGCTTGAGGCAGTTGCAATAATAACAATATTAAGACACGGTACTCTAACACAACTAAATCTCGTTCTAGGCACTTAAAATGTGGTGGAAAATAAGCACTTTAACTGGTTAGTGATCAAATGCAGTGTCAGCACACATGAGCACACAGAGGACAATTAACAGGTACCCAAATTCTGAAAAGCCCAGGTGGGTGTTTAGCTTCGTTATAAACATCGAAGTCAGCGAATGTCGTGATGTCAGTTGGGAGTGAATGCCAAGCTTTGAAAGAATACCGACTAAAGACACGGTCACCTAAGGATTTGAGGAACCGTCTCGAGTCAGAAGAGCAGGTGATACATTGCTTAGCATGATTGGGAAGTGGTTCTGATCAGAAGGCTCGAGCCAGAGAAGGAAGGGACCTAAAAGTGAGTGATCAAACCTTGAAGTCGATAAACTGCTTGAGTGGCGAGAAGTGGTGTAATGTGGCAATTGTGACGTTCCCGACAGACAAGCCTGGCTAAAGAGCTTTGCATAAGCTGTACAGGCCTTGTTTAAGTAGTGACAACAGCATGCCTTTACCAAATGCACCGCAATTCGGCGTTGTTTAGACGAGGACACCACATCTAAATTGGTCCATGTATTTCTGACCCAGTCTCGACTTCTGTAACTCACTGCTTGCTGGTCTATAGGCCTGTGAAATCAGGCGATTACAGTTTGTGCAACACTGCAGCAAGGCTTGTTTGTCGTGAGTGTCGAAGCTGCCACATCATACCACTTCTCACCGACCTGCATTAACTCCCAGTCAAGCAATGCATCAACCAAGATTTTGTCACTCACCTTTAAGTGCCTTCATTCTTTGGCTCCAGCCTACCTACCAGATCTAGTCCCCCACCAGGCTAAGCACAGTACCACCAGCTTTTCGGAATCTAATCGTTTGCCTATACCTCGTACAAACCTAAAATCCTTTGGATACCGAGCCTTTAGTTCGTATTCTCCCAAAGCCTGGAACTCACTTTCCGACTTTCGTCTCATCCCCTAACTTTACATTAAATTTTTTTTATAAAAAGGCACCTATTTATGACAGCATTTAGTGGGCCCCTCTGATTCGTTCTTTATGTGCTTATGCATGCTGACACTGGGCATGCTGCAGCTAACCACATTTGCATGCCGACCCTGTGCAGGTCACCCCTAGCCATGCTATTCTTGAGGTTTATCAAGCATGACACCACTCACCATTCGACCGTGTTTCCTTTGCACCCAATGTAAAGTGCCTAGAAAGAGATTGAGGTATCCGAGGGCGATTTATCAAGTGTTATTATTATTTTGTTCCTAGCGATCATTTTATCTCAGAACTAATTTACAGATCCCATGCGGTGGGCCTAGCAGATCATGGAGAATACTATGCAGCATACAAGACAATACTTGCTATACAACATCAGCAGCAGCAGGGGGAGGGGCAAACGCTTACAGCTTTGAGATGATGGAACAATGACTAGCTGCTATCAAAAGCCAAGCCATAATCAAGCTTCTGGGTAGTTCTTATCCTACTGTGCACACTACTTAAGGTGATCAGCTGAGCATTAACAACTACACAGGTTGAGGGTCAACAGCAGACTCCATTAGCTGCAACGACCAGGTCTAGTACCCAAGTCTGGTAGAGGTATCAACAGCCCATAATCCATTCACAGGCTCAGCTAACAACAAAATCCGAAAACCTGAGCTGGTTGGAGATGCAACAAGCACAATAAGTACAATCACGTATATAAGTGACCAGAATCCGAGTGCAACAACCAGCTCCGCCTGCTTATAAGCCACTGGGTCCTCACATTTGACTACACGTCCATCGACCTCTTGACGGCTGTCTGGTATGTCTACCTCGTGATGGTTATTTGGCATGTTCAGGTCTAGCCAGCCAATGAAGAAATGGCAGCAAAACCTGCCTATGTTTGTGTGTGTGTGTGTTAGTGTGGATTCAGCAGGAATATAAAACTATGATGGCACATATTTGGGACACTCAGAATCACATCATCAGAGATAAATCAGAGATAAATGTAGAAGGCCCCAATAAAAAGTTAGCAAAATATTTCTTTTGGTATATCGGCAGACATGCAGTCACGTTTGTCGAAACCCAGGGGTGGCTAGACGGTGGCTTTTGCATTTTGGAAGGCTCAACTGTAGTCACTATACTTCATTAAAGTCTTGTTCTACCCGGTATGGTGACCACCACCAAGTGCAGGCAGACGAATCTCAATGTAGCATACAAAAAAATACACGATTTCTGTGCACCGTATGTTTTATAACTGTACATATTTAGCATCTTGCATAAGGAATACTATTATTGACAAGGCAAATAATTTAACAGGTGGTCAGGCCTCAGTGGTTCATAATTATCTCTACTACTTGCCGAGGCATAGAGACTGTCAACCACTTACAAGGCTTTGGTGTAACATTACTATAGTACAACAGCTGGCTACACAGCACTTTGGAAGGTTTAGCACGGACAGAATCAGACCTCAAGACAGTGCTCCAAGATATCCCAAAGATCCTCTATGGGTTTTAGATCATGAGGCTAGCTCGGCCACCTAATGGATCTTAACCGCTGCTTCGGCAATCATTTTTGGAGGCTTATAAAGTGCGTCAGGTCGCTGTCCTGCTGCCCAACAAAAGTGCTCCACAGACAGGTTCTAGCACTTGGATTGCCGCATTTTGCATCAGATCAATCTACAAACACCGGTCCCAATGCAAGTCAGCTAATAAGTTGTGGGATTCCAACACCAGTAAAGCAGGAGCAACCTTAAACAATGATGCTACCACCATCAAATTTCACTGTTGGCTGCAGGCAGTCAGAGAGGTACATCTTATCTTTTTGCCGACTTGGCAGCTTCTTTGTAAACTGTTGACAATACGAGAATTTGGCCACGTTCCTCCATAACACTCGTATTCCAGTTGTCTGCAGTGTAGTGGATATAATCCCGGGCCAATCTTAGACGATCTGTTCTGTACAGTTCAGTGAGCAAATGAAAAGAGACCCAACATGTCCCAATCTATACTCTCCTCCAGGCCCACGTCATTGCCAAACACAATCTCGACTTTTTTTTTTTTTTACACCGATGACACTTAGCTATACCTATCCTTCGACACTTTTAAGCCCTACCCAGCATCCGACACATTTATTTCTCTTGCAGCTTGCATCGACAACATTTACAATCAGATGGTCACTAACTTCCTAAAACTTGACGACGATAAGAACATCCATGTCATGGGCAAACCTAATGATAACTTCAAGTTGCAATACCTGACCTTCATCATTGGTACATCTGGCATCACTTCAGTGACGTCTGCCAATAACTTGGCTATGCCATTCAAAACTACTTGTCATTGAATGAGTACTTTGCCTACCCTGGAAAGTCGGCCTGCTTTCCACTAAGAAACATTGCCAAAATCAGGTCATGCTTAGATATGAGTTTGTCGGCCAAACTAGCAAATGGGTCTGTGACATCGTGTCGAGATTACTGCAATTTCCTTTATTCAGGGCTCCTGGCATGTGCCCAGCCTCATTTGCAACTGGCACAAAACTCCGTAGCTCGGCTGCCATGTCGTCAATGGCACGGCATAGCTGCCACACGATAATAATAATAAAAAATTTGAATAGCACCCTCTGAGAACTGAATATCTTTCTAGGAACTTTATAGATGCTGAATAGAAAGCATTACAAATTATTGGTGGTACTCTGCAACCAGCAGGCATAGTGCAAACAGGTACATGCACACGAAAAACGGATCACACAGATCCACCAAATGCTGCAATACACAGGTGTTGAAGTTTTTTTTTAAATGTCATTTCTGGGGACGCCGTGACGCGCATCGGTAGTGAGTTCCGGGTTTTGGGAGCATACAAACTAAAGGCATGGCCTTCCACGGTTTTGAGGTTCGTACGAGGTATGGCTAAACGATTCGAGTCAGAATAGCGGTTTGTAGAATTCTTTTCCTGGTGGGGGAGAAGTTCTGATAGGTTGGCTGGAGCCAGTGAATGAAGGAGCCTAAAAGTAAGTGATAGAACCTTGAATCGATGCGTAGCTAGACTGGGAGCCAGTCAGCGACCAGGAGTCGGCAAGCAGGTCGTGAGAAGTGGTGCGATGTGGCAACTGCGATACTCCTGACAGACGAGCCGAGCTGCGGGGTTTTAGACTAACTGTGAGCACCTGATTGCACATGCAGGCAGACCAGCAAGCCCCTAGTCCCAGAAGTCGAGAAGGGATGTCACAAATGTAAGGACCAATTTGGATGTAGTATCCCTGTCTAAGCAAGCCCAAATTTCACACCACTTCCACCTGAGCACCATTAGCTCCCTATCAAGCATAGAATCTCTTTCAAGATCCACTGTCTGGCTTACAGCTCATTTCATTCACTTGCACCAGACAGCCTGAATTTCAGCCGCCCTTGCTCTTTCAGTGAGACGACCACATCAGCTCCACAATCAAGTCTGCCTACTTTCAGCTACATAACATTGCTAAAATTCGGGGTTGTTTAGATAAGGATACCACATCTAAGTTGGTCCATGCATTTGTGACATCCCGTCTTGACTTCTGTAACTCACTGCTCACTGGCCTACCAGCATGTGCGATCAGGCGATTGCAGCTGGTGCATAAGTCCGCAGCTAGGCTTGTCTGTCGTGAGCTCTGCAGTTGCCACATGACTCCACTTCTCGCCGACCTGCACTGGCTACCAGTCAAGCAACGGATCGACTTCAAGGTTTTGTCGCTCACTTTGAGGTCACTTCATTCTTTGGCTCCAGCCTATCTCTCAGATCTGCTCCCCCACCAGGTCAAGCATCGTACCACCTGCTTTTCGGAATCCAATAGTTTACCACTACCTCGTACAAACCTCAAATCCTTTGGAGATCGTGCATTTAGTTCGTATGCTCCCAAAGCCTGGAACTTCCTCCCGAACTGCGTCAGAACATCCCCTAATTTGACCACATTTAAAAAGAACTTAAATACAACCTATTTAGGACAGCATTTAGTAGGTCCCTGCGATTCGTCCTTCATGTGCTTTAGTGTGCATGCTGCAACTAACCACACTCGCATGCTGACCCCGTGCATGCCACCCCTAACCATGTTATTCATGTTGTTAATCAAGCACGATATCACTAACCATTCAATCGCGTTTCTCTTTGCAACAAATGTAAAGCACCTAGAAAGAGATTGAGTTATCTGATGGCGCTTTATCAAGTACATTATTATTATCAAGGTCTACATTTATAAAACATGGCCTCAGTTTTTTATCCACAGCCATCTGCCACTGAGTCGCTCGTGATGCACAATCTTTGGATGCCTACAAGTTCCTCCTTGAAGTACTTTCGTCTATCGACTTGGCTATGCAGCAAGTCAGCACAGGGTTAAGTTCTGGTCTTTCAGATGATGGTTGAATGGCTCGATTCGCCAAGCTGTAGTGGGCAGCCGAAAGCTGTGTGTAAGGGACTGGAGATATTTCTGCAACCGCCCAGGAGAATCCGGCAGCAAACGACCTGCCAACACCAGAAGGTGTTGCCAGCGCAAAACCAAAGCACTGTGTGGGAGAAGGTGTTGCCACCGCAAAACTAAACCCGCAAACCAAAGCACTGTGTGGGATGTGGCAACGCAGGCAGGCAGGCACGGGTCTCCTTATCAGCTTGAAGCGCAGGTACCTGCTCCATGTGGAGGGTCGAGCTGGCCACCGACGGCAACCAGGCGTCGTTTGCGTTTCCGTAGTAGCCTCTTTCTCAGAGCTTGCTTTTTCCTGTGGCTAAAGCAAAATATCAGGGCAAAAAGCAGGGCGCCTCCTTGCAGCGCCTCACCGAAAGCCGGCACATGCGTGTGCAGGCACACACATGCGCACTCACACACACACACACACACACACACACGCAGCACATGCACATGGGCAGGTGCCTGAACAGCAACAGCAATAGCTCGGTAAGTCTGGAACCACTAGAAGAGCAATGCTTGCAGGTACCTCCCCCCTCTTATAGACAGGTAAGTGCTCAGCAGGCACAGAAGCATCCTGTGAGCATGCACCACAAGTAGAAAGTGCTTGCAAGGAGAGAGAGAGAGAGAGAGAGAGAGAGAGAGAGAGAGAGAGAGAGAGGGGAAGGCAGAGGGTGAGGGAGGCAATGATAGCAAGAACAAGCATTCACAAGTAGGAGGGAGAGATGGAGCAAGAAAGCCCAGCAAGAGGGAGGGACAGAGGACGGGCAAGAGATAAACAGAAATAGCAGAGGGAGGAGAGAGGAGCAGAGGAGCGAGGGGAGAGATAGGGAGAAGAGCAGAGGGAGGGGAGAGAGAGAGAGAGAGAGAAAGAGAGAAAGAGAGAAAGAGAGGGGACAGAGCAAGGAAGACCTCAATAGAGAGGGAGATAGAGAGTGACTAGAAACAGAAAAGCAGCCCCAGAGCATCAGCCCTAGACGGCTGTGCGATATAACGCCCCACGGCTGGCCCATCGACTAGGGGTAAACAAGCACGCACTTTCTATTGGTTGCCTGCGAATCAGCTAATACGGCATCGTTTGTTCATAGAGCAATGTCAGGTTCTGCTATGGGCACAGTGCCCATTGCAGGCTGTTCTACATGGTCGCCTCCAGTTTATGTTTCTATCTATGCTAAATGAACACCTTTTGAAATATCTTTTTTGTTTTGAGTTCCTCTCCAAAATCTAAATACGTAACCCTAAACCCAAAAACTCAACAAAAACAACAAAATCTAACCATCATACCCTAAACCGTAAACCTAAAAACATAATGTAACCCTAAGCACTGTATGCAAAATTCTAAGCCAAAAGCTAAAAAGGTAGCTCTAAATACGTTTATTTAACGTAAATCTAAACATAAGCTGGCGATGACCATAAGGTAAGTTGGAGGAGCCTACAAGGCTGTCACCGTACACTCACCAGCCCTGTGCCATGGAGAGTTTTTACCCAGACCTTGCTTTTTTGCATGTGCATTAGAACGGAATTTTACCGGCTCACCGGATTGAGACTTTTATGATACTACGGAATGACGAGGCTACAAGCCCCCACAGGGCGTTTACCGGTTTGAAGGACAAAAGAACGATCAGACTAAGGGCCGAATCGCCCAGCAGGAAATGTACTATCAATAGATTCTGGTCACCGGCCAGCCACTACATCGTCTAGAGAATGAGGTCTAATAATCGCGCAATAAACAGCTGCTACACCATCAATTCGCTTTCGCATGCTTGCGTGAACGTGAAGCGAGAGAACGGTAACGATATTTTCGCAGCAGACGACGGCGTATACGAAAGCAGAACGTAAGGACAGCCATAAACGATGTAACTCCCCGCGATTATGAGCTTGTCAACTGAGCTTCGATGGAGAGTTATATGCTTTGCCGCTGAGCTGGGGTGCTTATGAGATAACCCGAGGCTTATGAGGAGCATTCAGTATGACAGTGATTATTGTGACTTATGAACGGGCAGCTACATAAGGCTCGTGCCTGAACGCAGTCGCGTCTTGGAGCAACGGCCTGCAGTCAGTGAGTCTGCTCATGAGCTGCTGTGATCCTGTTAGCGAGTCAGCAGGAAGTCACCCGGGTGTATCACATGTAGAATACCGGCTATTGTTGTGCTTTTACTAATAAGACTAGTGATTTTAAGGCTCGCGCTGCTTTAGGAATACTGAGTGCTGTTTTTTATTGTCGGCGTATTGCTAGCTTCAGGTCTTTGTACATTGCATGCGTTGTGCCGCTACCCGAACTAGTGAGGGTTGCGCGGGCATAACAACGATGCATGCGTGCCAGAGATATTTGCTCTGTAACGTACAGCCTTCAAAACACAGTATCACCAACAAAAATGTACGGTGCGTGCAGTGCGTACGATGCGGCACGCACACACCAAGGCACGCGCCGCCAGACGGGCTAAACGATCGGGCCTCAGAGCTCCGGCGCCACTTCGGCGGCTACTGTGCTCATTGGAGCCTGCGGGGTCTGTCTGAAATACTCATATATCGCGCACTTCCTTCAAAATTTCACGCGCATAAACGCAGCGGCAACGCACGCAATCTGCAAGAGTCGCCACTCACTCGCGAGGCCCGCTTGAGTCGCCCATGGTCGTATATCCCGCCTCCTGCACACGAGCGCCGTGCATGACGTAGTACGCACTTCCGGACAGCTGGTCTTTGGTGTGTGTTTACCATTCGAAGTCGTGACGCACCAAGCGCCAGCTAGGCACCTTCGGTCGGCGCGGCGGTCTCATGTTGCGCGTACGCTAAGAAGTGAGTAGAGGGCGGTGCGGACCACGCTTTTACGACAGGGACCGTACCCGAAGTGCGGAGGCCGGCCCCTTCGCGCCGCCGTCTGCGTCTGCGCCGACTGCGCGTCGATCTGGGAGAGCGCAGTCCACCTAACCCAGCCACCCTCCGCGCGCGCGCGACCCTTGGTTGCCGCGACCGCTGCCGCCGTGTTTGGCTGCTGGTGCAACCGACGTCGAGCCGCGCACTTGCCCGCTGCGCTTGGCGGGCCATGCGGGAGGAGTGCAGTCGGCTGGCGTCGGTTCGCCGCGCGTGCCGCACGAGCAGCAGCCGCCTGTTGGAGGCCGTTTTCGGCTCTGGGCGCCCTTTGTTTGCCCAGCCTCCTCGCCCCGATGACGCCGACTGCCAACCGCTGCGTGCGCCTTTGTAGATTAGCGCGTGCCATCGCTCCCCGTACACACATGCCCGGTCATTCGCCCGTTGACGAGCACCGCCGGCGTCTGGTCACGCCCGTTCGGCTGCTGTTTGCAATCGGCGAGCAGTCGACTCAAAATCAGGCGCTCGACTTATGCAATCCTTTTAAATTCGTCGTCAGATATAAGGGTGAGCTGCGAACGACTGCCGTCTGTCGCTCAGCGCTCGCCGGCCCCCGTCTGTTGCTGACAGCGGTCTCGCGGCTGCCGGCAGCAGCTGCTTACGCGAGTGGACTTCGTTTTTAGCTCTCGTCACAGCGCCCGACCGGTACAACGTGGTCGCACCGGAAGGGGAGTTACTGCCGCTCGGCAGCTGCCACGTGTGAGTTGCTACTGCTGCTGCTGCTTGAGCTTCGGATTTGTCGGCGTCTGTACCCTTTCTTTTCGCTGCCGATAGCAACTTGTGCATCGGTTTCGAATTTTTTTCAGTTACTGTTTCTTGGACTGAGGTTCTCGTTTGTTTTCGCCTGTAGCGGGAATAATAAGCTGTTAATAGTTAGTAGAACGCCCTGCTGATGGTAGGCTGGTGCATTCAGCCCTGCCAGTTACCTTGCCCCTGGCATGTTTTTTCCCTTTTCCTCAGAGTTAAGGTCTAATCGATTGCTTCTGTGGAACCATCGTCGGTCGCTTTGCGCATGATCCATGCAAGTTATTTGCCATCTTTTGGCGGCAATCACCTAAACTTAACACTCGTCCTGGCTACTGTCCCACTGTGCAGGTATTCCCTCATTTGATTAAGGCTTGCTTGTGCAGAGAGTTCGCTCTAGCCTGAATTCAATGCCGGACCAGATCACTGGCCTGCTGAGCCTGCTGCATCAACACTGACACGAAATTTGCTGGATGCCATTGCCAAAAATGAAGTTTTTTTTACCAGGGCAGCGACAGAAGTATTTACAGTATGTATTTGTCTCTACCTGTAACTTTATTAGGAAACGATGGCAGATTTCGTCATGCCCTGAGAGTTTCCTGTAGCTTTTGATTTACAAACATGGTAAATGGAATAAATCAAGAGCTGTCCCTTTGGGCATGTTGCTGTCCTTTTCGCCGAAGTGAAGAGGTGGCAGTGCACTTGGTGCCTTGGTGCACCAGGGCTGGTGCACCAGCTTCCCCTGATGTCTCTTTGCGTGAGCTGAATAAAAAACTGCAGAGGCTTTGATTAAACCTGTTGAAAACTCCCTTTGTGTAATAAACTCATAACGGTTAAGCAGTCTGTGTACTATGATATCGATGGGCAATTTGTCCTGAGGAGACTGTTCAGGGTGAAATGTACGTGATATCCTGATAGCTGAACATCGGAAGTGAGTTAAATGTCTCCCAAGTTTGAATAAAAGAAAAGCCCCGCATAGCCGGTGGGGAGCCGAGGTCGAAGGTTCTGCTCGATTGGTATTCATAGCATTGTCTCGAACCGCACTGCACAATCTTTCTCAACCACTGCTGTGAATGTATCTAACTTAGTGGTCATCATGCTTGCTATTACCCCGGCTGCCCTTGTTAACGCTTGTCTTTGGAATTCTCACTCAGTGTGCAATTAACCCTTGATAATAATTGACTTGGTTACTGAAAAAGGCCTTAACCTGCTGGCCTTACCAAGACCTGGCTGAAATCAGCTAACTGCCTGACTATAAACGATACAACTCCGAAAGGCTTCTCCTTCTTTCATGCCCATAGATCAATCAAAATTGGTGGTTGTACTACTCAATCTTCAGTTTCAAGCCGTTTGCAGTCCTGTCGAAGTCTTTAGATTCTCTTATTTTGAGTTAATCTGACAACAAGCTACACACAGTGGCAGTAGTCTATCGCGACAGGTACCAAGTCTTCCTTTATCTAAGATTTCTCTGATCTCATTTCAATTATGTGTGCAAGAAATCGATCTTTCCTCTTTATTGGTGATTCCAGCATTCATTTTAACAACAACTGACTTCTTTAGCACCGAATTTCGTGCACTGACTGACTCATTGTCTCATGTGGTTCATTTGCATGGCTTTGCTCACATCAAGTGTCATACACTTGACCAAATTTGCTCCGAGCCCAGATGGCCTATGGTTTACCACAGACATTAAGCTCACTAGGTCTACTAAGTCCATGCATGAAAAAGCAAACACAAGACCAGTACTGACTGCCCATCGACAGGCATACAAGGACTGCTGTAAATCATAAAATCCATCCTAGTAAAGGCCAAGTCTAGCTTCTATATAAATATTATCAAATCACAGATGCACAATCCAAACAGGCTGATGTCTTCCATCAAAGTTCTTAAGCTGACCCTCAAGGTCCAACACGGCTTGGCTCCTTCGTACCTAGCTGAACTGCTGCATCAGTTTCAGCCTCTTCGTGCCCTCAGGTCCTGTGTGGACAATAAATTAGCTGTTCCATTCCTCCGCTTAAAGACCCTTGGCGACAGAAGCTTTAGCTCTGCAGGTTCTAGGCTGTGGAACTCGCTTCCACAATTCTTATGCAACGACAACTAATATCCTACTGCCGACTATGGCTCATCTTTTTCAGCTGTCCTGAGCTGCTATTTCCATGCTACTCACTACCTCAGCTGCTCTCCTGACTCTGCTATGCTTCCCACTTTCTCTTTGTTGCGTGAGACGAAGTCTGTTGGCTACCGAAAGCGTACCGAAAGCCGCTTAGGCTGTGAGTGCGCTATACAAAACTCTCCTGCGTAACTCCCACATGGTCTTTATGACTTTGTGGAGTTACAGACGGAGAGATACGTTAACCATCTCTTTAACAGCTCCCAGGTTAGCTCCTTACATAGTCATCCTTATGTTGATCTTGCTGATCACTTTTCTAGCTTCTTTGTCAACAGGATAGGCGAGATCAGAGAGGCCATCCCTAGGGTGGCAGCATCCTCTCTGGACTGCTGTTCCTCAATTCCCGTGCAGTATCACAATGTCTGCATTCAAGGAGGCCACGAGTAACCTTTTCCTGAACTTTCTATCCCAATCAAAGAAGACAACTAGTACTCTAGACCTCATTTCCACTGACTTGCTTCTTTGATGCACAAATCTGCTTTTGCCATGCATAACTACTATTATAATTATGTCATCAGCCTCAGGTCATGTCCCAGCACCTTTCAAAAAGGCTGTAATCAGGCTAATACTTAAGAAAGCAACACTAGACCAAGATAACTTGAACAACTTCCACCCAGTCTCCCTTCTATTGTTCCTATCAAAGGCACTGGAACGAGTCTTGGCAAACCAGCCGAACTCATATATTGTAACGTAAAACCTAGCTAGCTAGTTACAGTCTAATTTTAGAGCTAATCACTCAACAGAGTCAGCATTGCTTCGGATGTATAACGACCTTCTTAGGAATGCAGACTTAGGTAGAGTTTCTCTGCTTGTTTGCTTTCTCTTGGCAGCTTTTCACACTATCGATCACCAAGTCCGTCTTATGCACGTCTCATCTCGCCCGGGCTTCACTGGCACAGCACTACAATAGTTTAGATCCTATCTCAGTGGGAGACTCCGGAGCATTGATGCGAACCACTGAAGTATGGTGTGCCCCAGGGCTGTGTGCTTGGTCCTTTTCATTTCAGGGTTTACACTCTCCCTCTTGCCGATGTGATAGCCAGGCACAATCTAGTCTTTCACTTCTATGCAGATGACACTCAGTTGTACTTTGCTTGATCCGCCAGCCCTTCAGCATGTCGAGTTCTGCCAACTCCATTGCTGCAAGTATTGATAACATCTGCACATGGATGGCAGCAAACTTTCTTAAATTGAATAAGTATAAAACCAACTTACTAGTTATTGGCAAACAAGTGTGATTTAGATATTGCAAAATGTAATGCTTAAAACTGGCTCTGCCAGTATATCTCCTATTGCATATACATCAAATCTAAGTGTCCTACATACACAATCTAGTTGTCCTGTTCCAGAGTAATAATTCATTTGACGACCACTTAATCTCTCCAGTCAAGTCTGCCTATTTTCAGCTGCATAACATTGCTAAAATTTGGGCTTGCATAAAAAGGTATACAACATTTCAATTGGTCCATGCATTTGTGACATCATGCCTCGGCCTTTATAACTTACTGCTTGCTGGTTTACCGGCCCGTGTTTACAGTTGGTGCAAACTGCTGCAGCTAGGCTTGTCTGTCGTGAGTGTCTCCATTTCCATATCACACCACTTTTTTCCGACCTGCACGGGCTCCCAGTCAAGCAGCCATCGACTTCAAGGTTCTGTCACTCACTTTTAGGTCCCTTCATTCTTTGGCTCCAGCCTACCGATCAGATCTGCTATCCCACCTCGGTTAATCATTGTACCATCGCTTTTCTGAATCAAATCGTTGAGCTACACCTCACACGAACTTCAAATCCTTTGGAGACCGTGCCTTTATTTCCTATTCTCCCAAAGCCTGGAACTCACTCCCGACCGATTACACAACATCCCCTGACTTTTTAAACGACATTAAAAAAGAAGCTGAAAATACACCTGTTTATCGTAGCATTTGGTGGGTGCATGTGATTCGTCCTTTGTGTGCTTATTATGCGTGCGGACACTGTCACTATCCGCATTTGCATGCTGACCCTGTGCGTGTCACCTCTGTTATCCTTGTTGGTATTGAGCATGCTACCACTCACCATTCCGTTATCCTCTTTTACAGGGTGTGTTATGTGATTAGAAAGAGTTTAATTTCTCTGAAGGTGCTATATAAGGGTATTATCATTATCGTTAGGTTTCACTTGTTCTGTTTTCATGCTATATTTTAATGTCCGTGTTGGCATTGCAGTTGCAGCTGTAAATGAATACTGCTACCAGTGTATGAATCATTCCACTGTTACTACATTATGCAATCAGCATGCTGGTCGTTTGTTTCCTGGTCTTGCCCGTCCGTGTACAGTTCTGTTTCTTTGTGTATGTATGGAATAGTGTTTTTTTTCCTGATTAATGTCGATTTCTTGTCATCTGATCTCTCACTTTCTGCTTCCTAATGATTTTATAGGGTAAAAATCGTTTTTTATTCTTTCTAATTGATCTTCATTTTAGTTATTTCTCTTACTCATACTATTTTGCTCCTTCTCTGTTCCTTAATCTCTCTCTCGCTTTCTCTCATAGCTTATTGTTATTATGGAACATTGTTTGGTGGCTCTTGCTAGTGAAAGCTGCTTTTTTTAATAACATTTTCAGTTGCTTACTCACTTACCCCTATGTTAATCTCTTCTCTTTCTCTTGTTGATATCTGTAGCTTGCCAGATAAGCATTTGCAGAAATGATACTTGGCGGAATTGGCATTTACAGATAATGATCACTTACCCACACCAACGTAGAACTGCCAGTTCGTGCAAGGGCACTACTGCTGTATTCAATTTGCACTTGCATATTCTATGGCCATTGGATTACTGCATCTTTGTTTTTGCTTTGCAAAAATCCTTTGGTTCAACCATGCAAATGTGTTCACTAGTCATTTTCACTTGCTCGACCCTGCAAATGTGTTCACTAGTAATTTTCACTTGCTGTCAGTTGCTGTCCAGTTCAATGCCGGATGGCCCCATCGGCTGCTGCTTCCATGTAACTTGGTCACTTTCAACTAGGCTAGTACCTGTGATCAGTTCTAGCTAGCTATACGAAATTTTCCATTCTTGTATCTGGCGGATATCATTGGGCTACTCGTTAGTTTAAAAACCTCTCTTGCTCAGTCTTTAGAGAACCAGTGGTTGCAGGAGCAGTACTCACGGCCCCTCCCTCGATGGCATTGTTCTGCTCTCTGTCCCACAGATCATGGTGTTTTGATGTGCTGACGTATTCTGGTTCGGTACAGCAGTCAAGATGTTCGCCTTTAACGTTCGAGGTGCTCGCTTTTATTTTAGCTTGATGATTGAAGCCTAAAGTTGGCTAATAGCTTGGACGGATCATGTGCAAAGCAACCAACGACTTGCTACAGATGCATACGAGGTCGTGGGGTCGAGCCCTGCTGCATATGTGTAGACCCTAGATAGAGATTTAGTTCTCTTAGGGTGCTATACAATCGAATTATATTGTTATATGTTATTACTTCAAAATCAAGGTCAGAATCACTGGTTACAACGGAGTATGGCATAGCACCTACGTTTGTAGCCTAAGAGTAAGGTGCTAGCTCTTCACCAACCAGGTCGTGGGCTTGAGTCCTGCTATGGCAAATTCTTTATTGTTTACTGCAAGTGATGGTGCTTGCCATTTAATAATAATAGTACACTTGATAAAGTGCCCTCAGATAACTCAATCTCTTTCTAGGTGCTTTACATTTGCTGCAAAGGAAACACGATCAAATGGTGAGTGGTATCGTGCTTGATAAACAGCATGAATAACATGATTAGGGGTGACATGCACAGGGGCAGCATGCACAGTGTCAGCACGCATAAGCGCATAAAGGACAAATCACAGGGACCCACTAAATGCTGTCCTAAATAGGTGTGTTTTTAAGTTCTTTTTAAATGTGGTCAAGTCAGGGGATGTCGTTACGCAAGTCGGGAGTGAGTTCCAGGCTTTGAGAGCATAGGAACTAAATGCAGGGTCTCCACTATATATGCTTCTGTCCAAAAGCTGTTCTGTACCTGCAACGAGTACATTATTTCACTCAAAAGATACAGGATTTAGTATGGATCAAACTCGTTAGTAGTAGCTATTAGGAAGACAATCTAGGAAATATATAATTAGGTGTAATTTTTGGGGTACAATCAGTAATTAGAGTTGTACCATAATTTGTTGTAACTTATCAATCGTTTTGTCATGTTTCTGGCAGAGTTGATGCCCAGTAACCATTTAATACCTCAAAGATCTCATCATTTTCAATGTGCCCAATAACTCTGACCCTTATAGCACGGTTGACCATCTTGCAGATGATCAATTGGGGTCAAGTCCTGGCTTTGGTTTGGGCCCTGCACGACCTCAGTTGGCTCGAAGCCATGGTCTGTGGGCTATTGAAAAACTCCAACCCCCACAGCAGTGTGCTTCGGATCGTCGTCATCGGTCCCCCAAAGCACTCTGCCCCATTGTGTATCAGTTTAGTGCTGGTATTGGCGAAGAAAATCTAGCCTTGCTTTTATTTGCTGAACAGTCATTAACGGCTTTCAATCATTGTTCTTTAAGCCGTCCACTCGCGGCATTTTGGCTAACTGCCTCTAGGGTAGCTTGGCATGGACTGTGGTACTGTATTTTACCAGCTGCAAGCCTGTCTGAGCCAAGCTTTTTGGTAGCTGGTCCTCCCTCAATGAATAATAGTAATAATATTAATGGATTTGATTTAGCACCCCCAGAGAACTCAATCTCTTTCCAGGCACTTTACATTTGCTACAAATGAAGTTAGTCATGGGCGACCCCAGTGTGGTAGTGCCTCTGTGCTACCATAGCCTAGATGTTTCTTAATAATATTTCCAACAGTGCTCTCTGATATCCTCAGCTGCCTCACGATTCATTGGTTTGAATTGCCATGTCCATGGTCCAACATCAAAACCGTCCTCGTACCTGCACAAAACTGTGCAACTGGCAGGTTCTGGTTTTGTACTAAGAGGCAGGCCGCAACAGGCCAAAGAGACATCTAGGTACCTTAGCTCATTATTTGCCGTGGTATTGCCTTATGCTACAGCCGGGGATAACCACTTATTATCTGCCCATGGCTTTTTTGTATCTGGATGTTAAGATTTGAGGCCAAAATCTAAATCCCGTGTTTTATAGGTTGACAATTCCAACTGTGCTTCGGTTACTGTTCATTTGAACGATGAAGATTATTACACTCTTTCTCAAAGTCATGTTCCATCACTACAAATGCACAAATTGTTCAAATGGAGCTAGAGATCCAAGTGCAGCCATCGGATCCTCTAAACTGTGACCGCATCAGTCAAAGTGGAATACCTACCACTTGTAGTCAGTGCATTGGGATGATTAAAACTGCAAAACCTAGCAGCAAGTCGTAGGTTCAAGTCCTTTAGTGGCAGATCCTATATTGTCCACTGTAAGTGGTGGTGATAATAATAACAATAGTGAGTTATAATATATGTATTATGTCATCCCAAAGAACTCAATCTCTTTCTAGGCACTTCACATTTGCTGCAAAGGAAGCATGATCGAATGGTTAGCAGTAGCATGCTCGATGAACAACAGGCCTAACATGGTTAGGGGTGACATGCACAGTGTCAGCACACATAAGCACTCAAAGGACGAATGACATGTACCCACTAAAGGCTGTGATAATTAGATGCGTTTTTAGTTTCTTTTCAAGTGTGGTCAAGTCAGGGGATGTCGTGACATAAGTCGGAAATAAGTTCTAAGCTTTAGGAACATATGAACTGAAGGCAAGGTCTCCAAAGCATGTGAGGTTCGTACAGGGTGTAGGTAAACGATTAGATTCAGGAAGTGGGTGGTACGATGCTTAGCCTGGTGTGGGAGTAGATCTGATAGGTATGCTGGAGCCAAAGAATGAAGTGACCCAGAATCAAGCAACATAACCTTGAAGTCGACGCGTTGCTTGACTGGTAGCCAGTGCAGATCGGCAAGAGATGGTGTGATGTGGCAACTGCTATGCTCACGATAGACAAGCCTAGCTTTAGAGTTTTGCACCAGCTGTAATCGCCTGATTGCACAGGCCGGTAGACCAGGAAGCCGTGAGTTATAGAAGTAAAGACATGATGTCACAAATACATGGAACAATTTAGATGTGGTATCCCTGTCTAAACAAGCCTGAATTTTAGCAATGTTTTGTAGCCCAATAACCATTCAATCGTGCTTTCTTTGCAGCAAATATAAAGTGCCTAGAAAGAGATTGAGCTATCTGAAGGTGCTATATCAAATTTATTATTATTATTGTTATTATTACTAGCTGAAAGTAGGCAGACTTGACTGTAGAGCTGATGTGGTCGTCTAATAAAAGGGCACCTAGATTTCATGCAGACTCAACAGCAGAGCCGATTGTGTGCCTCAAAATTTCCAATTTCTGAGTCACACTTGGTTTGCCTTTCACTAGTAAATTGGTTTTATCATTCAATTTAATAAAGTTTGCCGACATCCATGTGCAGATGTCATCAATACATGCAGCAAGGGAGTTGAGAGAATTCGAAGTGCTGGAAGGCTGGGAAGGATCAAAGCAAAGATACAACCGAGTGTCACCTACATAGAAGTGAAAGCCTAGATTTTGCCCGGCAATCACATCGACTAGAGGGAGAGAGATTGTCCTTAAGGTTCTTCTGTCAACATACAAATGAGGCTAATAATTCAGCTAATATAAATTCTGAGGAGTGTATTTCCTCGATGGCTTTGAATATTCCAATACAAGGCTTGTTAGTAGTGTGCGAAAGCCAAGACATGTGACTGGCTACCATGCAAAGGTGCAAAGGATAGCCTCTACAGCATAGGCAAGCATGGCAGTGACAGGTGTGGTGGTTACGCAAAGACAGCTCCGAAAATTGAGGCTTTACCTTAATGGTAAATGTCGAGAAAATCCCGAATAAATTAATTTAAAAGCCTCATTTATATATCGGCAGTAGAGCCTTTATGGCTATCACCATCACTTGCAGTGGACAATTAAAAAATCGACCACCATGACTCATACCCATGACCCGGGCCATGAAGATCGAAGACCTATCCCTAAGCTATGATCCAGGGGCAAAGATTGATCCAACAAAAGAAGAATTGTTCAAGGTACCTTCAAAAATAATAAAAAAACAATTTCTACAGGAAAGAAAAAGATTTAAAAACGACTTGGCAAACCGTTTATATTCTGAAAGTAAACCGGAAACAACATGTCTACAAATAAAAAATTGAAGCGATTTCGGCAGCATATGCGACTCTTTTTCACAACTAGTTGAACTTAGGTACATCAAGGTACATGTTTGCAGCTTGTGGAGGTATTTGCTTGTGACATTTAATCAGCTTTACTTGCAGTGTCGCCTAATGCCTTGTAAATTCCACAACTCCACCAATACTTAATGGACCAATGTGAAATTTCAAGTGCTAGTTTAGCTCTGCTTATAAATCACTGCAGTTCTATTTCGGATTTCTGTCAGATAGCTTTTGCTATACATGCCCATGATTGTAGAATGTTATGTTCAAGGACGTTTGATCACACCTATAGCGAAAGTTTTCTGATCAAAATCATAAATGAACGAAAACAGCGATTTCCAAGAGCAGCTGAACTGGCATTTCAATTTTCACGTTGATCTGTGAAGTATTGGCCAAATTATGGAAGATGTAAGGCACATAGCTACACTGTACGTGAATGTACATGCTGTTCAAAAGTCGCACAAGCCACGTGCACTGGACCGAATATATTACTTGGTGTAGGCAGCATACCAGTTACTCAAAGACTCATTACTTGGATATGATCAATTTTTTGATTATGACGTTGTGCCACAAATGAATATACGAAGGAGTGACTCTGCATGGTCAACAGAGGGCGTTCCCAGCCAGCACAGCTCGGTCGTCCTCATGTGGACCCTCATTTGCCTGGTTGCTCCAGTCTGGGGCTCCAGGATTTGCCGTCATCTTTTCTTTGCTTGCAACACACTTTCATTGAGTTATGCTTTGACCTAAAATGTTTACCGTGACATAGATCTGTCATATCGTGCTGACTGGAATGGATACGGAAACTTATATGGAAATCACAGCTTTAGCAGCAGCAGCAGCAGCTTTCTCGTATCCCCGGATCCTTGCACTCCTCCGTAACTTGGCCTACACATTATTTCCTTGAACGATTGTTAGGCAGCAGCAGCCGCTTGTGCTTTGACGCTCTCTGATTGTGGAGCTTACCTTACTAATTCTCCCACAGCGACTGTGTTTTCTCCAGCTCCCGGCTCTCGAATTTTCAGCTGTCCTTCACTCTCTCTCTCTCTCTCTTCCATGCTACTTGACGATCCTGCATCGACTTCCTTTATTACTTCCTTCATTGACAGTCTGACTCAGTTATGCTTTTTGTTGTTGCATGGGATCGATGGCTTTGGATACCGAGTCCACACCCAAATTTATTTAGGCTTTGAGTGTGCTGGAAGCAGTGCTCCAGTATTAGGCTCACTTAGTGAATCGGCTGACAGCCGCAGTTGCCCCGATTTGCATGCTCTGTCTTCTAGAATAGTGTGTATTCTACACGCAAAGGTTCATGTTGCCTCAGTTCATGCTGAGGCTGTGGCTAGTGTGCCAGTTTCTTCGTTAGTTTCTAAGTTAGTTCGTAAGTTTCTTCGGTTATACTTATGGGGCCTTCACGTGTCAAGTGCCACGGGTTTCTCTTTTGGTCGTTGGTTCGAGATGAGCATCTTTTGTCAGTCTGTGCTTTCGGCTGCGCTTCTTTGCCTGAGCAATTATCTATTAAAGCACGCTGTGTCATTTCAGCATCGTTCACTTGATACAGTCTGCAGCAGCAAGCCCCTTTGTCAGCCTGCCCTCGGAAAGCTACACTGACTCGTTGAAGTTCTGTTTTTACCGGAGAGCAGACGACAAGCTCGTGGGTGTGTTTGCCTCAGCGCGCACACTATTTTACCAGCAGCAGCTGCGGGCAGCTGCTCTCTCTTTGTGGACCCCCCTCGAGCTTGTGGGTGGTGGCACTGCACTGCCCAGTGACCATATTCCTTTTGCTTTTAACCTGCAGCTGAATGTACAGTTCGAGCTGTCGTATGCCTGAGGCAGAGCCCGAAAAGAGCAAGTGGCATGTGGCCGCTGCCGGCGCCTTCTGCAGCTGCTAAGGAGATCGGCATCAGTAGCCGCTGCAAGCCCAATCCAGCAGTGCCGCTGCAGTTGGGCGAGAGAACTCTAGCCGCCCCCATGCCCGTTTCGAATAAACTAGCAGGACATGCCACAGCAGGTAAGCAAAGGCTCTAGGTCTCTCAGGGACGTGCGTGGCTGGACTTGTCAGGGCCATCGGCATGACTGCTGCTGCAGCTGCCTTTATGCATGCCTATATGTCACTGTCATCTAAGGCCAAGAAACAGCTGAATTGTGGACGTCTCTCTAGGAACACTTGGGAAATGTTGATGCCCAAGTTGAGAGAGTTTTAGACACACATCTTCTCTCTGCCTCTGTCGTCATCATGATTGGTTCGTTATGCACCATACAGGCATGCATCGGTGCTTGGCAGATTATTTCTGATTTTGGTTGGATAACTTTTTGCTGAACATGTCATCAGACGTTCTGCAGCTTTATTTTGTGTAATTATGGCCATGTGCATAAAAGTTTATCGAACCGAAAATCAGAAATAATCTAGCCTCATGTAGTGCAAGCAGAGCTGAACTGGCGTTTCAAATTTCACGCGGATACGTGAAGTATTAGCCCAGCTATGGAATGTACAAGGCGTCAAGCTACACCGAAAATGAAACTGCAAAGTCACAGGGATGCACTTCAACGAGCTTCATGCATGTAGCTCGATCCACCGGGGATCATCAAGTTGGGATACGATTTGCATTTGATGCAGAGACTGGTAAATTTGTGTTTGTAGATATGTTGTTTCCGGTTTAAATGCAGGTTAGATAGTTTGGTTATTCGTTTTTTCTTTTATGTGGAGGTCGTCAGAACTTTCAATCCCATTTCTAACATACTTCTCTTGTGAAAGGTACCCTAAACAGATATTCGATTGTCGGACTAATTTTATAAGTAAAATTTTTCTTCACATTCCCCCTTAATGCATGTACCTGTACTTGGAAGAACTACCATAGCGGTTGTCTAGTCCTGAGCATTCAGGACTATCATCTAGTGTAGTAGTATCAGACTGGGGCAGCAGGTTTGAATTCGATCTTAATCACGATTCGTTGCTTGATTGTTAGGCAAATAATGTGGCCAGTGATTGGTGCAGCGATTCGTGCTTCATCTACGTGCACTCTTTATGCGGTTAGCTCTCGCTTGCTGGCTGCTGCTTCTAACCTCAGCTCACTGTTGACATTGCATCACGTGGCAGTAGAGCAGTCTAATGCAGGTATTAGAGCAGTCTAATGAACGCTCTGGCATAGGTGCGGTTCTAAGGGTTACCTACATAGTAAAAGTCAGTTAGTTGTGCAGCTGCCTCCACCGTATCGATTTCGGCAGTTTTGAACAGCACTCTGCAGCAGATCAACTAGAGCCTGTCTGCTTTGGCCCATGGTCGGTGATAAAGATCGGGCTCGATGCAGACTCGAAGCTGGCAAAGCAGCATTTGATGTTTGTGCTTGCTTGCTGCATTTGCATTATCGTCGTGCAGCCTTTGTTAGTCCATCCTCGTTTCAGGTCGTCTGCCGTCGTCCTTCCTCGTTTCAGGTCGTCTGCCGTCGATATCTCAGCCGGCCGCTACTGCTGTTCCTAGCATACTGGCTGTCACCATCGGCCTGCTATCCCTCTGCGTGCTCTTGTTCCCTTCCGAGGGTGAACTGGCGGAAATGGCACCTTCCCTACTGAGGCCAAGTGGGATGCATAGGCAGCTGGCAGCTTTTGTGCTGGGTTAGTATCGGCCACTGATGTTGTTGCGATGCCTGTGTGTGCCTGTATTCTCTGGCTGCTGCTGCTACTGCATGGTTTTGCTGCACTTTTTTGTCCGGGCTTCTGTGCTCCTCCGTTACGCCTTGCCTACAGCTGCCCAGCTGCTCGTGATGGCCGCGATGGCACGCACTAGGTAAGGCGGTTGCTTTGACGACCTCGGTCCCGAGGTCGTGGGTCTGATTCCTGCGTGGGCGATTCTTTATCGCCACTGCAAGCGGTGGTGATAGCCGTAAACGCTCTTCTGTTGCTATACAAAAAGAGGCTGTTTAATCAGCTTGTATTTATTTATAGCCGAGATGGTGCTGGCCGTTTGGCTCCAGTGAATTTTGTTGACTTTTGCCGTTTTCCTCTCACCCATGCATGGCTGTAGTAAAGTAAAAGGCCTGCTGATTCAGCAGCCTCATGTTTATAGCTGGAATAAAGCTTGGCAGCCATCACTTCCACCTGCAGTAAGCAAAACTTAATTGCCTGCTGTAGGAATCGAACCCTCGACCTTGATTGTGACCTTACCGCTGGGGTAAAACTAGCCAAATTGTATTAGAGCACTTCCTACAACCTGCTGCCTTGTGCTTGATTGTGCACTCTCTCCCATACAGTCGCAACTCTAACATTTGCCACTGAGGCCATACCACTGCACATGAGCTGAGGGTTTATGTTTGCGCTTCTACATGAAGGCGTTCCCTATCGCACCAGCAGATCCCAAGTGACAGGATTCCAAACTGCAGATTCGAATGGTCTCAGGGTCCTTAAGATTAAGTTTAGACAACAGTGAGCTGAAGTAAACTGAACTGTTCAGTAATAAACCATTAGCTTTGGCTTGCATAGCCTTAGCAGGAGCATATGTCCTGGGAGAGATGAAAGCATTTATTTCCAGCTTACCCAGGAGGTGCACTGTGCCAGTTACAAGATAAACAAGAAAGAAAGGAGAGAAAAGTTTGGCTGATTTAACAGCCTATATAGCCTTATATAGCTGCAAAAGAGTCTTAACTGCTATCACCACTGCTTGCATTTGGCAATAAAGGATCACTCACAGCAGGACTGGAACCCACGACATGAGTCGTAAAGAGCAAGCACCTTACCCCTAGGCTACAACCCAGGGGTAAGCCAATTACTGCTAAACAAGGACAGATAGCTGGAAGAGTCTTGCACATAATTTTTTTGTGTGGCAGCCGTACCACTGTAGCCATTAATTGAGGTGCTGGTTTTTGTGCTCGGATAGCCATGACTGAGATTAGTGCAAATTTCTAGGAAGCGGGCTTCAGGCTAGTAAATCTAGCCAAGGTAACTTGGCTGAAATCTGTTGTCGTGGACTTACGTGGTATATGTAGGACTGCAGCTCTGGGAAGCTGCTTGACAAGCAGGGAGGAATGTCTGATTGTGTTGGATAGGCTGATCAGTCAAGGAACTCATCGACTTCAAGGTTTTGTCGCTCACTTTGAGGTCCCTTCATTCTTTGGCTCCAGCCGACCTATCAGATCTACTGCATCACCATGATAAGCATCGTACCACCCGCTTTTCGGAATCTAACTATTTACATATACCTCGTACAGACCTCAAATTCTTTGGAGAACGTGCCTTTAGTTCGTATGCTCCCAAAGCCTGGAACTCTCCCGATTTCCGTCACAACATCCCCTGACGACCGCATTTAAAAAGAAATTAAAAGCACCTATTTATCGTAGCATTTAGTAGGTCCCTTTGATTCATTCTTTATGTGCTTATGAGTGCTGACACTGTTGCATGCTGCCACTAACCACACTTGCATGCTGACCCTGTGCATGTCAGCCCTAACCATGTTATTCATGTTGTTTATTGAGCATGCTACTACTAACTATCCGATCGTGTTTCCTTTGCAGAAAATGTAGAGCACTTAGAAAGAGATTGAGTTATCTGAGGGCACTTTATCAGGTGCGTTATTGTTATTATCATTATAAATATATAGTTCATCTGCATAGCACCCTGAGAGAACTTTGTCTCTATTTGGGCGCTTCACATATGCCTGGGGGCTCGAGTCCACGACCTTAGCCAGACCTTGGTCGGGGCAAGCACCTTAACTGCTGGACCAAACCAGCTCAGGCAGATACCATCTCTACCAAAGTCTATAAGCGCCTAGAAAGAGATTAAGTTCTCTGAGGGCGCTTTATCAAGTGCAATATTATTATTATTATTATTATGCATTATCCTATTTAACGGCCGAAGGGAAAAACAGCAGGGCATTCAATGAAAATGTACCAGTGGTGTTGGTCAGGTGGCAGGCCTATAAACTCACTACAATATGTTTAAGGTTAGGCTGGGAGCTATCTCCACTGCTGTAGCCAGGTATGCAATCTCAGTTTTATCTGATTATCGTATGCGATTACGTGTAATTTTAACGTGCCTGCCTGGCACAGTTTTGGTGTACAAACTGGTACAAGTTGAGGCCAGATGAGCTTACTTTATGTATTCAGCATTTGCATGGACAGTAGAAGTGCTAAAAGTGTTTGGAATCTGGTCCGTGACTCAGCTGACAACCCATTTTGTTCCTGTGCTATAATCTGTCGGAACTGAGCTCTGCACTTTTGAGGCTGCACACTCATATTGCTTCTGTGGTGGCCTGTCACTGAGTGCGACACTACAGGGGGTGGTCGTGTGCATCCACACAGCCACTGTGTGTGTGTGTGTGTGTGTGTGTGTGTGTGTGTGTGTGTGTGTGTGTGTGTGTGTGTGTGTGTGTGTGTGTCAGTCGGACTGCCCTGGTTTGGTCCCCCCAGGGTTAAGGTGCTCATCTTTGATGCCCGAGGTCAAGGTCGAAGCATGTGATAAACTGGGTGGTAAGCTCGAGCCCTGTGGCACATGGGAAGGGTATGGCCTGTGTAGCGATTAAGTTGTCTTAGCGTGACACACAAGTGAATTATATTCATTTATTTGAGAAATGTACACCAGTCAAACGAAATGTTTCATAAAAAGCAGGAATGGCATAGTTACTATGGTAAAAATACCGAAGCGTCAGTTACTGTCAAATTATTGTAATAACTTAATTTGGAGACTTCAGTCTCAGTGCAGAGCAGGGATTATTCGCCCAGCCGTTGGCATCGGGAATGCAGTTGTCGCCTTCTGTTTCAGGTATGGTCGTGTTCGCCATCTTACGATGGTAGTTGTCGGGCTAGTTGTTGGTAAGTATTATTCATCATTCTCATCTCGGGCTTTTTTCTTTTTGCACTTGGCTTATTTACACAGCATCTGCCCCAGATGACGAATACTCTCCGACCGGTTACCCATCGAGCGTGTATTTATTGTTTATTTATTTATTATCAGGCTTTATTTATTTTATCCAGGCAAGATTACTTTGACCTTGTAGATGCAGAAGAGATGTGCAGTTTTTTGCCGAATCTGGAAGAAGCACCCGATAGCTGTAGCAGGAGGTGGAAGAAGAGGCAGCAACGATGAAATGATGCAGCTCACTTTATCAGATTGTGCATATCGTGCCTCTTGTGTCTTAAATGCACCTCGGTATACTGCTTGACTGTTTGGGATGCTATAGTCAGTTTGACCTGAGAATTCTTCACGGTGACCTCTGACCTGATAACTCATCGTGATGACCTCGCCTGTTACATAATTGGTGAGATGGCAACATTGCGGCCTCAATTCTTTGTCCAAGTTGCATCCAGAAGCCCCGAATGTGACAGAAGCAAACGGAAACCCCCGAGTATGCTGTTTTTGTTTGCATTAGGCAATTGTTTGTTAAGAAGCAGCACCCTTGTTGAGATGCAAAAATATGCTCACGAGTTTATGGCAAAATGTCGAGACGTACTTTTATCGGCTAAGCAGGGGCCCACTGACACAAGTGTGTTCTATTAAACGGTACTATTTATGGACCCTGCTGCTGCTACAGTTTGGTCTGTATTTGGGACCAGTAGCCTGATTTAATGAAACCGAAGCTGCCCACTTAATGACCAAAATGCCTTTCATTAAGATGCCAGAAGATCTCAGATATCGGCGATATCTGGAAACTTGGTGTTTTTGTATGATCAATCAATTTTGCTGAGTAACCACTCACTAGGTGGCTCGTAAGAGATGCTTTGGTCGGCTTGGCTTCTTCCACGTGGTTCAGAATGAATTTACTTCTTTGAAACAATCGCCCCATTGTGAGCCTCACCACTTACTGCCCGGCTAGGAACTATACATTTATTGTAAAGGAAGCATGATCCTATGGTTAATGGTAGCATGCTCAAGGACGGACAGCATAACATGGTTAGAGGTTAATGCACAGGGTCAGCATGCAAATATGGTTAGTGGCAGCATGCACAGTGTCAGTATGCATAGGCGCATAAAGGACGAATCAGTTGGCCCGGCTAAATGCCATATATATATATATGTATATATATATATATATATATATATATATATATAATTGTATAAAGTATACATGTATAAGTATATGTGTGTGTGTGTGTGTGTGTGTGTGTGTGTGTGTGTGTGTGTGTGTGTGTGTGTGTGCATTTTCAATTTCTTTTGAAATGCCTTCAAGTCAGGGGATGTGAATCAAGTTGGAAGTGAGTTCCAGGCTTTGGGAACATGCGAACTAAAGGCAAGGTATCCACAAGATTTGAGGTTCGTGCGAGGTATAGGTAAATGATTAGATTACGAAAATCAGATGATACGATGCTTAGCCTAGTGGGGGAGTGGATCTGATAGGCTCGAGCCAAATAATGAAGGGACCTAAAAGTGAGTGACAGAACCCCGAAGTCGATGCATTGCATGACTGGAAGCCAGTACAGTTCGGCGAGAAGTGGTATGATGTGGCGACTGCGACGCTCACGACAGGCAAGCCTAGCTAGAGTTTTGCACCAGCTGTAAGAGCCTGATTGCACATGCCGGCAGACCAGCAAATAATAGGTTGCAGAAGATAAGACGGGATGTGACAAACACTTAGTCCAATTTATATGTCGTATCACAGCCTTAACAAGCCCGAATTTTATCGTTGTAATGTAGCTCAAAGTAGGTAGACTTGACTGTGGAGCTGATATGGTCGTCTATTGAGAGGTCACTTTGGAACATGACACTTAGATTTCGTGCAGATTCAACAAGAGATGTTCGATTTTGGGCGTCAACCTTTTCATTTTCTGAATCACTTGGTTTACCAATAACTAAAGTTTTTTTTTATCCTAATTCAATTTAAGAAAGTTTGCTGCCATTCACGTGTGGATGTCATCAATACATGCAATAAGGAAGTTGAGAGAATTCGACGTGATGGAGGGCTGGGAGGGATCAGAGCAACGGTACAACTGAGCGCCACCTGCACACACGCGAAAGCTTAGATTGTGCTTGGCAATCACATCGGCAAGAGCGAGAGTATAAACCGTGAAAAAGAATGGGGCCAAGCACAGAACCCTGAGGTACCCCATCCTCCAGTTGTTCCTCGGACGATCTTTGTCCGTTCACATCAATACTCTTGAGTCTCCCACTGAAATAGGACTGAACCATTGAAGTGCTGTACCAGCAATGCCCAGCCGAGATGAGAAGAACTTGGTGATTGATAATATGAAAAGCTGTCGAAAGATCGTGCAAAAAAAGGAGAGATACTCTACCCAAGTCTGCATTCCTAAAAGGGTCGTTACACCGAAGCAATGCTGACTCTGTGGAGTGATTTGCTCTAAAAAACAAACTGAAACTTACTAGCAAGGTTTGAAGTTTAAATGTACGAGTTCGGCTGGCTTGCCACGACTCGTTTGTGTTTTTGATAGGAATGGTAGGAGGAAGACGGCAGAAGTTGCTCAAGTTGTCTTGGTCAAGTGTTGCTTTCTTGAGTAGTGGCCTGTATACAGCCTTTTTAAAGGTTCTGAGACATGACCTGAGGCTAATGATAGTTATGGTGTTAGTTATGCATAGCAGCATCAGATTATGCATCGTAGAAGCAGGACAGTGGGAATCGGTTCTACAGGACTAGTTGTCTTCTTTGATTGGGATATGAACTTCAAGACGTGGGCGCTAGTGGCCTCCTTGCACGTAGACCCTTAGGTGCTGAATGGAATTGAGGGACATGATTCCTGTGGGATGCCACCACCCTATTAATAGACTCTCTGATCTTGTGTCTTGTTGACCAAGATGCTAGAGAAGTGATCACCTAGATCACCACAAGGATCACTAATTAAGGAGCTAACCTGGGAGCAGTTATGGAGATGGTGAGCCGTGATGACACACTAGGTCAAAAGGTTGCTCTCCACGACTTTGGCCCCGAGGCTGTGGGTACGAATCCCGTAGTGGGCGATCCTTTATTACCCCTGCAAGCGGTGGTGATAGCCTTCAAGGCTCTTCTGCTCTATAAAAAAGAGGCTGCTATATCAATTAGTATTTTTTAAATTAATGTTGGACGGTCATCAGCATTTTTGGATCTTGCATCTGTAATTCAATAAGGTTTTTATAAAAGCTTGACTTGGCCTTTGCTAGGATTGATTGGTACGACCTACTGCAGTCCTCGTATGCCTGTCGAAAGACTGTCAGACCTGATCTCTTGCATTCTTTTTCAAGCTTGTGCTTAGTAGATCTAGCTAGTTTAATATTTGTGGTAAACCATAAGCCGTGTGGGCGAGGGCGCACAGTGCGCTTAGTCAGAGGTGCAATATCGTCGAGTGAAATGTCAACTGTGTCGTGTTGTAACAATCTATCAACGATGACAGGTCAGAAGGAGGATTGAGCACCAGAGGTGAGGCAGATATTCTTGCGCAGACAGCATCAATGTCAATGGTCTTGAGATTTTGTGTATCACATGCGATTTTAGATGAGCAGGAGGGCACACATTGTAGACTGAATGAGATCTGCAAGTGATCAGATAAGCAAAATTTGGTAATAATGGTACTGAAAACATGCAGTTGTAAGAGACAATTTGGTCGAGTGCGTCAAGCTTGATGTGACTAGGGCCATCCATATGAAAATATGAGTCAGTCAATGCACGAGATTCGGTGCTAAAGGCATCAGATAAGTTGTCAAACAGAATGTTGAAATCACCACTAACGAGGAAAGATCGATTTATTGCACACATGTTTGAAACGAGATCAGAGAAATCTTAGATGGAGGACTGGTGAGCCGCAATGGTACACTAGGTAAGGCGGTTGCTTTCACGACTTCAGTCCCGAGGTCGTGGGTTCGATTCCTGCGGTGGGCGATTCTTTATCGCCACTGCAAGCGGTGGTGATAGCCGTAAAGGCTCTTCTATCGCTATACAAAATGAGGCTGTTTAATCAGCTAGAATTTTGTTTATGCCCGGGGGCGATATACTACCGCCACCATTGGTAGCTTGTTGTCGGGTTAACTCAAAACGATGGATCCGAAAGACTGCTTCGAGGGGACTGCACACGGCTCGAATGAAGAATGAGCTTGCGATTATGGTGACTAGACCTCAAGCTTTGATAGGTCTAGGCGTGTAAACAAGGCTTTCGAGCTTCGTGCTTTTGTCCCGCAGCGAGTATCATAAAGAGGCAGCGGCGGCGGCAAGCTAGCTTTTGGCAGCGAATCAGTTCGCAATGCCGTCTGGCTGCATTCGTAAAAGCAGGGGGTGTACTCGGGGCGCCGCTCTTCCGCAAGTATCGGAGCCCGAAGCTTGTTCGCTTCAACTGTCCCGCTGGTTCGTTAAAGGTCGGACTACTGTTTGGGCACGATTCAGCTGTACGTGTGGGAGCGAGTAAGACTTTCATCACGTCATACTGTAACCGCGAAGAAGCTCGTCCCCCGGTTCTCTACTGGTGGACGGTGTAGTGCAGCACTGCAGCGTGGTTAAAACACAGGCGGCCACAACTGGGTGCCGAAAGCAACAGTTTATTGTGGGCCTGTTAGTAGTGGTTACGCGCCGGCGAAAGCGCTTTACGCGGTGCGAACCGGACCGACGGAGTTGACTGCTCGAACTCCCGAAGCCCAATTATAATAAACTACCCTACGCGTTTACGCCGCGAGAACCGGACCGACGGAGTTAACTGCGTCCCTAAGCCCGACTACAATAAGCAACTGCACGCCTGCGTCGCTAGCAGTGGTCCCGTCCCCGAAGGCGGACCGCTACAGCACCTCAAGATATGAGCAGCTAAGTGAGTAGCCGGCAGAACACAACCTTGCAGTCTAAGTTGCACTTAGCTGTTCGTCGCCGTAGGTTCGACTCGCGTGCTCTCGAAGCGTAGTCTCGCATCGACTACCGAAGCTGCAGCCCTGAGCTCTGCCAGTCATGTCGTTTGTACTCTTTCTCCCGCCCTCTTGACCTTGAGCGTAGCTGTTATTTTGTCGGACCCTAGCTCTCGGTGTCCGTCCTCGGCCTATTGGCGTTTGCCTGTAATTTATTAGGTGGCTCCTCCGCCAGCTTGCCATCCTTTCGCTCTTTGTCTAGTGGAGCACAGTAGTCGGTCCACATCCTGATCGTTCTTTGTCTAACCAAGCTCCATTCTAACCTGAGCGGATCTCGCTGTCAAACTGACGCCTCGCTCTGCTCCCGGTTAACTAATGTGTTCCAATTCTTCTTGGCTAGTCCCCCCCCCTACGGTTGCTCTAGGTGCCCTAGTCAGACCCACTAAGGCAAGGGCTAATATCGCGGCTAGGCTGAGAGCTGCCCCAGTGCGATACCGCCACGTGTGCAGAAACTCAGAACACATGTCGCGAGGCCTCACCCAACTGGGTCGACGTGAAATATTTGTTGGAGCCGCATAGTCCCACGGCACGCTGAATCGTGGAAACGGATCGTAGCTACTGGTGGCATTGTTTAACCACAGGGCTTGTCCCTGAAGTTCTACCGCGTCGCCAGTGAAGTAATCCTAGAAGGTTTTATCGCTTTGCATTTTCTAACCACTTCCGATGAGCCGAAGTAGCGCTCGCTTCGTTAGGTCGTAGCGTGCTCTAGAGTGAAGCATTTTCGATGGTCGTGCCGTATCAGTCAGCCGTATCAGAGAAGGAGAAATAGCTTCTTCGAGTGGCGTAATTCACCGCACGTGCTCAAGCTAAGTATTCTTGTGAAATTAGTGCCCGCATGCACTGGTTTTGTCGTGCTTTTCTAGCGCGGCACTATTCTTTGACTTTACCTAAATGTACGCACGGGAGCAAATGGTTTTTTGCGACATTGCCGGGAAGTAATGTCCTCAGCCGACAAGCTTCTCTGCGAATGAGACTAATCAAACTCAGCTTAGAGGAAACGATTCTTCGCGATCAGGTATTTGAAGAGATCAAATTAAAGCAAGGCCAGCTGGTGAATATTCGTCTCAAACCAGATGCGGACCATACTGCTTACACGAAGCTTACCGAATAGCCAGACCACCGTTACCTTTGGTATGGGACTGACTCCTTCAAATGGAGAAGAACGGCATCGTCGAACGAGTATTGGAGTCCACCGAGGGGTGCTCTTCAATCGTGAAGCCCAACGGAAAAGTGCACCTTTGTGTCAACTTAGAGCTTAAATCAAGTTGGCTCGTGAACAGTACGTGCTACCTACGCTTGATGAGGATTTGCCCAAGCTTGTTGGTGCTACGTGGTTCTCTAAGTTGGATGCCAGCAGCGGATTTTGGGCTATTCCATTGCCCCACGAGAGCACTAGCTTAACAACGTTTATACCGTTTGAACTTTTTTGTTACCACCAGCTGCCCTTTTACAATACCAGCGCGCCGGAGATCTTTCAGCGACTGATACCTCTTGGGTGAGATCGAAGGTGTAGCCGTTTATATGAACGATGTTATCGTTTATGGATTCACTGCGGCTGAACGTGACGACAGATTTTGCCTATGGTCTAGATGCCATTCTGCTTCTGTGCTATGGACGGGAGAGAAAGATGTGCGACCTGTAGCATTTGTATCCCACACGTTATCTGGCACCAAGACGAGATGTCGACACTCAGGTCGAAAGAGAGTGTCTCACGGCTGTCTGGGCGCGAGTGCGAGAACTTCAGTCGGCTCCTTGTTGGTTTGAACTTCTTTTGAACTTCAAACTGACCACAAACCACATTTTTCGTTACTGATGACTAAGGACTTTGACCAGGTTCCGGTTAGATGCCAACAACGCCTCTTGATGCGAATGACGCTTCTTAACTCTGGCTCGGTGTATGTGCTTCGGAAGACCCTGGTAATAGCTGATACGCTGTCCAGAGCACCAGTGTGTAGGTGTGAGGAACACGACCATGCCGAAGCCGTTCAACTCTACGTAGACACAGTTGTTGATAAATTGCTTTCAGTAGCTCGCTTGAGCAAAGTCAAGCAGGCTATAATGTAATTTAATGTATCTTCATCTGTAACTCCAAAGAGCCATAAAGACTACGTGGGTGTTATGCAGGAGAGGTTTTTTTATAGCACACTCGCAGCCTATGTGGCCTTCAGTACGCATTAGGTAGCAACAGACGACAGTGAGCTACAGGCCGTCGTTGAGTATACTTGTTGGAGTGGCCTAAATCGACCAAGGGCCTTCCGGAAACCTTGCGGAAGTTCTTTGCCAAAGGTAGCCATAGTTCTGTGTCGAATGGTTTACCGCTGTATGATGATCGCACATATATATCCCTCAAAGCCGCTGCAGGCTTTTTTCTGTTGAAGTTGATCCACGACGGCACCCTGAGGAGTGTATCGAAATTTACGGACCGAGCAAGGTCACGTGTATTCTGGCTAGGCGCTAGCCAAGACGTGAAGAAACTTTTCGATTCTTGCAGCTTCTGTTAAAACAACCAGAGGAGACAACTGCATGAACCATTCATCCCGACACCGTTACATAGTGTTCCTTGGCAAAAAGTCTCTGCCGATCTCTTAGAACATGAGGGACGACAGCACCTACCTGATTGTAATCGAATTTTACTCCCGATATATGGAAATCAGCCCTTTATCAAAGTCGACGACCAAAGATGTGGTGGCCGAACTATAGGCCATATTTTCTCGCTGGGGCATACCAGGACTGTTGCATTCTAATAATGGTCCACACTTTTCATCACATGAATTCGGTGATTTTGCGAGACGATATGGGTTCGAGCACACTACGACCAGCCCAAAATTTCCACATGCGAACGGAAAATGGAATAAGCTGTACAAACTGCTAAATATATTGTGAGACAGCCTGATCCGTATCTTGCTCTAATGATTCAGAGGTCGATGCCTTGCACCTCCACAGGCTTCCGCCTAGCAAAACTGATCATGGGACGACAGATTAGAACGACGTCACCTGTGCTCCATCGGCACGTCGAACCACAATGACCGGTAAGGGAAACGGTGGAACTCAACTACGACCGTTTAGAAGAGCGTCAAGAGCACTACTAAGTTAGCTATCATTTGGCTCGCCAACTTCCACCTCTTCAACACGGCCAACAGGTATTAGTGAGGACTGATGACGAAAACAGCCGGAGCACAAATGCAACGGCGATAGCTCAAGGTTTTTTGTTGGGTCCGTCTTATCCACCCACCGAGCTCTTCCGGTCGGTACAGCGGACCCACTGGCAGCAGTTGCTTGCAGGCTGGCGTGCTGTCCATGCGGCCCGGTCCCGCCTTTCCGAAATAAACGGCGTCTGCTTGAGAGGTCTTGATCTGTGCTCGACTGCCCGCACGAACATAACAGTGGCGACGAGAATGGGTTTTGAACGACATGCTGCGTGTATAACGGCAGGATCTGAAACGAGAGCTCCACCAGCGTCGGGGGGAGCAGACGTACGCAGACTACGCTTCAATTGCTGTGAGGATGTGTCTCGAGAAACATATTTCTGAAGAGTCCCGACAAAGGGCAGTGCTGATAAGTATCCTTCCGATTAAGGGGTATTCCATGCTAAAGCTGGAGATAGCTCCGAGTAAACCTGCGGAACTCCAGCTGCTGGACCTTGTGGCACTTGTCAGGAGGATTCTTCCTCCTTCCTCTGCCTCTGTGCCTGAGGTTTGCTACATTGGCGGTGAAGGTTCCTGTTCAGGTCGCATTGCAAGAGCTTTGATGTAAGCTCCAGTAACGGGACACATTTTCTGCCGTTTAACGTGTCTGTGCCTCAAGCGCCTATCAGGAAGGTGCCAGAGCCGCCTGAGGTGGCCTGCACCACAGTGGCCTATGAGGCGGTGGTTTGCGAGGCTGTGAAAGAGAAGGCACTGGTCCGCGAAACGGCAATCCGCGAGGTAGCGCACAAGAAGGTGCCAGTACACAGGAAGGTATCGGCCACGGCGGCGGCCCACAAAACGGCCTGCCAACCGACGACGAGCGTCCTCGTGGAGGCAGCAGTGGTCAAGTTCAGCGATACGGCAAGCGCTGCTACGCCGGTTGGCACTGCGACTAGGATACCGGTCTATGCTGCCTCAACGACCGTTGTACCCTGCTACGAGGTCGGTTAGTGCTGCCAGAGCTGCTATGTTGGCAGGAAGAGCCGGTGATGTAGAATCAGCCGCCAAGGCGACAGGGACTGCCGAAATACGTGCGGCAAGGGGAGGAGGCACGCGCCCAATCCCTGGTTGTGGGAGATGGGTGCTGCCTATGCCACAGCGGTGGCTTAAAGCTGGTGGCCTACTAATCCAGCTGGTCACCATAGGCAGTGCTTTGGTGTGCCTCCTATGAGCAGGTGTAACGTAGCCTCTAGAAGCCGACCGATGCTCAGTTGGCCACTGTTGGGAAGATAGGGTGTTGGGACCGCCAGCTTATCTACCCACCGAGCTTTTCCGGTCGGGACATCGGACCCACTGGCAGCAGTTGCTTCCAGGATAGCGTGCTGGCCTTGCGGCCTGGTTCCGGGTTTCCTTAATAAACGGCATCTGCCTGAGCCGTCTTGATCTGTGCGCGACTGCCCGCACAAACATAACAGCTTGTAACGCTTAAATGATAGGCGGAGCGGAGCGTTATCCGCGTGAAAAAGGAAAGCCGTGATTGTCCTTAGTGATAGCGACGGCCAAAGGGAGAATAGTTGGCGCTCAGAGAGTGACGTAAGACCAAACCCTCAAGCATTGTCACGGCTCCACGAACGTACAATAGAAAAAAGTTTCTGCAGCATTCCGAAGCCAATCGAACCGAAGCAATAGGATATGCTGAGCCACAAAATGCGCATCTTTTCCCAAACGTGGAGATTTCACTTCGCGGCCTTGGCCTTCGTAGGCACGGCGAAAAATTCCTTTGGTGGATTTGTCCCATCCCGTCGGTGAAATCACAATTTCTGTGCCTGACGCAGTTCCTCTGTGGCAAAGAGAACGCAGAGTGTTCTGCGAGGCATTATCCCGTCTGAGCACCGGAGCTGTCGGAGATGCTTTACAAGGATCATTGTGTGCTCCTGTACGATGGCAGCGAACTTTATTTGCAACACTAGCTCTATGCAAGCAAGTCAACGAAGTACTTGTTGGCGCCTTCATTGCACCTGCGGTGAAATCTTAGTAAGATGCACCCACGGGGAAATCTTAGTAAGATTGACAACAATCGTTTCTAGAAAAATAAAAAATTAATGACATTTAAAAGAATTTATGTGGAGCCGTAAGAGAACTAAATCTCTCGCTAAGTACTTTACGCATGCTGTAAGGGAAGCGTATCGATTGGCTAGCGCTAAAGTGCACATTGTAAGCACGAATAACCACACAAAGGGCAGGTCACACGGACGGAGCAAACGTTATTCGTGACAGATAATGCTTAGCTTCTTTTTGAAACGTGATCGAGGAAGATGATGACAGTCAGAAGTGAGTTCCAGGATTGAGGAGCGTACGAATTTAAGATGCGATCTCTTAAGGATTTGAGGCTGGTAGTTGAAGGCGCCGCTACAACGTTTTGAGTCATAAGAGTGGGTGGCACGATGCCTAGCGCGATTGCGAAGTAGAAAGAATGAGGAAGCTGTAGCAAGAGACTGAACTGAGCTAAAAGAAAGCGCTAAAATCTTGAAGTCAATACGCTGCTTGTTAGGCAGCCGCCACAGGTCGGTGAGAAGTGGTGCAATGAAAAAATTGGGATGTTGGTGACAGGCAAGCCTTGCTGCAAAGTTTGGCACATCCTGCAGGCGGCTTGCTGCAGTGGCCTGAAGACCCGCAAGTAGAGGTAAAAAATTCGAGACAGGATGTCACAAATGCATGGACGATAATATATGAAGGCTCCCTGTGTAAGCTAACCCAATATTTTGAAATTGCATGTAACTTGAATTGGCCAGCCTTTCCTGAGGAACTGTTCTGGTCAACAAATGAAAGATTAATTTTAAGAGCACAGTAGAATTTTATTTAAAGGTTACACAAAACATTATCGATTATAGCTCAGTTTTAGGTTTAGGTTGTTTGACTTCTCTTCTTAGTAACAGTACGTTCTATTGCAAAAGTAAGTTAATTTAATCGCCATATAATTTGAGGTTTGCTACCATGTAAGTGCAAGTGTGCGGAGCACAAGCAGCAAAGGAGTGGAGAGAGTTTGACGTGATTGACTTCTGAGTGAAATGACACCGGTACAGCTTTATGTGCCATCGGCATAAAATAAGAGCTTAGACAGTGCTCTGTTATCAGCAGAGGGACAGCACACAACTCGAGGCAGGATTTCACAAATCTAAGGACGGAATCATGGAACATTCCCATGTAAGATAATAATAATAACACACTTGATAAAGCACAGCTAGAGAACTCAATCTCTTTCTAGGCACTTTGAATTTGCTGCAAAGACAAACGCGATTGAATGGTGAGTAATATCATGCTTGATAAACGACATGAATAACATGGTTAGGAGTGACATGCAAAGTGTTAGCATGCAAGTGTGGTTAGTGGTAGCATGCACAATGTCATCACCACGCATATGCACATACATGATGAAGCACAGGGACCGACTAAATGCTGTCTTAAATAGGTGGGTTTTCTAAGTGCTTTTTAAATGTGGACAAGTCAGGAGATGTTGTTATACAAGTCGAGAGTGAGTTCCAGGCTTTGGAAGCATAAGAACTAAATGCACGGTCTCCAAAGGATTTGAGGTTTGTACGAGGTATTGATAAACTGTTAGATTCCGAAAGCGGGTGATACGAAGGTAGCCAAAGTCTACAAATCCATGCTACTGCCAGCAGGAATGCTTTTAGCAGCATTATCCACCTGCATCTGAGAAGGGACCTGAAGTTTAGCTGACTTTGTTCAGTGGCGACAAAAATAATGTCCTGTTTTTTGGCGAAATTGTCCCACCGCTTTGTCATTGTGATCTAAAGCTGAGCTGACGTTGAAAGCGACAGAAAATATCCCACAATAATATTTGAAGAAGTAGTCACACCATATCGATTATTTTGCAAAACGTGAACTAAATGCATGGTCTCCAAAGGATTTGAGGTTTGTACGAGGTATTGGTAAACTGTTGGATTCCGAAAAGCGCGGGGTACGATGCTTGTCCTGGTGGGGGAGTAGATCCGAGAGATAGGCTCGAGCGAAAGAATGAAGTGATCTAAAAGTGAGCGACAAAACCTTGAAGTCGATCCGTTGCTTGACTGGTAGCCAGTGCAGGTTGGTGAGAAGTGGCGTGATGTGGAAACTGCGACGCTCACGACGGATAAACCTAGCTACAGAGTTTTGCACCAGCTGTAAGCACCTGATTTCACATGATGTTAGGCCGGCAAGCAGTGAGTTACAGAAGTCAAGACGGAAGTCAAGGGTAAAGAATTTTTGCCCGACAGAGCTCTTCATCTTGCGAGAAAGTCAAGTATTTTTCCCGTCATTATCTAGCCGCGCGAGCAAAATTGAGGAGAATATGCACGAAAATAACGATCGATGACAAATAATGCGAAGAGTTTCAACGAGGCATTATTCTAGTCTACAGTTGAAGCTGATGGAAGTTGGCCTTACAGAGTCAGGCGACGGTAAAGAAGCAAAGTATTTTTTCGAGGTAGTGACCTACTGCACGAATGACGTTATTGAAAAAATTGGCCAAGTATAGTTGCCCAACCACTTTGAATGCTTAGTAAACATTCATGGCATTATCGACATTGCGGCACTACTATTACGTTTTTGCCCACAGGTGGGTAACGAGACAAGATGCTTACATAATACTAATAATAGTAATACTGCATTTGATATAGCGCTCTCAAAGAACTCAATCTCTTTCTATTCCCTTTACATTTGCTGCAAAGGAAGCCGATCGAATAGTTTGTGATTGCATGCTTAGAAAACAACAAGAGTAACATGGTTAGGGTTGACATGCACAGGGTCAGCATTCATAAGCACAGAAAGATTTAACGCAAGTCAGGAGTAAGATCCAGGCTTTTGGATAATACGAACTAATGGCACTGTCTCCAAAGGATTTGAGATTTGTACGAGGTACAGGTGAACAGGTGGTACGATGCGTATCCTGGTGGGGGAGCACATCTGATAGTTGTGTTGTAGTCAAAGAATAATGGGCCCTAAAAGAGAGCAACAAAACCTTGAAGTCGATACGTTGCTTGACTGGGATTCAGTGCAAGTCGGCAATAAGTGGTGTAATGCGGCAACTACGACGCTCACGACAGACAAGCCTAGCTGCAGAGTATTGCACAAGCTGTAAGCGCCTGATTGCACATGCCGGTAGGCCAGTAAGCAGTGAGTTGCAGATGTCGAGACGGCATGTCACGAATGCATGGACCAGTGTAGATGTGGTATCCCCGTCTAAACAAGCCCGAATAATGCAATGTTATGTAGCTGAATGAAGGCAGGCTTGACTGTCGAACTGATGTGGTTGTCTAATGAAAGGTCACTTTGGAACATGACACCAACATTTCGTGCAGATTCAACAAGCGATATGCTGACAAAGCCGATTTAGAGCGTTTGCCTTTCCAATTTCTGAATTTCACTTGGTTTTCCCATGACTAGTAAGTTGGTTTTATGATCATTCAATTTAAGAAAGTTTGCTGCCATCCCCATCCGGATGTCATAAATACATGCAGCAAGGGAGTTAAGAGAATTTAACGTGATGGAGGGCTTGGAGGGATTAAAGCAAAGGCACAACTAAGTGTCACTTGCATAGAAGTGAAAGCATAGATTGTGCATGGCAATCACATCGGTAAGAGGGAGAGTATAAACCCTGAAAAAGAATGAGACCAAGCACAGAATCCTGAGGTACCCCATACTTCAGTGGTTCCTCAGATGATCTTTGTCCGTTCACATCAATACTCTGTAGTCTCCCACTGAGATAGGACGAGATGAGAGGCCCTCAAGAAGGACTTCGTGATCGATAGTATCAGAAGCTGCCGAAAGATCGATCAAAGCAACAGAGATACTCTATCTATTTCTGCATTATAATAAGATCGTTAGACACCCGAAGCAATGCTGCCTCTGTAGAGTTATTAGATTGAAAACCAGATTGGAACTTACTAGCAAGGTTAGAAGTTCCAATTTATGAGTTCAGCTAGTCTTCCACGACTCGTTCAAGTCTCTATTATAGGAGCGGTAGAAGTGAGACTGGGCGGAAGTGGCTCAAGCTCTCTTGGTTTAGTGTTACTTTCCTGAATAGTGGTTTAACTACAACCTTTTTGAAAGGTGCTGGGACATAACCCGAGGCTAATGACATACTTATGATGCTGGTTATGCATGGCAACAGAAGATTGATACATCGTTAAAGTAGGACAGAGGGAATACGGTCCGGAGGACTAGTTCTCTTCTTTGATTAGGATATAAATTCAGAACGAGGTCACTATTGACCTGCTTGAATGTAGGCATTACAATGCTGCATATAATTGAGGGACATCATTCTAGGGAGGATGCTGCCATTGTAGGAATGAAATACCTGGTCTTTTCTAATTTCCTGACCAAGAAGCTAGAGAAGCTATAGGCTAGATCTTCGTACGGATCATTTGGTAAGAAGCTAACATGGGAGCGGTTGAAGAGATGGTGGATCGCCGAAATCAGCGTTTTCGGATTGTGCGTCAGTGATTCAACAATGTTTTTACATAAGCTAGACTATCCCTTGCTATGATCGATTGGTACGATCTACAGTAGTCCTCGCAAGCAAGTAGATGTGAAGTCAGTCCTGATCTTTTGTGCGCTTTTTCAAGCTTTCGCTTAGTAGACCTAGCTAGTTTAACGTCTGTGGTAAACCACAGGCCGTCTGGGCGAGGGCGCACAGTAAGCTTAGTCAGAGACGAAAACTCGTTGATCATGTCAGCTAGTGTCGTGTTATAGCAGTCTACCAACGATGACAGGTCGGAAGGAGGATTGAGCAGCAGAGGTGAAGCAGATATTCTCGTACGGACAGCATCGATGTCAAGGGTCTTGAGCTTTCGAAATTCACAGGCGATTTTAGATGAGAAGGAGAAGGGCACACATTGTAGACAGAATGAGATGTGCACGTGGTCGGAAAACATGATTTGGTAATAATTGGCGATGAAAAAGTGCAGTTGTATGAGAAAATTTGGTCGAGTGTGTGACCCTTGGTGTGATAGGGCCTGCATATGAGCTACGAGAGACAACGAGTCAGTCAACACATGAAATTCAGAGGGGAAGGCACAAGGTAAGTTATCAAAATAAATTTGAAATCACCTATAATGAGAAAAGATAAATTTCTTGCACACAGAATGGAAATCACATCAGAGAAATCTGAGATTAAGGAGGATTTGGTACTTGGTGTTAAATAGACTACTGCCACCATTTAAAGCTTGTTGTCAGGTGAACTCAAGACAGTAGATTCGAAAGACTGCCTCGAGGGTACTGCAGATGGCTTGAAGTCGAATTTCGAGCGCGTGATAATAGCAACTAAACTCCCAGTTTTGATTGGTCTAGGGGTGTGAAAGAAGAAAAAAACCAGCCGGGGTTTGTGTCTTTAGTGGTCGCGAAGTTTACCAATTTTAGCCAAGTTTCAGTCAAGGAGAGAAGGTCAAGAACTTTTTCAGAAATAAGGTCGCTTTTTACAAGTAGTTTATTGCATATTGAGTGAGGAATACAAAGACCAGCGTCATGCAGGGCCGCCGAAACTCTAATAATCCCGATGACCACTAAGCTAGAGAGATTCACAGTGCCGCTCTAAGGTGAGCATGCTGAGTGGTTCGAGACAATGCTGGGAATTCCAAACGAGCGGGTACTCAGCTCGAAGCTTCCGCCAAAGGAGCGGCGTCTTAGCTCACCACCCGGCCCCTCGCTTTTCATTTTTCAATGCATAATTCACGGATCTTAGTGACAGCAATAAAATCTAGGATTTGAACTACGATAAAAAGCGATAATACGTACGCACGATTATGACTAACATGCAGGCTCCTTGCCTCGGGCGTACCTAACGCCGCGGCCGGCGTGGGAGGCCGAGCAGCCCGAAGCGATAAACGTTTACATGTCCATGGTAAATTTTTACGTAAATTCTTACGGGCTACAGTCAAAAAACAAGCAGAAGAGGCTTAAACAGGTCTTATCTGCATCGGTTTCCGCATACCAAACTCGCAAGAACTTGGAGTTTCGGAAGGATTCTGCAACGGAAGGACCAGTCAGCCGCTGGCGGTGTGCCGCGGCAAGGGATTTGTAAGTGGACCTGCATTTGAACTGGCGATACAAATCGGCGAAGAAAATAGCGATTTTTGGTGGCTTTATGCCACTTCAGAAGTGAAGAGATTTCAAGATGTGATTGCGCTGACGGTGTTAATCAGCAACACAAAAATAGGGATTGTTCTTTCGTGACGTTATTCTACTGAGGTGGGGAAGTGACTTGAAATTGTGCTGAGCTACTAAAACAACAATTAAAATAGCGCCCTGTTTTTGTTGCGGCATTATCCCACCGCTCCGGTGAAATTTTCTTAAGCTGACGCTACTTGGTCGAAAAAGATAGCACCGTGTGGAAAAAGATAGCATCGTGATTTCTCGCGTTATAAAAGGACCATATCCGTGAAGCCGTCTGAAGCTCAAATGAGGTCATACAGCAACGAAATGGAATGCAATGGATTATTTCGCCTAAGGATTGCAGCGCTTGATTAAAGCTACCTGATTTGGTAACGAAGTTTTACTGCAACCCTTACGACGGAAGTTCTATGACTAAGTGCCACTTTTACCTAAAGCATCGGTGAAGGGACCTAAAGTTGAACTGACGATGTAAAGCGGCGAGGAAAATACTGATTGCTTTTTGCGACATTATTCCACCACTACGGTGAAGTGTCTTAAAGTAGTGCTAAGCTTGTACAGTGGCAACACGGATACTGCCATGTTTTCTTGCGGAATTATGCCACCGCTACATTAAAATTTCTTTAGGCTGAGGTGACGTGATATAGCAGCGACAGAGATAGTGCCGCGACGTTTCGAAGCAATAAAGTACCAAATCTCTAAAGCCATCTGAAGCCTAATTAACGTCGTTCAGAAAAGCAATAGCAATTTCGTTTCGCCGAACCACTTCACCTCTTGGGTAAAGTTACTTGAATTTCATGTGACGTTTTACGATGACCTTTGCGATGAAAGCCCTGGAACTTAACTCTGCATTTATCCACCGCGTGGGTAGTGGACCTGAAATTGCTCTGACGATGTAGAGCGGCGACAAAAATTAAGAATGTTTTTTTTGCTGCGTGATCCCACCGCAGTGGTGAAGTGACTAAAAGTTGCTGAGCCGGTAGTGCAAAAACAAAGATGGTGCCTTTTTGTCGCGACGTTCTCCCACCGCTCCGGTCAAATTTCTTTAAGCCAAGACGATTTGGTAAGGCTTCGACAAAGATAGCGTCGTAATTTTATGCAGGATAAAACCAAAACATCTTTGAAGCAATCTAAAGCACAATTAACGTCAAACAGTAACAAAATCGGCAGCGAAATGTAGCTTCCCCAGAAAATCAAACGCCTTGGGAAAAGTTATCTGGATTGTAAATGACATTTTACAGTGACCTTAGCCACAACAACCCGATGAAGTTACACTGCATTGATTCAACCGCTTCGGTGAGTTAAACTTAAGTTGTGCTGGCGACATACAGCAGCAACAAAAACAGCGATCGCTTTGTGCGGCGTTATCCCAACTCAGCTGTGAAGTGACGTAAATATGTTCTGAGCTAGTCCTGAAGTATCAAAGATAGTGGCCTGTTTTTACGAGGAGTTATCCCACCGCTCTAGTAAAATCTTGTTTGGCTGGGGCAATATGGTACAGCAGCGACCGGCTAAGAGCCATGTTTTTTTGCAGCAGCATTAAACCACAACATCTTATAAGCAATCTTGAGCTTAAATAACGTCGTACAGCTACAAAATACACAGCGAAATATGATTTCTCCGAAGCAATTTACGTCTCGAGCGAAGGTGGTTACATTGGAAAAATAAGGATTTACAGTGACCCTAGCGACAAAAGCACTGTGACCAACCGCTGCGTTTATGGACTGCTTCAGTGAATGGCGAAACGTTGCTGCTGTCACTGTAAAGTGGCGGTGACGAAGTTTCAATAGACTGCGAAATCGTATCTAACCGCAGAATTTCAGCACTTGAGAAATTTTAAATGGATTATAAATGCCGTTTTACAGTGACAATAGCGACGACAGCTCCCGTGAGACGACAGCTCCATTGAGCCGTATCAATAAGCACCACAACGCTGGCGAATCAACGCCTGAATATCGTGATACAGCTACGATACGCTACCGCATAATATATTTTATCCAAAAAACATGCCGTTTAGCGAGAGTTACCTTAATTAAAACTGACGTTTTAATGTAAAGCTTGCAGCGAAAGCGACGTGACTTACCGTTTTATTTACAAACAGCATTAAAAATGGTCGTGAATTTGCACTAAAGATTAGATATCATGCGGCGGCAAAAAATGTTATTGGTTTAAATTGGTGATGCTATTGTGCCACCATCACCACTTGCTCGAAATTTAGGTGTCGTTTTCGACAGCTGCCTTAATTTCAAAAGCTTCATTCAGAAGACTGCTTCTGCAGCTAGCCATCATGTCCGATCCCTATCCAAGATTAGGAGGTGTCTCCCACAGTGGCTTCTAAAAAAATTAACTAGCTCTTTAGTTCTGTCTTGGCTTGATTATTGTAATTCCCTTTAGGCTGGGCTGCCAAAGAAAGCTATTAGGCCACTGCAGCGGACTTTGAATATGGCTGCAAGGCTAGTCTTCAAGTCCCAGCGGTTTGAGCACGCGTCTCCTTTGCTAAAAGAGCTAGGATGGCTGCCGGTTGAGCAACGGATCCAGAGCAAAGTTCTCACGCTGACCCAGAAGGACCGCCACGGCTTGGCTTCTTTGTATCTAGCTGAACTGCTGCATCGGTTTCAGCCTGTTCGCGCCCTCAGGTCCTGAGTGGACAATAAATTAGCCGTTCCATTCCTCCGCTTAAAAACCATTGGCGACAGAAGCTTTAGCTCTGCACGTCCTATACTGTGGAACTCTGTTCCACAATTCTTACGCAACGACAACTACTCTCCTGCTGCCGACTATGGCACATCCTTTTCAGTGGTCCTGAGCTGCTACTTGTATGCTACTCACCACCTCAACTGCTCTCCTGACTCTGCTATGCTTCCCACTTTCTTTTTGTTTCGTGAGACGAAGTCTGTTGGGTACCGAATGCGTACCGAAAGCCGATTAGGTTGTGAGTGCGCTATACAAAACTCTCCTGCGTAACACCCACATAGTCTGTATGACTTTGTGGATTTACAGACGGAGATACGTTTTTCAAAAGCTCCGGTTATGCATCTTTTAGCTGGGATAGTTTGGATATTCCGGCAAAAACATATAGCTGTCATGTCTCCTAGCACGATAGCAGCATACGTCTGATGCTAGCTGAAGGTTAAGTCAAGTCATACAGCGACGAAATAGACAGCGAAACAATAATTTTCCGACGGTTTCTACTGCTAGGGAAAAAAATTACCTGACGTGAATGAAATATTGCAGTGACCATGGCGACGACAGCCCCATGACGTTTCGCTGCGTTTTGTCTGTAGCGTAAAAAAACCTCAAGTAGTTCTGCAGCAGGGACCACAAAAGTGACCGCTTTTCCCTGCCTCATCTCCAGTAAGCGGTAAAGTGACTTCAGTCTATTCTAAGCTAATACACATGCAACAGCGACCGTGTCGTGTTTTTTCGTGGTATTGTCCCACCGCTCCCGTGAAAGTTTTTAAACCTGATAAGACGTTCGGTGGCATCCGAAGAGTTCCGTGAGTTTTCAATTGTTCAATTCACCACGTCTTTGAAACCACCTGAATCTTAGTAACGTTTGTACAGCGAAAAAAAGCGAAACATTCGTCGCCGAAAAAGTTTACTGCTTTTTAAAATTTTCTGATGTATGAAGTAAAAGTTCACTGTGGCTCATGCAACAGCAGTCCTAAAACTTACAGCTGTTGGTACCCACAACGTCTGCATATAGACCCAATTGTCCTATTACGGTGTAAAATGGGCGCCCACACAATGATGGTTTCATCTAAGTGTTACGCCATCGTTTCGGCGACGTGATTTAAACTTGAGCTGAGTTAGTACGTTGGCAACAGTGATAGTGCCCTATTATTTGTGGCATTTTCCAAAGCTTCGTGGAAACTTCCATAAAGTTGGGCGATATCGTCCAACGGCGACAGAGATAATGCCACGATGTTTCGCTTTGTAAAACCACCACATCATCCAAGCCAGCTGCAGCTGAATAGGATCGTAAACAAATACAATAGCACCAATACAATACCAATAGCATCATGATGCTGCAGAGGCAAAGTGACTTGAAGTTGTCCTGAGGTGGTACAGAGGCAACAACGAGTGTGCCCTGTTTTTTCGCGGCGTTATCCCACCGCCCCAGTGAAAGTTCTTACAGCTTAGGCGACGTAGTGCAATTGTGAAACGAACAGTGGGGTGATCTTTGGCCGTATCCACGAGTACCATCTCGTAAGCTGTATAAAGCTCAAATAACGCCATGCAGCTACAAAATATATACCGCAAAATATAGTTTCCCTGAACAGTATTCTGCTTACCTAAAGTTACCTGAATTAAAACTGACGTTTTATGGTAACGTTTGCGAAACAAGCTCACCGGCTTACCATTTCGTTTACCCACAACATCTGTGAATCTCATAAAAGAACGTCAAAGATGTTAAGCGACAGCAAAAAAGTGATTGTTTCAACGCGGCATTTTCCCAGAGCTCGGGTGAAACATATTAAGGCTGAAACAACGTGGAGAGTTCCGAGAGAGTTGGAGCAGCCATTTTTCCGAGGGCCGAAGCAGCGCTAGGTAGGAGTACCTGATTCGTGAGAGACAATTTGGAGTGACCCTGGTGACCATAGTCCCGTAACGTTTCGGTGCGTTTTGTCTGCTGCATCAGTGAATGCACCTGTAGTTAGTCTGACGACGTACAGCTGGGACGAAAATATTGACCGCTTTTTCACTGCCTCATCTCAAGGCAGAGGTACAGTGATTTGAACATATTCTGAGCTAAAACACAGGCAACAGTGAGTGTGCCGTGTTTTTTTGCGGTATAATCCCACCGCTCCTGTGGAAGAGCTTAAACCTGATAGGACGTTTGGTGGCGTCCGAAGTGTGCCACGAGTTTTCAATACGGTAATGCACCACGTCTTGGAAACCTTCTGAAGCTTAGTAACGGTTGCACAGCGACAAAAAGAAAGCGAAACTTCAGTCGCGGGAACAATGTACTGCTTCCTTAAATTTTCCTGTATAAAAAAAATTAAAATTTGACGAGACTCCATCAACAAAATCCCAGTGACTTGCCACTCTGATTACCCACAACTTCTGCGTGCAGACCCGATCTTCCTATTAAGGTGTACAATGGACTCCAACATAGGGATTGTTTTGTCGACGTGTTATGCCATCGTGTCGGCGGTATGACTTTTACTTGAGCTGAGTTAGTACAGCGGCAACACAGATAGTGCCCTGTTTTTTTCGCGGCTTTATCCTACCGCTGCAGCATAAGTTCCTTAAGCTGAGGCGATACCGTGCAGCTGCAACAGAGTGAACAATATGATGTTTCACTTGTAAAAGCACTACGTCGCTAAAGACACCTGAAGCTAAATAACATCATAAAGCAACCCAATTAAATGTGAAATAATATTACGCCGAAGTATTTCAGGGCATGGGTAACATCTCCTGGATAAAATATGACGTTTTAGGGGACCCTTGCGATGAAAGCCCGGCGACAGACGACCACCGGATCGGTGAACGGACCTGAAAGTTTCTGTTGCTGTGAAATAGCATCGGAAATAGTGTTCGTTTACTTGCAGCGTCATGCCACTGCCAAAGCAAAGTGACTTGAAGCTGTCCTGAGTTGGTACAGAGGCAACAACGAGTGTGCCCTGTTCTTTTCGCAGCATCATCCCACAGCTCCTGTGAAAGTCCTTAAAGCTGAGACGAAGGGTGCAGTAGTGACGCAGATACTGTCGTGATCTTTCGCTGTATCAATTAGCATCCCCACGCTGGCCATTTAACGCCTGAATATCGTGATAGAGCTACGAAGTATACCGCAAAGTACAATTTCTCTGAAAAAACATGCCCCTAAGCGAGAGTTACCGAAATTAAGACTGACGTTTAACGGTAATTGTTTCGGCAAAAGTGCTGCGACTTACCGTTTTATTTACGAACAGCATCAGTAAATGGTTCTGAATGTGCACTAAAGATGTTACGAGGCGGCGAAAAATGTTATCGGTTTAACGTGGCACCTTCCAAAAGTCATGTTTCCCTGCATCAAAGCAGCATACGTCTGATGCTAGCTAAAGGTTATGTAAAGTCATACAGCGAAGAAATAGACTGCAAAACAGCACTTCTCCGACGGTTTCTACTGCTACGTAAAATAAATAAATTCCCTGAATCGTGACTAAAAAAGTGCAGTGATTATGGCAAAGATAACCCCAAAACTTTTTAGTGCGTTTTATCTGCAGCATCGGTGAATACTCTAGTAGTTAGTCTGACGACATACAGCTGGGACGAAAACTTTGACCACTTTCTCACTGTCTCATCTCAAAGCAGTGAAAAGTACAGAAAGTAGAGTGACTTGAACCTATTCTGAGCTAATACACAGCCAACAGTGACTGTGTCGCGTTTTTTCGCGGTATTATCCCAGCGCTCCTGTGGAAGTTCTTAAACCTGATAAGACGTTCGGTGGCGTCCAAAGTGTGCCGTGAGTTTACAAGTCGTAATGCGCCACGTCTTGGAAACCATCTGAAGCTTAGTAACGTTTGCACAGCGACAAAAAAGAAAGCGAAAAATTTGTCGCCGAAACAGTGTGCAACCTCCTTAAATTTTTCTGTGTATGAAGTCAGAGTTTGCTGTGGCTCATGACACAAAAGTCCTAAGAATCACCGCTCTTGGTACCCACAAAATCTGCATTTGGACCCAACTGTCCTGTTACGGTGTAAAACGGACTCCAACATAATGATGAAACCGTCGTAGTGTTACGCCATCGTGTCGGCGACGCGACTTGAACTTGAGGTGAATAACACGGTGGCAAAAACAATAGTGCCGTAATTGTTGACGGCATTTTTAAAAGCTTCGGGAAAATTTTCTTCAGGTGAGGCGATATCGTCCACCAACGACGGCGATGATGCCATGAAGATTCGCTGTAAAACGCCGCCACATCTTCTGAGCCACCGGAGGCTTTATAAGATCGTTTAGCAATACCATAGCATGCAAAATAGGATTTCGCCGAAGATTTTCAGGACTTGGATAAAATAACCTGGACTTAACATGCAGTTTTACAGTCCCCCTTGCGAGGAAATCACCGTGACCAGAAACTGTCTTTACCCTACAGATTAGTAAATGGACCTAAAGCTGTCTGGTGATGTGCAATGGCAACAAAAGTAGTGTTCCTAAACCCACAGCCTTATGCAACTGGAGAGATAAAGTGACTTAAAGTTGTCCTGAAATGGGACAGAGGCAACAGCGAGTGTGCTTTGCTTTTTCGCGGCATTATTTCAATGCTTCAGTAAAAGTTCTAACAGCTTAGGCGACGTTATGCGCACGTGAATAGAACGGTGTAGTGATTTTGGGCCCCATCCATGGGCACCATCTCTTAGGCAATTTAACGCCCAAGAACTCGGTACCTCAACAAAACATACCGCAAAATACAATTTCCCCAAACGTCCATCTGCTTAACGAAAGTTACCTGAATCAAAATGACGTTTTATGGTCAGGTTTGCGAAACAAGTAAACCGACTTACCCTTTCATGTACCCATAACATCAGTGATCTCATAAAAAAACGTTAGAGATGTTAAGCTACAGAAAACGGTGATTGTTCCAAAGCGGCATTTTCCGAGAGCTCGGGAAAATCAACTTTAAGCTAGATCAACGTGGAGGGATCCGAGAGAGGTAGAGCTGTCAACATTTCCAGCTCCAAAGCTGCAAACGCCGGAAGCTAGCTGAAACTTAAATAACGTCATTCAGCCTCAGAATAAACGGCGAAACAAATTACTTGTTAAGATCTTTTCTATTGCGAGGTATAAGTACCTGATTTGTGACTGACACTTTGGATTTACCCTGGAGACGATAGCCCCGTGACACTGAAGTGCGTTTTGTTGGATGCATAAGTGATTGCACCTGCAGTTAGTCTTACGACGTAATTTTGGGACGAAAATATTGACGGCTTTTTCACTGCCTCTTCTCAAGGCAGAGGTACAGTGACTTAAAAATATTCTGAGCTCAAACACAGGCAACAGTGAACGTGCCGTGTTTTTTCGCGGTATTATCCCACAGCTCCTGTTGAAGTTCTTAAACCTAATAGGACGTTTGACAGCGTCCGAAGTGTGCCGTCTGTTTTCGATTCTTCAAAGCACCACGTCAGAGAAACCTTCTGAAGCTTAGCAACGGTTGCACAGCAACGAAAAAAGAAAGCGAAACGTCAGTCGCCGAAAAACATGTACTGCTTCCCTAATCTTTTCTGAGGATGTGGTTAGAGTTTCCTGTGACTCGTGCGGTAAAATTCGTAAGACTTACCCCTTTTGACAACCGAAACATCTGCCTGTCGATCCAACAGCTAATTTGCTCTGTAAAACGCACGCCAACATCATGATGGTTTCATCGAAGTGTTTCACCATCGCATCGGTGACGTGACTCGAACTTGAGATTAATCAATACGGTGTCGATGGTGACTGTGCCCTCTTGTTTTGCAGAATATGTCCAAAGCTTCGAGAAAATATAGTTAAGGTGAGGTGATTTCGTACACCTTTGTTAGATATATAGCGATTATGGTTCGCTTTGTAAAACCGCCGCATCTTCATAGCCACCTGAAGCTAAATACGATCGTTAAGTAACACAATAGAAGGCATAATAATAATTCGCCGAAGTATATCAGTGATTGGGTAACGTAACCTAGATTCAAATTGCCGTTTTACAATAACTGTCGCAAGAAAATTCCCGAGACAGACGGCTGCCTCCAGCCATCAGATCGGTGATTGAACATAAGGCTTTCTGGTGACGTTCGAGGGCAAAGGAAGAAGCGCTTCTATCTAAATAATAACTTGGTAGTGCAGCGGCAAAGTGATTTAAAGGTTTTTTTAGGCGGTGCAGAGGTGGTAAGAAGGCAAAAACGAGGGTGCACTGTTTTTTCGCGGCATTATCCCACAGCTTCAGCAAAAGTTCTGAAAGTTCAGGCGACGTAGCTCGCTCGTGAATAGAACAGTTTGGCTATTTTCGGCCGAAGCCATGAGCATCATCTCTTAAGCTATTTAGCGCCCAACAAACGCCATACAGCTACGAAATATAAAGCAAATTACAATCTCCCCAAACGTCCTTGTGCAATGCGAAAGTTACCTGAATTAAAATCGCCGAGCTGGTTTAGTCTAGCGGTTAAGGTGCTCGCCCTGACCGAGGTCTGACTGAGGTCGTGGGCTCGGACCCCGAGGCATATGTGAAGCGCCTGAATAGTGATTAGGTTCTCTTGGGGCGCCATATAAATGAATTATATTATTTTTAATGACGTTCTACGGTCAGGGTTAGGAAACAAGCTCGCCGACTTACCCTTTAATGTACCCATAACATCAGTGATCTCATAAATGAACGTTAAAGATAATAGGCAACAGAAACCAGTGATTGTTTCAAAGCGGCATTTTCCGAGTGCTCGGGTAAAACGTCTTTAAGATGAATCAACGTGTGGAGTTCCGAGAGAATTGAAGCTGTCGTTGCTTTCATCTCCAAAAGCAGCATCCGTCTGAAGCTAGCTGAAAGGTAAATAACACCATTCAGCCTCAGAATAAACGGCGAAACAATTTACTTCTGACGAAGATTTCTATTGCGAGGTATAAGTACCTGATTCGTGAGAGACACTTTGTATTGACCCAGGCGACGATAGCACCATGACACGCTGTAGTGCGTTTTGTCTGCAGCATCAGTGATTGCACCTGCAGGTAGTCTTACGACGTAATTTTGGGACGAAAATATTGACGGTTTTTTACTGCCTCTTCTCAAGGCAGAGGTACAGTGACTTTAAAGTATTCTGAGCTCATACACATACAACAGTGAACGTGCCGAGTTTCTTCGCGGTATTATCCCACCTCTACTGCTGAAGGTCTTAAACCTGATAGGACGTTACGTGGCTACCGAGGGGTGCCGTCAGTTATCGATTCGTGAAAGCACCAAGTCAGTAAAACCTTCTGAAGCTTAGCAACGGTTGCACAGCAACGAAAAAGAAAGCGAAACGTCAGTCGCCGAAATAATGAACTGCTTCCCTAATCTTTCCTGAGGATGTACTTAGATTTGGCTGCGACTCGAGCAATAAAACTCGTAAGACTTACCCCTAGTGATACCCGAAACATCTGCATGTCCATCGAACTCTCCATTTACGGTGGGAAACGGACGTCAACATCATGATGGTTTCATCGAAGTGTTTCGCCATCGCATCGGTGACGTGACTTGAACTTGAGAATAATCAATACGGTGACGATGGTGACTGCGCCCTGTTGTTTTGCCGCATTTGTCTAAAGCTTCCAGAAAATATTATTAAGGTGAGGCAATATCGTACACCTATTTTAGAGATAAAGCGATTATGGTTCGCTTTGTAGGAACACCGCATCTTCAAAGCCACCTGAAGCCAAATAAGATAGTAAAGCAACACAATGGAAGGCGTAATAATAATTCGCCGAAGTATATCAGCGATTGGGTAACGAAACCGAGATTGCACTTTCCATTTTACAATAACTGTTGCAAGTAAATCCCCAGGACAGATGGCTGACTTTAGCCATCAGAACCTTGAATGAACATAAGGCTTTCTGGTGACGTCCGAAGGCAACAGAAGGTGTTTCTATCCCAACAATGTCATGGTACCGCAGCAGCGAAGTGACTTGAACTTGTCCTCAGGTGGTAGAGAGGTAACAACGTGTGTGCCCTGCTTTTTCGGGGCATTATCCCACCGCATGAGGAAAAGTTCCGAAAGCCTAGGAGAGGTATCACACTCCGGTATAGAACCGTGTGGTGATTTTTGGCCGTATCAATGAGCACCATCTCTTAAGCTATTCACGCCCAAATAACACCATTCAGCTAAAAAATATACAGCAAATTACAAATTCCCCAAACGTCCTCCTTCTAAGCAAAAGTTATCTTAATCAAAATGACGTTTTATGGTCAGGTTTGCGAAACAACTACTGTGACTTACCCTTACATGTACCCATAACATTAGTGATCTCATAAAAGAACGTTAAAGATGTTAAGCTACAGAAAACAGTGATTGTTCCAAAGCGGCATTTTCCGAGAGCTCGGGTAAATCATCTTTAAGCTAAATCAACGTGGAGGGATCCGAGAGAGTTAGAGCTGTCATTGTTTTCAGCTCCAAAGAAGCATAAGCGTGAAGCAAGCTGAAGCTTAAATAACGTCATTCAGCCACAGAATAAACGGCGAAACAAATTACTCGTTTAGTACTTTTCTAGTGCGAGGTATAAGTACGTGATTTGTGAGCGACACTTTGGAGTAACCCTGGCGACGATTGCCCCGTGACACTGAAGTACGTTTTGTTGGATGCATAAGTGATATCACCTGCAGTTAGTCTTACGACGTAATTTTGGGACGAAAATATTGACGGCTTTTTCACTGCCTCTTCTTCAAGCAGAGGTACAGTGACTTTAAAGTATTCTGAGCTCAAACACAGGCAACAGTGACCGTGCCGTGTTTTTTCGCGGCATTATCCCACCGCTCCCGTTGAAGTTCCTTAACCCGATTGCACGTTTGGTGGCGTCACGAGTGTGTCGCCAGTTTTCGATTCGTGAAAGTACCACTTCAGTGAAACCTTCTTAAGCTTAGCAACGGTTGCACAGCAACGAAAAAGCAAGCAAAATGTCAGTCGCCGGAAAAATGAACCGCTTCCCTAGTCTTTCTCGTTGATGTACTTCGAGTTTGCTATGACTCGTGCGTTAAAATTCGTAAGACTTACCCCGGGTTATACCCGAAACATCAGCCTGTCGATCCAAGAGCCCATTTGCGGTGTAAAACGCAAGCCAACATCATGACGGTGTCATCGAAGTGTTTCGCCATCGTATCGGTGACTTTACTTGAACTTGAGATTACTCAATACGGTGACGATGGTGACTGCGCCCTGTCATTTTGCAGCATTTGTCCAAAGCTTAGAGAAAATATAATTAAGGTGAGGCGATATCAAACACCTTTTTCTTTTAGAGATTAATCGATCATGGTTCGCTTTGTAAAACCACCGCATCTTCAAAGCCACCTGCAGCCAAATAAGATAGTAAAGCAACACAATGGAAGGCCTAATAATTATTCGCCGAAGTATATCAGGGATTGGGTAACGTAACCCAGATTGCACATTCCATTTTACAATTACTGCTGCGACAACATCCCCGAGACAGATGGCTGACTTTAGCCATCAGATCGGTGAATGAACATAAGGCTTTCTGGTGACGTCCGAAGGCAACAGAAGAAATGTTTCGATCCCAACAATGTCATGGTACTGCAGCAGCAACGTGACTTGAAGTTGTCCTCAGGTGGTCCAGAGGCAAGAACGTGTGTGCCCTGCTTTTTCGCTGCGTTATCCCTATGGCATGTGGAAAAGTTCCGAAAGCCTACGAGAGGTATATCTCTACAGTATATAACCGTTTGGTGACTTTTGGCCGTATCCATGAGATCCATCTCTTAAGCTATTTACGCCAAAATCAAACCATGCAGCTAAAAAATAAACAGAAGTACGAATTCCCCAAACGTCCTCCTGCTTAGCGAAGGTTACCTGAATCAAAATGACGTTTTATGGTCAGGTTTGCGAAACAAGTACAGCGACTTACCCTTACATGTACCCATAACATCAGTGATCTCATAAAAGAACGTTAAAGATGTTAAGCTACAGAAAACGGTGATTGTTCCAAAGCGGCATTTTCCGAGAGCTCGGGAAAATCAACTTTAAGCTAGATCAACGTGGAGGGATCCAAGAGAGGTAGAGCTGTCATTGTTTCCAGCTTCAAAGCAGCATACGCCTGAAGCTAGGTGAAACTTAAATAACGTCATTCAGCCTCAGAATAACCGGCGAAACAAATTACTTGTTAAGAACTTTTCTAGGGCGAGGTATAAGTACCTGATTGGTGAGCGACACTTTGGAGTGACCCTGGCGACAATAGCACCGTGACTCTGAAGTGCGTTTTGTTGGATGCATAAGTGATTGCACCTACAGTTAGTCTTATGACGTTAGTTTGGTACGAAAATATTGACGGCCTATCAGTGCTCTTCTTAAGGCAGAGGTACAGTGACTTTAAAGTATTCTGAGCTCATACACAGGCAACAGTGACCGTGCCGTGTTTTTTCGCGGCATTACTTCAACGCTTCCGTTGAAGTTCTTTAACCCGATAGCACGTTTGGTGGCGTCCGAAGTGTGTCGCCAGTTTTCGATTCGTGAAAGCACCACTTCAGTAAAACCTTCTAATGCTTAGCAACGGTTGCACAGCAACGAAAAACCAAGTGAAAAGTCAGTCGCCGAAAAACTGAACCGCTTCCGTAATCTTTACTGTCGATGCAGTTAGAGTTGGCTGCGACCTGAGCAATAAAATTCGTAAGACTTACCCCTGTTGATACCCGAAACATCAGCCTGTCGATCCAAGAGCCCATTTGCGGTGTAAAAACGCAAGCCAACGTCATGACGGTGTCATCGAAGTGTTTCGCCATCGTATCGGTGACTCTACTTGAACTTGAGATTAATCAATGCAGTGACGATGGTGACTGCGCCCTGTTGTTTTGCAGCATTTGTCCAAAGCTTGGAGAAAATATAATTAAGGTGAGGTGATTTCGTACACCTTTTTAGGAGATATAGCGACTATGGTTCGCTTTGTAAAACCACCGCATCTTCATGGCCACCTGAAGCTAAATAAGATAGTAAAGCAACACAATGAAAGGCATACTAATAATTCGCCGAAGGATATCAGACATTGGGTAACTTAACCCAAATCGCACTTTCCATTTTATTATAACTGTTGCGAGAAAATTCTCGAGACAGATGGCTTACTTTAGCCATCAGATCAGTAAATGAACATGAGGCTTTCAGGTGACGTCCGAAGGCAACAGAAGAAGTGTTTCTATCCCAACAATATCATGGTAACGTAGAAGCAAAGTGACTTGATGTTGTCCTCAAGTGGTACAGAGCCAACAACGTGTGTGCCCTGCTTTTTCGCGGCATTATCCCACCGCATGAGGAAAAGTTCCGAAAGCCTAGGAGACGTATTGCACTCCAGTATAGAACCGTGTGGTGATTTGTGGCCGTATCCATGAGCACCATCTCTTAAGCTATTCACGCCCAAATATCACCATGTTGCTAAAAAATATACTGCAAATTACAAATTCCCCAAACGTCCTCCTGGTGAGCGAAAGTTACCTAAATTTAAATGACGTTTTATGGTCAGGTTTGCGATACAAGTACAGCGACTTACCCTTACATGTACTCATAACATCAGTGATCTCATAAAAGAACGTTAAAGGTGTTAAGCTACAGAAAACAGTGATTGTTCCAAAGGGGCATTTTCCGAGAGCTCGGGTAAATCAACTTGATGCTAAATCAACGTGAAGGGATCCGAAAGTGGTAGAGCTGTCGTTGTTGTCAGCTCTAAAGCAGCATACGTCTGAAGCTAGCTGAAGCTTAAATAACGTCATTCAGCCTCAAAATAAACGGCGAAAGAAATTACTTGTTAAGAACTTTTCTAGTGCGAGGTATAAGTATCTGATTTGTGAGCGACACGTTGGATTTACCCTGGAGACGATAGCCCCGTGTCACTGAAGCGCCTTTTGTTTGATGCATCAGTGCACCTGACGTTAGTCAGATGACGTAATGCTCGGATGAAAATATCGACTGCTCTTTCACAGCCTCTTCTAAAGGCAGAGGTGCAGTGACTTGAAAATATTCTGAGCTTATACACAGGCAACAGTGAACGTGCCGTGTTTTTTCGCGGCATTATCCCACCGCTTCCGTTGAAGTTGTATAACCCGATAGCATGATTGGTGGCGTCCGAAGTGTGTCCTCAGTTTTCGATTCATGAGAGTACAACTTCAGTGAAACCTTCAGAAGCTTTGCAACGGTTTTACAGCAACGAAAAGGGAAGCGAAACGTCAGTCGCCGAAAAAAATGCACTGCTTCCCTAATCTTTCCTGTGGATGTAGTTAGAGTTAGCCGCGACTCGTGCAATACAACTCTTAAGACTTACCCCTAGTGATACCGAAACATCTGCATGTCCATGCAACTGTCTATTTTCGGTGTTAAACGGACGTCAACATTATGATGGTTTCATCGAAGTGTTTCGCCATCGCATTGGTGACGTGACTCGAACTTGAGATTAATCAATACCGTGTCGATGATGACTGTGCCCTCTTGTTTTACAGCATTCGTTCAAAGCTTCGAGAAAACATAGTTAAGGTGAGGCGATTTCGTACACCTTTTTAAGAGATATAGCGATTATGGTTCGCCTTGTAAAACCACCGAATCTACAAAGCCACCTGAAGCTAAATAAGATAGTTAAGCAACACAATGGAAGGCATACTAATAATTCGCCAAAGGATATCAGAGATTGGGTAACCTAACCCAAATTGCACTTTCCATTTTACAATAACTGTTGCGAGAACATCCCCGAGATAGATGGCTGACTTTTAGCCATCAGATCGGTGAATGAACATAAGGCTTTCCGGTGACGTCCGAAAGCAACAGAAGAAGTGTTTCTATCCCAACAATGTCATGGCACTGCAGCAGAAAAGTGACTTGAAGTTGTCCTCAGGTGGTACAGAGGCAATAACGTGTGTGCCCTGCTTTTTCGCGGCATTATCCCACCGCATGAGGAAATGTTCCGAAAGCGTGAAAGAGGTATTGCACTACAGTATATAACCATCTGGAGATTTTTGGCCGTATCCATGAGCACCATCTTTTAAGCTATTCACGCCCAAATAACACCATGAAGCTAAAAAATATACAGAAGTACAAATTCCCCAAATGTCCTTCTGCTTGCGAAAGTTACCTGAATCTAAATGACGTTTAATGGTCAGGTTTGCGATACAAGTACAGCGACTTACCCTTACATGTACCCATACCATCAATTATCTCATAAAAGTACGTTAAAGATGTTAAGCTACAGAAAACAGTGATTGTTCCGAAGCAGGATTTTTCGAGAGCTCGGATAAACCAACTTGAAGCTAAATGAACGTGGAGGGATCCGAGAATATTAGAGCTGTCATTGTTTTTAGCTCCAAAGCAGCAAACGTCTGAAGCTAGCTAAAGCTTAAATAACGTCATTCAGCCTCAGAATAAACGGCGAAAAAAATAAACTTGTTGGGAACTTTTCTAGTGCGAGGTAAAAGTAGCTGATTTGTGAGCAACACTTTGGAGTGACCCTGGCGACGATAGCCCCGTGACACTGAAGTGCGTTTTGTTGGATGCATAAGTGTTTGCACCTGCAGTTAGTCTTACGACGTAAGTTTGGGACGAAAATACTGACGGCTTTTTCAATGCCTCTTCTCAAGGCAGAGGTACAGTGACTTTAAAGTATTCTGAGCTCATTCACAGGCAACAGTGAACGTGCAGTGTTTTTACGCGGCATTATCCCACCGCTCCCGTTGAAGTTCTTTAACCCGAAAGCACATTTGGTGGCGTGCGAAGTGTTTCGTCAGTTTTCGATTCGTGAAAGCACCACTTCAGTGAAATCTTCTAATGCTTAGCAACGGTTGCACAGCAACGAAAAACCAAGCGAAAAGTCAGTCGCCGAAAAAAATGAACCACTTCCGTAATCTTTCCTGTCGATGTAGTTAGAGTTCGCTGTGTGAAACCACGGCATCTTCAACGCCACCTGAAGCCAAATAAGATAGTAAAGCAACACATTGGAAGGCCTAATAATTATTCGCCGAAGTATATCAGGGATTGGGTAACTTAACCCAGATTGCACTTTCCATTTTACAATACCTGTTGCAAGCATTTCCCCGAGAGAGATGGCTGACTTTAGTTATCAGATCGGTGAATGAACATAAAGCTTTCTGGTGACGTCGGAAGGCAACAGAAGAAGTGCTTCTATCCAAACAATGTCATGGTATTGCAGCAGCAAAGTGACTTGAAGTTGTCTGTAGGTGGTACAGAGGCAACAACGTGTGTGCCCTGCTTTTTCGCGGCATTATCCCACCGCATGAGGAAAAGTTCCGAAAGCCTAGGAGAGGTATCACACTCCGGTATAGAACCGTGTGGTGATTTTTAGCCGTATCCATGAACACCAGTATTCTCTAAGCTATCACGCCCAAATAACACATGCATGCAGCTAAAAAATATACAGGAAATTACAAATTCCCAAACGTCCTTCTGCTTTAATGAAAGTACCTGAAACTAAATGACGTTTTATGGTCAGGTTTGCGATACAAGTACAGCGACTTACCCTTACATGTACCCATAACATCAGTGATCTCATAAAAGAACGTTAAAGATGTTAAGCTACAGTAAACAGTGATTTTTGCAAAGCGGCTTTTTCCGAGAGCTCGGGTAAATCATCTTTAAGCTAAATCAACGTGGAGGGATCCGAGAAAATTAGAGCTGTCATTGTTTTCATCTCCAAAGCAGCATACGTCTGAAGCTAGCTAAAGCTTATATAACGTCATTTAGCCTCAGAATAAATGGCGAAAAAATTACTTGTTAAGAACTTTTCTAGTGCGAGGTATAATTACCTAATGTGTGAGCGACACTTTTGAGTGAGCCTGGCTACGATAGCCCCATGATTCTGAAGTGCGTTTTGTTACGGCTTTGTCACTGCCTCTCCTAAGGTAAGTAGAGGTACAGTGACTTTAAAGTATTCTGAGCACATACACAGGCAACAGTGAACGTGCAATGTTTTTTCGCGGCATTATCATACCGCTCCCGTTGAAGTTCTTAAATCTGATAGGACGTTTGGTTGCTTCCGAGGGGTGCCGTCAATTTTCGATTCATTAAAGCACCATATCATGGAAACCTGTTTAAGGTGAGCAACGGTTGCACAACAACGAAAACGAAAGCGAAACGAAAGTCGCCAAAAAATGAACTGCTTACCTAGTCTTTCCTGTGGATTTACTTCGAGTTTGCTATGACTCGTGCGATAAAATTCGTAAGACTTACCCCTGTTGATACCCGAAACATCCGCCTGTCGATCCAAGAGCCCAGCCCATTTGTGATGTAAAACGCAAGCCAACATCATGACGGTGTCATCAAAGTGTTTCGCCATCGTATCGGTGACTTGTCTGGAATTTGAAATTAATCAATGAAGTGACGATGGTGACTGAGCCCTTTTGTTTTGCGGCATTTGTCCAAAGCTTCGAGAAAATTTTATTAAGGTGAGGCGATATCGTATACGGCCTTTTTTAGAGATACAGCGATTGTGGTTCGCTTTGTAAAACCACCGCATCTTCAAAACCACCTGTAACCAAATGAGATAGTAAAGCAACACAATGGAAGGCCTAATAATTATTCGCCGAAGTATATCAGGGATTGGGTAACGTAACCCAGATCGCACTTTCCATTTTATAATAACTGTTGCGAGAAAATCCCCGAGACAGATGGCTGACTTTAGCCATCAGATCGGTGAATGAACTTAAGGCTTTCTGGTGACGTCCGAAGGCAACAGAAGAAGTGTTTCTATCCCAACAATGTCGTGGTACCGAGGAAGCAAAGTGACTTAAAGTTTTCCTCAGGAGGTACACAGGAAACGACGTGTGAGTCCTGCTTTTTCGCGGCATTATCCCACAGCATGAGGAAAAGTTCCGAAAGCCTAGGAGAGGTATTGCACTCCGGCATAGAACCGTGTGGTGATTTTTAGCCGTATCCATGAACACCATCTCTTAAGCTATTCACGCCCAAACAACACCATGTAGCTAAAAAATATACAGAAGTACGAATTCCCCATATTTCCTCCTGCTTGCGAAAGTTACCTGAAACTAAACGACGTTTTATGGTCAGGTTTGCGATACAAGTACAGCGACTTACCCTTACATGTACCCATAACATCAGTGATCTCATAAACGAACGTTAAAGATGTTAGGCGACATAAAACAGTGATTGTTCCAAAGCGGCATTTTCCGAGAGCTCGGGTAAATCATCTTTAAGCTAAATCAACGTGGAGGGATCCGAGAGAATTAAAGCTGTCATTGTTTTCATCTCCAAAGCAGCATACGTCTGAAGCTAGCTAAAGCTTAAATAACGTCATTCAGCCTCAGAATAAACGGCGAAAAAAATAAACTTGTTGGGAACTTTTCTAGTGCATGGTAAAAGTAGCTGATTTGTGAGCAACACTTTGGAGTGACCCTGGCGACGATAGCCCCGTGACACTGAAGTGCGTTTTGTTGGATGCATAAGTGTTTGCACCTGCAGTTAGTCTTACGACGTAAGTTTGGGGACGAAAATACTGACGGCTTTTTCAATGCCTCTTCTCAAGGCAGAGGTACAGTGACTTTAAAGTATTCTGAGCTCATTCACAGGCAACAGTGAACGTGCAGTGTTTTTACGCGGCATTATCCCACCGCTCCCGTTGAAGTTCTTTAACCCGAAAGCACATTTGGTGGCGTGCGAAGTGTTCCGTCAGTTTTCGATTCGTGAAAGCACCACTTCAGTGAAATCTTCTAATGCTTAGCAACAGTTGCACAGCAACGAAAAACCAAGCGAAAAGTCAGTCGCCGAAAAAAATGAACCACTTCCGTAACCTTTCCTGTCGATGTAGTTAGAGTTGGCTGCGACCCGAGCAATAAAACTCGTATGACTTACCCCTAGTGATACCTGAAACATCTGCATGTCCATCCAACTGTCCATTTACGGGTGAAAAACGGACGTCAACATCATGATGGTTTCATCGATGTGTAATTCACCATCGCATCGGTGACGTGACTTGAACTTGAGATTAATCAATACAGTGGCGATGGTGACTGTGCCCTCTTGTTTTGCAGCATTTGCTCACAGCTTCGAGAAAATAATATTAAGGTGAGGCGGTTTTCGAAAACCTTTTTTAGAGATATAGCGATTATGGTTCGCTGTGTGAAAAACCACGGCAATCTTCAACGCCACCTGAAGCCAAATAAGATAGTAAAGCAAACACATTGGAAGGCCTAATAATTATTCGCCGAAGTATATCAGGGATTGGGTAACTTAACCCAGATTGCACTTTCCATTTTACAATACCTGTTGCAAGCATTTCCCCGAGAGAGATGGCTGACTTTAGTTATCAGATCGGTGAATGAACATAAAGCTTTCTGGTGACGTCGGAAGGCAACAGAAGAAGTGCTTCTATCCCAACAATGTAATGGTATTGCAGCAGCAAAGTGACTTGAAGTTATCTGTAGGTGGTACGGAGGCAACAACGTGTGTGCCCTGCTTTTTCGCGGCATTATCCCATTGCATGAGGAAAAGTTCCGAAAGCCTAGGAGAGGTATCACACTCCGGTATAGAACCGTGTGGTGATTTTTAGCCGTATCCATGACCACCATCTCTTAAGCTATTCACGCCCAAATAACACCATGCAGCTAAAAAATATACAGGAAATTACAAATTCTCAAACGTCCTTCTGCTTAATGAAAGTTACCTGAATCTAAATGACGTTTTATGGTCAGATTTGCGATACAAGTACAGCGACGTACCCTTACATGTACCCATAACATCAGTGCTCTCATAAAAGAACGTTAAAGATGTTAAGCTACAGTAAACAGTGATTTTTGCAAAGCGGCTTTTTCCGAGAGCTCGGGTAAATCATCTTTAAGCTAAATCAACGTGGAGGGATCCGAGAGAATTAGAGCTGTCATTGTTTTCAGCTCCAAAGCAGCAAACGTCTGAATCTAGCTAAAGCTTATATAACGTCATTTAGCCTCAAAATAAATTGCGAACAATATTACTTGTTAAGAACTTTTCTAGTGCGAGGTATAATTACCTAATGTGTGAGCGACACTTTGGAGTGACCCTGGCTACGATAGCCCCATGATTCTGAAGTGCGTTTTGTTGGATGCATAACTGATTGCACCTGCAGTTAGTCTTACGACGTAATTTTGGGACGAAAATATTTTTACGGCTTTTTCACTGCCTCTCCTTAAGGCAGAGGTACAGTGACTTTAAAGTATTCTGAGCTCATAAACAGGCAACAGTAAACGTGCAGTGTTTTTTCGCTGCATTATCATACCGCTCCCGTTGAAGTTCTTTAACCCGATAGCACGTTTGGTGGCGTGCGAAGTGTGTCGTCAGTTTTCGATTCGTGAAAGCACCATTTCAGTGAAATGTTCTAAACCTTAGCAACGGTTGCACAGCAGCGAAAAACCAAACGAACAGTCAGTCGCCGAAAAAATGAACTGCTTCCGTAATCTTTACTGTGGATGCAGTTAGAGTTTGGCTGCGACCTGAGCAATAAAATTCGTAAGACTTACCCCTGTTGATACCCGAAACATCAGCCTGTCGATCCAAGAGGCCCATTTGCGGATGTAAAAAAACGCAAGCCAACGTCATGACGGTGTCATCGAAGTGTTTCGCCATCGTATCGGTGACTCTACTTGAACTTGAGATTAATCAATGCAGTGACGATGGTGACTGCGCCCTGTGTTTTGCACGCATTTGTCCAAAGCTTGGAGAAAATATAATTAAGGTGAGGTGATTTCGTACACCTTTTTAGGAGATATAGCGACTATGGTTCGCTTTGTAAAACCACCGCATCTTCATGGCCACCTGAAGCTAAATAAGATAGTAAAGCAACACAATGAAAGGCATACTAATAATTCGCCGAAGGATATCAGACATTTGGGTAACTTAACCCAAATCGCACTTTCCATTTTATTATAACTGTTGCGAGAAAATTCTCGAGACAGATGGCTTACTTTAGCCATCAGATCAGTAAATGAACATGAGGCTTTCAGGTGACGTCCGAAGGCAACAGAAGAAGTGTTTCTATCCCAACAATATCATGGTAACGTAGAAGCAAAGTGACTTGATGTTGTCCTCAGTGGTGGTACAGAGCCAACAACGTGTGTGCCCTGCTTTTTCGCGGCATTATCCCACCGCATGAGGAAAAGTTCCGAAAGCCTAGGAGACGTATTGCACTCCAGTATAGAAACCGTGTGGTGATTTGTGGCCGTATCCATGAGCACCATCTCTTAAGCTATTCACGCCCAAATATCACCATGTTGCTAAAAAATATACTGCAAATTACAAATTCCCCAAACGTCCTCCTGGTGAGCGAAAGTTACCTAAATTTAAATGACGTTTTTTATGGTCAGGTTTGCGATACAAGTACAGCGACTTACCCTTACATGTACTCATAACATCAGTGATCTCATAAAAGAACGTTAAAGGTGTTAAGCTACAGAAAACAGTGATTGTTCCAAAGGGGCATTTTTCCGAGAGCTCGGGTAAATCAACTTGATGCTAAATCAACGTGAAGGGATCCGAAAGTGGTAGAGCTGTCGTTGTTGTCAGCTCTAAAGCAGCATACGTCTGAAGCTAGCTGAAGCTTAAATAACGTCATTCAGCCTCAAAATAAACGGCGAAAGAAATTACTTGTTAAGAACTTTTCTAGTGCGAGGTATAAGTATCTGATTTGTGAGCGACACGTTGGATTTACCCTGGAGACGATAGCCCCGTGTCACTGAAGCGCCTTTTGTTTGATGCATCAGTGTGCACCTGACGTTAGTCAGATGACGTAATGCTCGGATGAAAATATCGACTGCTCTTTCACAGCCTCTTCTAAAAGGCAGAGGTGCAGTGACTTGAAAATATTCTGAGCTTATACACAGGCAACAGTGAACGTGCCGTGTTTTTTTCGCGGCATTATCCCACCGCTTCCGTTGAAGTTGTATAACCCGATAGCATAGATTGGTGGTGGCGTCCGAAGTGTGTCCTCAGTTTTCGATTCATGAGAGTACAACTTCAGTGAAACCTTCAGAAGCTTTGCAACGGTTTTACAGCAACGAAAAGGAAGCGAAAACGTCAGTCGCCGAAAAAAAATGCACTGCTTCCCTAATCTTTCCTGTGGATGTAGTTAGAGTTAGCCGCGACTCGTGCAATACAACTCTTAAGACTTACCCCTAGTGATACCGAAACATCTGCATGTCCATGCAACTGTCTATTTTCGGTGTTAAACGGACGTCAACATTATGATGGTTTCATCGAAGTGTTTCGCCATCGCATTGGTGACGTGACTCGAACTTGAGATTAATCAATACCGTGTCGATGATGACTGTGCCCTCTTGTTTTACACAGCATTCGTTCAAAGCTTCGAGAAAACATAGTTAAGGTGAGGCGATTTCGTACACCTTTTTAAGAGATATAGCGATTATGGTTTCGCCTTGTAAAACCACCGAATCTACAAAGCCACCTGAAGCTAAATAAGATAGTTAAGCAACACAATGGAAGGCATACTAATAATTCGCCAAAGGATATCAGAGATTGGGTAACCTAACCCAAATTGCACTTTCCATTTTACAATAACTGTTGCGAGAACATCCCCGAGATAGATGGCTGACTTTAGCCATCAGATCGGTGAATGAATGAACATAAGGCTTTTCCGGTGACGTCCGAAAGCAACAGAAGAAGTGTTTCTATCCCAACAATGTCATGGCACTGCAGCAGAAAAGTGACTTGAAGTTGTCCTCAGGTGGTACAGAGGCAATAACGTGTGTGCCCTGCTTTTTCGCGGCATTATCCCACCGCATGAGGAAATGTTCCGAAAGCGTGAAAGAGGTATTGCACTACAGTATATAACCATCTGGTGATTTTTGGCCGTATCCATGAGCACCATCTTTTAAGCTATTCACGCCCAAATAACACCATGAAGCTAAAAAAAAAAATATACAGAAGTACAAATTCCCCAAATGTCCTTCTGCTTGCGAAAGTTACCTGAATCTAAATGACGTTTTATGGTCAGGTTTGCGATACAAGTACAGCGACTTACCCTTACATGTACCCATACCATCAATTATCTCATAAAAGTACGTTAAAGATGTTAAGCTACAGAAAACAGTGATTGTTCCGAAGCAGGATTTTTCGAGAGCTCGGATAAACCAACTTGAAGCTAAATCAACGTGGAGGGATCCGAGAGAGGTAGAGCTGTCAACATTTCCAGCTCCAAAGCTGCAAACGCCGGAAGCTAGCTGAAACTTAAATAACGTCATTCAGCCTCAGAATAAACGGCGAAACAAATACTTGTTAAGATCTTTTCTATCGCGAGGTAAAAGTACCTAATTTGTGACTGACACTTTGGATTTACCCTGGAGACGATAGCCCCGTGACACTGAAGTGCGTTTTGTTGGATGCATAAGTGATTGCACCTGCAGTTAGTCTTACGACGTAATTTTGGGACGAAAATATTGACGGCTTTTTCACTGCCTCTTCTCAAGGCAGAGGTACAGTGACTTAAAAATATTCTGAGCTCAAACACAGGCAACAGTGAACGTGCCGTGTTTTTTCGCGGTATTATCCCACAGCTCCTGTTGAAGTTCTTAAACCTAATAGGACGTTTGACAGCGTCCGAAGTGTGCCGTCTGTTTTCGATTCTTCAAAGCACCACGTCAGAGAAACCTTCTGAAGCTTAGCAACGGTTGCACAGCAACGAAAAAGAAAGCGAAACGTCAGTCGCCGAAAAACATGTACTGCTTCCCTAATCTTTTCTGAGGATGTGGTTAGAGTTTCCTGTGACTCGTGCGGTAAAATTCGTAAGACTTACCCCTTTTGACAACCGAAACATCTGCCTGTCGATCCAACAGCTAATTTGCTCTGTAAAAACGCACGCCAACATCATGATGGTTTCATCGAAGTGTTTCGCCATCGCATCGGTGACGTGACTCGAACTTGAGATTAATCAATACGGTGTCGATGGTGACTGTGCCCTCTCTTGTTTTGCAGAATATATGTCCAAAGCTTCGAGAAAATATAGTTAAGGTGAGGTGATTTCGTACACCTTTGTTAGATATATAGCGATTATGGTTCGCTTTGTAAAACCGCCGCATCTTCATAGCCACCTGAAGCTAAATACGATCGTTAAGTAACACAATAGAAGGCATAATAATAATTCGCCGAAGTATATCAGTGATTGGGTAACGTAACCTAGATTCAAATTGCCGTTTTTACAATAACTGTCGCAAGAAAAATCCCGAGACAGACGGCTGCCTCCAGCCATCAGATCGGTGATTGAACATAAGGCTTTCTGGTGACGTTCGAGGGCAAAGGAAGAAGCGCTTCTATCTAAATAATAACTTGGTAGTGCAGCGGCAAAGTGATTTTAAAGGTTTTTTTAGGCGGTGCAGAGGTGGTAAGAAGGCAAAAACGAGGGTGCACTGTTTTTTCGCGGCATTATCCCACAGCTTCAGCAAAAGTTCTGAAAGTTCAGGCGACGTAGCTCGCTCGTGAATAGAACAGTTTGGCTATTTTCGGCCGAAGCCATGAGCATCATCTCTTAAGCTATTTAGCGCCCAACTAACGCCATACAGCTACGAAATATAAAGCAAATTACAATCTCCCCAAACGTCCTTGTGCAATGCGAAAGTTACCTGAATTAAAATCGCCGAGCTGGTTTAGTCTAGCGGTTAAGGTGCTCGCCCTGACCGAGGTCTGACTGAGGTCGTGGGCTCGGACCCCGAGGCATATGTGAAGCGCCTGAATAGTGATTAGGTTCTCTTGGGGCGCCATATAAATGAATTATATTATTTTTAATGACGTTCTACGGTCAGGGTTAGGAAACAAGCTCGCCGACTTACCCTTTAATGTACCCATAACATCAGTGATCTCATAAATGAACGTTAAAGATAATAGGCAACAGAAACCAGTGATTGTTTCAAAGCGGCATTTTCCGAGTGCTCGGGAAAAACGTCTTTAAGATGAATCAACGTGTGGAGTTCCGAGAGAATTGAAGCTGTCGTTGCTTTCATCTCCAAAAGCAGCATCCGTCTGAAGCTAGCTGAAAGGTAAATAACACCATTCAGCCTCAGAATAAACGGCGAAACAATTTACTTCTGACGAAGATTTCTATTGCGAGGTATAAGTACCTGATTCGTGAGAGACACTTTGTATTGACCCAGGCGACGATAGCACCATGACACGCTGTAGTGCGTTTTGTCTGCAGCATCAGTGATTGCACCTGCAGGTAGTCTTACGACGTAATTTTGGGACGACGAAAATATTGACGGTTTTTTTTACTGCCTCTTCTCAAGGCAGAGGTACAGTGACTTTAAAGTATTCTGAGCTCATACACATACAACAGTGAACGTGCCGAGTTTCTTCGCGGTATTATCCCACCTCTACTGCTGAAGGTCTTAAACCTGATAGGACGTTACGTGGCTACCGAGGGGTGCCGTCAGTTATCGATTCGTGAAAGCACCAAGTCAGTAAAACCTTCTGAAGCTTAGCAACGGTTGCACAGCAACGAAAAAGAAAGCGAAACGTCAGTCGCCGAAATAATGAACTGCTTCCCTAATCTTTCCTGAGGATGTACTTAGATTTGGCTGCGACTCGAGCAATAAAACTCGTAAGACTTACCCCTAGTGATACCCGAAACATCTGCATGTCCATCGAACTGTCCATTTACGGTGGGAAACGGACGTCAACATCATGATGGTTTCATCGAAGTGTTTCGCCATCGCATCGGTGACGTGACTTGAACTTGAGAATAATCAATACGGTGACGATGGTGACTGCGCCCTGTTGTTTTGCCCGCATTTGTCTAAAGCTTCCAGAAAATATTATTAAGGTGAGGCAATATCGTACACCTATTTTAGAGATAAAGCGATTATGGTTCGCTTTGTAGGAACACCGCATCTTCAAAGCCACCTGAAGCCAAATAAGATAGTAAAGCAACACAATGGAAGGCGTAATAATAATTCGCCGAAGTATATCAGCGATTGGGTAACGAAACCGAGATTGCACTTTCCATTTTACAATAACTGTTGCAAGTAAATCCCCAGGACAGATGGCTGACTTTAGCCATCAGAACCTTGAATGAACATAAGGCTTTCTGGTGACGTCCGAAGGCAACAGAAGGTGTTTCTATCCCAACAATGTCATGGTACCGCAGCAGCGAAGTGACTTGAACTTGTCCTCAGGTGGTAGAGAGGTAACAACGTGTGTGCCCTGCTTTTTTTTTTTTTTTTCCCACCGCATGAGGAAAAGTTCCGAAAGCCTAGGAGAGGTATCACACTCCGGTATAGAACCGTGTGGTGATTTTTGGCCGTATCAATGAGCACCATCTCTTAAGCTATTCACGCCCAAATAACACCATTCAGCTAAAAAATATACAGCAAATTACAAATTCCCCAAACGTCCTCCTTCTAAGCAAAAGTTATCTTAATCAAAAATGACGTTTTATGGTCAGGTTTGCGAAACAACTACTGTGACTTACCCTTACATGTACCCATAACATTAGTGATCTCATAAAAGAACGTTAAAGATGTTAAGCTACAGAAAACAGTGATTGTTCCAAAGCGGCATTTTCCGAGAGCTCGGGTAAATCATCTTTAAGCTAAATCAACGTGGAGGGATCCGAGAGAGTTAGAGCTGTCATTGTTTCCAGCTCCAAAGAAGCATAAGCGTGAAGCAAGCTGAAGCTTAAATAACGTCATTCAGCCACAGAATAAACGGCGAAACAAATTACTCGTTTAGTAGTAATTTTCTAGTGCGAGGTATAAGTACGTGATTTGTGAGCGACACTTTGGAGTAACCCTTGCGACGATTGCCCCGTGACACTGAAGTACGTTTTGTTGGATGCATAAGTGATATCACCTGCAGTTAGTCTTACGACGTAATTTTGGGACGAAAATATTGACGGCTTTTTCACTGCCTCTTCTTCTTCAAGCAGAGGTACAGTGACTTTAAAGTATTCTGAGCTCAAACACAGGCAACAGTGAACGTGCCGTGTTTTTTCGCGGCATTATCCCACCGCTCCCGTTGAAGTTCCTTAACCCGATTGCACGTTTGGTGGCGTCACGAGTGTGTCGCCAGTTTTCGATTCGTGAAAGTACCACTTCAGTGAAAAACCTTCTTAAGCTTAGCAACGGTTGCACAGCAGCAACGAAAAAAGCAAGCAAAATGTCAGTCGCCCGGAAAAATGAACCGCTTCCCTAGTCTTTCTCGTTGATGTACTTCGAGTTTGCTATGACTCGTGCGTTAAAATTCGTAAGACTTACCCCGGGTTATACCCGAAACATCAGCCTGTCGATCCAAGAGCCCATTTGCGGTGTAAAACGCAAGCCAACATCATGACGGTGTCATCGAAGTGTTTCGCCATCGTATCGGTGACTTTACTTGAACTTGAGATTACTCAATACGGTGACGATGGTGACTGCGCCCTGTCATTTTGCAGCATTTGTCCAAAGCTTAGAGAAAATATAATTAAGGTGAGGCGATATCATACACCTTTTTCTTTTAGAGATTAATCGATTATGGTTCGCTTTGTAAAACCACCGCATCTTCAAAGCCACCTGCAGCCAAATAAGATAGTAAAGCAACACAATGGAAGGCCTAATAATTATTCGCCGAAGTATATCAGGGATTGGGTAACGTAACCCAGATTGCACATTCCATTTTACAATTACTGCTGCGACAACATCCCCGAGACAGATGGCTGACTTTAGCCATCAGATCGGTGAATGAACATAAGGCTTTCTGGTGACGTCCGAAGGCAACAGAAGAAATGTTTCGATCCCAACAATGTCATGGTACTGCAGCAGCAACGTGACTTGAAGTTGTCCTCAGGTGGTCCAGAGGCAAGAACGTGTGTGCCCTGCTTTTTCGCTGCGTTATCCCTATGGCATGTGGAAAAGTTCCGAAAGCCTACGAGAGGTATATCTCTACAGTATATAACCGTTTGGTGACTTTTGGCCGTATCCATGAGAGATCCATCTCTTAAGCTATTTACGCCAAAATCAAACCATGCAGCTAAAAAATAAACAGAAGTACGAATTCCCCAAAACGTCCTCCTGCTTAGCGAAGGTTACCTGAATCAAAATGACGTTTTTATGGTCAGGTTTGCGAAACAAGTACAGCGACTTACCCTTACATGTACCCATAACATCAGTGATCTCATAAAAGAACGTTAAAGATGTTAAGCTACAGAAAACGGTGATTGTTCCAAAGCGGCATTTTCCGAGAGCTCGGGAAAATCAACTTTAAGCTAGATCAACGTGGAGGGATCCAAGAGAGGTAGAGCTGTCATTGTTTCCAGCTTCAAAGCAGCATACGCCTGAAGCTAGGTGAAACTTAAATAACGTCATTCAGCCTCAGAATAACCGGCGAAACAAATTACTTGTTAAGAACTTTTCTAGGGCGAGGTATAAGTACCTGATTGGTGAGCGACACTTTGGAGTGACCCTGGCGACAATAGCACCGTGACTCTGAAGTGCGTTTTGTTTGTTGGATGCATAAGTGATTGCACCTACAGTTAGTCTTATGACGTTAGTTTGGTACGAAAATATTGACGGCCTATCAGTGCTCTTCTTAAGGCAGAGGTACAGTGACTTTAAAGTATTCTGAGCTCATACACAGGCAACAGTGACCGTGCCGTGTTTTTTCGCGGCATTACTTCAACGCTTCCGTTGAAGTTCTTTAACCCGATAGCACGTTTGGTGGCGTCCGAAGTGTGTCGCCAGTTTTCGATTCGTGAAAGCACCACTTCAGTAAAACCTTCTAATGCTTAGCAACGGTTGCACAGCAACGAAAAACCAAGTGAAAAGTCAGTCGCCGAAAAAATGAACCGCTTCCGTAATCTTTACTGTCGATGCAGTTAGAGTTGGCTGCGACCTGAGCAATAAAATTCGTAAGACTTACCCCTGTTGATACCCGAAACATCAGCCTGTCGATCCAAGAGCCCATTTGCGGTGTAAAACGCAAGCCAACGTCATGACGGTGTCATCGAAGTGTTTCGCCATCGTATCGGTGACTCTACTTGAACTTGAGATTAATCAATGCAGTGACGATGGTGACTGCGCCCTGTTGTTTTGCAGCATTTGTCCAAAGCTTGGAGAAAAAAATATAATTAAGGTGAGGTGATTTCGTACACCTTTTTAGGAGAGATATAGCGACTATGGTTCGCTTGTAAAACCACCGCATCTTCATGGCCACCTGAAGCTAAATAAGATAGTAAAGCAACACAATGAAAGGCATACTAATAATTCGCCGAAGGATATCAGACATTGGGTAACTTAACCCAAATCGCACTTTCCATTTTATTATAACTGTTGCGAGAAAATTCTCGAGACAGATGGCTTACTTTAGCCATCAGATCAGTAAATGAACATGAGGCTTTCAGGTGACGTCCGAAGGCAACAGAAGAAGTGTTTCTATCCCAACAATATCATGGTAACGTAGAAGCAAAGTGACTTGATGTTGTCCTCAAAGTGGTACAGAGCCAACAACGTGTGTGCCCTGCTTTTTCGCGGCATTATCCCACCGCATGAGGGAAAAGTTCCGAAAGCCTAGGAGACGTATTGCACTCCAGTATAGAACCGTGTGGTGATTTGTGGCCGTATCCATGAGCACCATCTCTTAAGCTATTCACGCCCAAATATCACCATGTTGCTAAAAAATATACTGCAAATTACAAATTCCCCAAACGTCCTCCTGGTGAGCGAAAGTTACCTAAATTTAAATGACGTTTTATGGTCAGGTTTGCGATACAAGTACAGCGACTTACCCTTACATGTACTCATAACATCAGTGATCTCATAAAAAAGAACGTTAAAGGTGTTAAGCTACAGAAAACAGTGATTGTTCCAAAGGGGCATTTTCCGAGAGCTCGGGTAAATCAACTTGATGCTAAATCAACGTGAAGGGATCCGAAAGTGGTAGAGCTGTCGTTGTTGTCAGCTCTAAAGCAGCATACGTCTGAAGCTAGCTGAAGCTTAAATAACGTCATTCAGCCTCAAAATAAACGGCGAAAGAAATTACTTGTTAAGAACTTTTCTAGTGCGAGGTATAAGTATCTGATTTGTGAGCGACACGTTGGATTTACCCTGGAGACGATAGCCCCGTGTCACTGAAGCGCCTTTTGTTTGATGCATCAGTGCACCTGACGTTAGTCAGATGACGTAATGCTCGGATGAAAATATCGACTGCTCTCTTTCACAGCCTCTTCTAAAGGCAGAGGTGCAGTGACTTGAAAATATTCTGAGCTTATACACAGGGCAACAGTGAACGTGCCGTGTTTTTTTCGCGGCATTATCCCACCGCTTCCGTTGAAGTTGTATAACCCGATAGCATGATTGGTGGCGTCCGAAGTGTGTCCTCAGTTTTCGATTCATGAGAGTACAACTTCAGTGAAACCTTCAGAAAGCTTTGCAACGGTTTTTACAGCAACGAAAAGGGAAGCGAAACGTCAGTCGCCGAAAAAAATGCACTGCTTCCCTAATCTTTCCTGTGGATGTAGTTAGAGTTAGCCGCGACTCGTGCAATACAACTCTTAAGACTTACCCCTAGTGATACCGAAACATCTGCATGTCCATGCAACTGTCTATTTTCGGTGTTAAACGGACGTCAACATTATGATGGTTTCATCGAAGTGTTTCGCCATCGCATTGGTGACGTGACTCGAACTTGAGATTAATCAATACCGTGTCGATGATGACTGTGCCCTCTTGTTTTACAGCATTCGTTCAAAGCTTCGAGAAAACATAGTTAAGGTGAGGCGATTTCGTACACCTTTTTAAGAGATATAGCGATTATGGTTCGCCTTGTAAAACCACCGAATCTCTACAAAGCCACCTGAAGCTAAATAAGATAGTTAAGCAACACAATGGAAGGCATACTAATAATTCGCCAAAGGATATCAGAGATTGGGTAACCTAACCCAAATTGCACTTTCCATTTTACAATAACTGTTGCGAGAACATCCCCGAGATAGATGGCTGACTTTAGCCATCAGATCGGTGAATGAACATAAGGCTTTCCGGTGACGTCCGAAAGCAACAGAAGAAGTGTTTCTATCCCAACAATGTCATGGCACTGCAGCAGAAAAGTGACTTGAAGTTGTCCTCAGGTGGTACAGAGGCAATAACGTGTGTGCCCTGCTTTTTTTTCTTCTTTATCCCACCGCATGAGGAAATGTTCCGAAAGCGTGAAAGAGGTATTGCACTACAGTATATAACTTTAATGGTCAGGTTTGCGATACAAGTACAGCGACTTACCCTTACATGTACCCATACCATCAATTATCTCATAAAAGTACGTTAAAGATGTTAAGCTACAGAAAACAGTGATTGTTCCGAAGCAGGATTTTTCGAGAGCTCGGATAAACCAACTTGAAGCTAAATCAACGTGGAGGGATCCGAGAGAGGTAGAGCTGTCAACATTTCCAGCTCCAAAGCTGCAAACGCCGGAAGCTAGCTGAAACTTAAATAACGTCATTCAGCCTCAGAATAAACGGCGAAACAAATACTTGTTAAGATCTTTTCTATCGCGAGGTAAAAGTACCTAATTTGTGACTGACACTTTGGATTTACCCTGGAGACGATAGCCCCGTGACACTGAAGTGCGTTTTGTTGGATGCATAAGTGATTGCACCTGCAGTTAGTCTTACGACGTAATTTTGGGACGAAAATATTGACGGCTTTTTTCCTTCCTTTCCTTTAGGCAGCGGTACAGTGACTTAAAAATATTCTGAGCTCAAACACAGGCAACAGTGAACGTGCCGTGTTTTTTTCGCGGTATTATCCCACAGCTCCTGTTGAAGTTCTTAAACCTAATAGGACGTTTGACAGCGTCCGAAGTGTGCCGTCTGTTTTCGATTCTTCAAAGCACCACGTCAGAGAAACCTTCTGAAGCTTAGCAACGGTTGCACAGCAACGAAAAAGAAAGCGAAACGTCAGTCGCCGAAAAACATGTACTGCTTCCCTAATCTTTTCTGAGGATGTGGTTAGAGTTTCCTGTGACTCGTGCGGTAAAATTCGTAAGACTTACCCCTTTTGACAACCGAAACATCTGCCTGTCGATCCAACAGCTAATTTGCTCTGTAAACGCACGCCAACATCATGATGGTTTCATCGAAGTGTTTCGCCATCGCATCGGTGACGTGACTCGAACTTGAGATTAATCAATACGGTGTCGATGGTGACTGTGCCCTCTTGTTTTGCAGAATATGTCCAAAGCTTCGAGAAAATATAGTTAAGGTGAGGTGATTTCGTACACCTTTGTTAGATATATAGCGATTATGGTTCGCTTTGTAAAACCGCCGCATCTTCATAGCCACCTGAAGCTAAATACGATCGTTAAGTAACACAATAGAAGGCATAATAATAATTCGCCGAAGTATATCAGTGATTGGGTAACGTAACCTAGATTCAAATTGCCGTTTTACAATAACTGTCGCAAGAAAATTCCCGAGACAGACGGCTGCCTCCAGCCATCAGATCGGTGATTGAACATAAGGCTTTCTGGTGACGTTCGAGGGCAAAGGAAGAAGCGCTTCTATCTAAATAATAACTTGGTAGTGCAGCGGCAAAGTGATTTAAAGGTTTTTTTAGGCGGTGCAGAGGTGGTAAGAAGGCAAAAACGAGGGTGCACTGTTTTTTCGCGGCATTATCCCACAGCTTCAGCAAAAGTTCTGAAAGTTCAGGCGACGTAGCTCGCTCGTGAATAGAACAGTTTGGCTATTTTCGGCCGAAGCCATGAGCATCATCTCTTAAGCTATTTAGCGCCCAACTAACGCCATACAGCTACGAAATATAAAGCAAATTACAATCTCCCCAAACGTCCTTGTGCAATGCGAAAGTTACCTGAATTTAAAATCGCCGAGCTGGTTTAGTCTAGCGGTTAAGGTGCTCGCCCTGACCGAGGTCTGACTGAGGTCGTGGGCTCGGACCCCGAGGCATATGTGAAGCGCCTGAATAGTGATTAGGTTCTCTTGGGGCGCCATATAAATGAATTATATTATTTTTAATGACGTTCTACGGTCAGGGTTAGGAAACAAGCTCGCCGACTTACCCTTTAATGTACCCATAACATCAGTGATCTCATAAATGAACGTTAAAGATAATAGGCAACAGAAACCAGTGATTGTTTCAAAGCGGCATTTTCCGAGTGCTCGGGTAAAACGTCTTTAAGATGAATCAACGTGTGGAGTTCCGAGAGAATTGAAGCTGTCGTTGCTTTCATCTCCAAAAGCAGCATCCGTCTGAAGCTAGCTGAAAGGTAAATAACACCATTCAGCCTCAGAATAAACGGCGAAACAATTTACTTCTGACGAAGATTTCTATTGCGAGGTATAAGTACCTGATTCGTGAGAGACACTTTGTATTGACCCAGGCGACGATAGCACCATGACACGCTGTAGTGCGTTTTGTCTGCAGCATCAGTGATTGCACCTGCAGGTAGTCTTACGACGTAATTTTGGGACGAAAATATTGACGGTTTTTTACTGCCTCTTCTCAAGGCAGAGGTACAGTGACTTTAAAGTATTCTGAGCTCATACACATACAACAGTGAACGTGCCGAGTTTCTTCGCGGTATTATCCCACCTCTACTGCTGAAGGTCTTAAACCTGATAGGACGTTACGTGGCTACCGAGGGGTGCCGTCAGTTATCGATTCGTGAAAGCACCAAGTCAGTAAAACCTTCTGAAGCTTAGCAACGGTTGCACAGCAACGAAAAAGAAAGCGAAACGTCAGTCGCCGAAATAATGAACTGCTTCCCTAATCTTTCCTGAGGATGTACTTAGATTTGGCTGCGACTCGAGCAATAAAACTCGTAAGACTTACCCCTAGTGATACCCGAAACATCTGCATGTCCATCGAACTGTCCATTTACGGTGGGAAACGGACGTCAACATCATGATGGTTTCATCGAAGTGTTTCGCCATCGCATCGGTGACGTGACTTGAACTTGAGAATAATCAATACGGTGACGATGGTGACTGCGCCCTGTTGTTTTGCCGCATTTGTCTAAAGCTTCCAGAAAATATTATTAAGGTGAGGCAATATCGTACACCTATTTTAGAGATAAAGCGATTATGGTTCGCTTTGTAGGAACACCGCATCTTCAAAGCCACCTGAAGCCAAATAAGATAGTAAAGCAACACAATGGAAGGCGTAATAATAATTCGCCGAAGTATATCAGCGATTGGGTAACGAAACCGAGATTGCACTTTCCATTTTACAATAACTGTTGCAAGTAAATCCCCAGGACAGATGGCTGACTTTAGCCATCAGAACCTTGAATGAACATAAGGCTTTCTGGTGACGTCCGAAGGCAACAGAAGGTGTTTTCTATCCCAACAATGTCATGGTACCGCAGCAGCGAAGTGACTTGAACTTGTCCTCAGGTGGTAGAGAGGTAACAACGTGTGTGCCCTGCTTTTTCGGGGCATTATCCCACCGCATGAGGAAAAGTTCCGAAAGCCTAGGAGAGGTATCACACTCCGGTATAGAACCGTGTGGTGATTTTTGGCCGTATCAATGAGCACCATCTCTTAAGCTATTCACGCCCAAATAACACCATTCAGCTAAAAAATATACAGCAAATTACAAATTCCCCAAACGTCCTCCTTCTAAGCAAAAGTTATCTTAATCAAAATGACGTTTTATGGTCAGGTTTGCGAAACAACTACTGTGACTTACCCTTACATGTACCCATAACATTAGTGATCTCATAAAAGAACGTTAAAGATGTTAAGCTACAGAAAACAGTGATTGTTCCAAAGCGGCATTTTCCGAGAGCTCGGGTAAATCATCTTTAAGCTAAATCAACGTGGAGGGATCCGAGAGAGTTAGAGCTGTCATTGTTTCCAGCTCCAAAGAAGCATAAGCGTGAAGCAAGCTGAAGCTTAAATAACGTCATTCAGCCACAGAATAAACGGCGAAACAAATTACTCGTTTAGTAATTTTCTAGTGCGAGGTATAAGTACGTGATTTGTGAGCGACACTTTGGAGTAACCCTTGCGACGATTGCCCCGTGACACTGAAGTACGTTTTGTTGGATGCATAAGTGATATCACCTGCAGTTAGTCTTACGACGTAATTTTGGGACGAAAATATTGACGGCTTTTTCACTGCCTCTTCTTCAAGCAGAGGTACAGTGACTTTAAAGTATTCTGAGCTCAAACACAGGCAACAGTGAACGTGCCGTGTTTTTTCGCGGCATTATCCCACCGCTCCCGTTGAAGTTCCTTAACCCGATTGCACGTTTGGTGGCGTCACGAGTGTGTCGCCAGTTTTCGATTCGTGAAAGTACCACTTCAGTGAAACCTTCTTAAGCTTAGCAACGGTTGCACAGCAACGAAAAAGCAAGCAAAATGTCAGTCGCCGGAAAAATGAACCGCTTCCCTAGTCTTTCTCGTTGATGTACTTCGAGTTTGCTATGACTCGTGCGTTAAAATTCGTAAGACTTACCCCGGGTTATACCCGAAACACATCAGCCTGTCGATCCAAGAGCCCATTTGCGGTGTAAAACGCAAGCCAACATCATGACGGTGTCATCGAAGTGTTTCGCCATCGTATCGGTGACTTTACTTGAACTTGAGATTACTCAATACGGTGACGATGGTGACTGCGCCCTGTCATTTTGCAGCATTTGTCCAAAGCTTAGAGAAAATATAATTAAGGTGAGGCGATATCATACACCTTTTTCTTTTAGAGATTAATCGATTATGGTTCGCTTTGTAAAACCACCGCATCTTCAAAGCCACCTGCAGCCAAATAAGATAGTAAAGCAACACAATGGAAGGCCTAATAATTATTCGCCGAAGTATATCAGGGATTGGGTAACGTAACCCAGATTGCACATTCCATTTTACAATTACTGCTGCGACAACATCCCCGAGACAGATGGCTGACTTTAGCCATCAGATCGGTGAATGAACATAAGGCTTTCTGGTGACGTCCGAAGGCAACAGAAGAAATGTTTCGATCCCAACAATGTCATGGTACTGCAGCAGCAACGTGACTTGAAGTTGTCCTCAGGTGGTCCAGAGGCAAGAACGTGTGTGCCCTGCTTTTTCGCTGCGTTATCCCTATGGCATGTGGAAAAGTTCCGAAAGCCTACGAGAGGTATATCTCTACAGTATATAACCGTTTNGGTGACTTTTGGCCGTATCCATGAGATCCATCTCTTAAGCTATTTACGCCAAAATCAAAAAAAAAAAAAAAAAAATAAACAGAAGTACGAATTCCCCAAACGTCCTCCTGCTTAGCGAAGGTTACCTGAATCAAAATGACGTTTTATGGTCAGGTTTGCGAAACAAGTACAGCGACTTACCCTTACATGTACCCATAACATCAGTGATCTCATAAAAGAACGTTAAAGATGTTAAGCTACAGAAAACGGTGATTGTTCCAAAGCGGCATTTTCCGAGAGCTCGGGAAAATCAACTTTAAGCTAGATCAACGTGGAGGGATCCAAGAGAGGTAGAGCTGTCATTGTTTCCAGCTTCAAAGCAGCATACGCCTGAAGCTAGGTGAAACTTAAATAACGTCATTCAGCCTCAGAATAACCGGCGAAACAAATTACTTGTTAAGAACTTTTCTAGGGCGAGGTATAAGTACCTGATTGGTGAGCGACACTTTGGAGTGACCCTGGCGACAATAGCACCGTGACTCTGAAGTGCGTTTTGTTGGATGCATAAGTGATTGCACCTACAGTTAGTCTTATGACGTTAGTTTGGTACGAAAATATTGACGGCCTATCAGTGCTCTTCTTAAGGCAGAGGTACAGTGACTTTAAAGTATTCTGAGCTCATACACAGGCAACAGTGACCGTGCCGTGTTTTTTTCGCGGCATTACTTCAACGCTTCCGTTGAAGTTCTTTAACCCGATAGCACGTTTGGTGGCGTCCGAAGTGTGTCGCCAGTTTTCGATTCGTGAAAGCACCACTTCAGTAAAACCTTCTAATGCTTAGCAACGGTTGCACAGCAACGAAAAACCAAGTGAAAAAGTCAGTCGCCGAAAAAATGAACCGCTTCCGTAATCTTTACTGTCGATGCAGTTAGAGTTGGCTGCGACCTGAGCAATAAAATTCGTAAGACTTACCCCTGTTGATACCCGAAACATCAGCCTGTCGATCCAAGAGCCCATTTGCGGTGTAAAACGCAAGCCAACGTCATGACGGTGTCATCGAAGTGTTTCGCCATCGTATCGGTGACTCTACTTGAACTTGAGATTAATCAATGCAGTGACGATGGTGACTGCGCCCTGTTGTTTTGCAGCATTTGTCCAAAGCTTGGAGAAAATATAATTAAGGTGAGGTGATTTCGTACACCTTTTTAGGAGATATAGCGACTATGGTTCGCTTTGTAAAACCACCGCATCTTCATGGCCACCTGAAGCTAAATAAGATAGTAAAGCAACACAATGAAAGGCATACTAATAATTCGCCGAAGGATATCAGACATTGGGTAACTTAACCCCAATCGCACTTTCCATTTTATTATAACTGTTGCGAGAAAATTCTCGAGACAGATGGCTTACTTTAGCCATCAGATCAGTAAATGAACATGAGGCTTTCAGGTGACGTCCGAAGGCAACAGAAGAAGTGTTTTCTATCCCAACAATATCATGGTAACGTAGAAGCAAAGTGACTTGATGTTGTCCTCAAGTGGTACAGAGCCAACAACGTGTGTGCCCTGCTTTTTTCGCGGCATTATCCCACCGCATGAGGGAAAAGTTCCGAAAGCCTAGGAGACGTATTGCACTCCAGTATAGAACCGTGTGGTGATTTGTGGCCGTATCCATGAGCACCATCTCTTAAGCTATTCACGCCCAAATATCACCATGTTGCTAAAAAAATATACTGCAAATTACAAATTCCCCAAACGTCCTCCTGGTGAGCGAAAGTTACCTAAATTTAAATGACGTTTTATGGTCAGGTTTGCGATACAAGTACAGCGACTTACCCTTACATGTACTCATAACATCAGTGATCTCATAAAAGAACGTTAAAGGTGTTAAGCTACAGAAAACAGTGATTGTTCCAAAAGGGGCATTTTCCGAGAGCTCGGGTAAATCAACTTGATGCTAAATCAACGTGAAGGGATCCGAAAGTGGTAGAGCTGTCGTTGTTGTCAGCTCTAAAGCAGCATACGTCTGAAGCTAGCTGAAGCTTAAATAACGTCATTCAGCCTCAAAATAAACGGCGAAAGAAATTACTTGTTAAGAACTTTTCTAGTGCGAGGTATAAGTATCTGATTTGTGAGCGACACGTTGGATTTACCCTGGAGACGATAGCCCCGTGTCACTGAAGCGCCCTTTTGTTTGATGCATCAGTGCACCTGACGTTAGTCAGATGACGTAATGCTCGGATGAAAATATCGACTGCTCTTTCACAGCCTCTTCTAAAGGCAGAGGTGCAGTGACTTGAAAATATTCTGAGCTTATACACAGGCAACAGTGAACGTGCCGTGTTTTTTTTTCGCGGCATTATCCCACCGCTTCCGTTGAAGTTGTATAACCCGATAGCATGATTGGTGGCGTCCGAAGTGTGTCCTCAGTTTTCGATTCATGAGAGTACAACTTCAGTGAAAACCTTCAGAAGCTTTGCAACGGTTTTACAGCAACGAAAAGGGAAGCGAAACGTCAGTCGCCGAAAAAAATGCACTGCTTCCCTAATCTTTCCTGTGGATGTAGTTAGAGTTAGCCGCGACTCGTGCAATACAACTCTTAAGACTTACCCCTAGTGATACCGAAAACATCTGCATGTCCATGCAACTGTCTATTTTCGGTGTTAAACGGACGTCAACATTATGATGGTTTCATCGAAGTGTTTCGCCATCGCATTGGTGACGTGACTCGAACTTGAGATTAATCAATACCGTGTCGATGATGACTGTGCCCTCTTGTTTTTACAGCATTCGTTCAAAGCTTCGAGAAAACATAGTTAAGGTGAGGCGATTTCGTACACCTTTTTAAGAGATATAGCGATTATGGTTCGCCTTGTAAAACCACCGAATCTACAAAGCCACCTGAAGCTAAATAAGATAGTTAAGCAACACAATGGAAGGCATACTAATAATTCGCCAAAGGATATCAGAGATTGGGTAACCTAACCCCAAATTGCACTTTCCATTTTACAATAACTGTTGCGAGAACATCCCCGAGATAGATGGCTGACTTTAGCCATCAGATCGGTGAATGAACATAAGGCTTTCCGGTGACGTCCGAAAGCAACAGAAGAAGTGTTTCTATCCCAACAATGTCATGGCACTGCAGCAGAAAAGTGACTTGAAGTTGTCCTCAGGTGGTACAGAGGCAATAACGTGTGTGCCCATGTTTTTTTCGCGGCATTATCCCACCGCATGAGGAAATGTTCCGAAAGCGTGAAAGAGGTATTGCACTACAGTATATAACCATCTGGTGATTTTTGGCCGTATCCATGAGCACCATCTTTTAAGCTATTTCACGCCCAAATAACACCATGAAGCTAAAAAATATACAGAAGTACAAATTCCCCAAATGTCCTTCTGCTTGCGAAAGTTACCTGAATCTAAATGACGTTTTATGGTCAGGTTTGCGATACAAGTACAGCGACTTACCCTTACATGTACCCATACCATCAATTATCTCATAAAAGTACGTTAAAGATGTTAAGCTACAGAAAACAGTGATTGTTCCGAAGCAGGATTTTTTTTTTTTTTGTATAAACCAACTTGAAGCTAAATGAACGTGGAGGGATCCGAGAGAGGTAGAGCTGTCAACATTTTCCAGCTCCAAAGCTGCAAACGCCGGAAGCTAGCTGAAACTTAAATAACGTCATTCAGCCTCAGAATAAACGGCGAAACAAATACTTGTTAAGATCTTTTCTATCGCGAGGTAAAAGTACCTAATTTGTGACTGACACTTTGGATTTACCCTGGAGACGATAGCCCCGTGACACTGAAGTGCGTTTTGTTGGATGCATAAGTGATTGCACCTGCAGTTAGTCTTACGACGTAATTTTGGGACGAAAATATTGACGGCTTTTTTTTTTTTTTTTCTTCAAGCAGAGGTACAGTGACTTTAAAATATTCTGAGCTCAAACACAGGCAACAGTGAACGTGCCGTGTTTTTTTTTTTTATTTTCCCACAGATTCTGTTGAAGTTCTTAACCCTAATAGGACGTTTTGACAGCGTCCCGAAGTGTGCCGTCTGTTTTCGATTCTTCAAAGCACCACGTCAGAGAAACCTTCTGAAGCTTAGCAACGGTTGCACAGCAACGAAAAAGAAAGCGAAACGTCAGTCGCCGAAAAACATGTACTGCTTCCCTAATCTTTTCTGAGGATGTGGTTAGAGTTTCCTGTGACTCGTGCGGTAAAATTCGTAAGACTTACCCCTTTTGACAACCGAAACATCTGCCTGTCGATCCAACAGCTAATTTGCTCTGTAAAACGCACGCCAACATCATGATGGTTTCATCGAAGTGTTTCGCCATCGCATCGGTGACGTGACTCGAACTTGAGATTAATCAATACGGTGTCGATGGTGACTGTGCCCTCTTGTTTTGCAGAATATGTCCAAAGCTTCGAGAAAATATAGTTAAGGTGAGGTGATTTCGTACACCTTTGTTAGATATATAGCGATTATGGTTCGCTTTGTAAAACCGCCGCATCTTCATAGCCACCTGAAGCTAAATACGATCGTTAAGTAACACAATAGAAGGCATAATAATAATTCGCCGAAGTATATCAGTGATTGGGTAACGTAACCTAGATTCAAGTTTTACAATAACTGTCGCAAGAAAATTCCCGAGACAGACGGCTGCCTCCAGCCATCAGATCGGTGATTGAACATAAGGCTTTCTGGTGACGTTCGAGGGCAAAGGAAGAAGCGCTTCTATCTAAATAATAACTTGGTAGTGCAGCGGCAAAGTGATTTAAAGGTTTTTTTTAGGCGGTGCAGAGGTAAAAAAAAAAAAAAAACGAGGGTGCACTGTTTTTTCGCGGCATTATCCCACAGCTTCAGCAAAAAGTTCTGAAAGTTCAGGCGACGTAGCTCGCTCGTGAATAGAACAGTTTTGGCTATTTTCGGCCGAAGCCATGAGCATCATCTCTTAAGCTATTTAGCGCCCAACTAACGCCATACAGCTACGAAATATAAAGCAAATTACAATCTCCCCAAACGTCCTTGTGCAATGCGAAAGTTACCTGAATTAAAATCGCCGAGCTGGTTTAGTCTAGCGGTTAAGGTGCTCGCCCTGACCGAGGTCTGACTGAGGTCGTGGGCTCGGACCCCGAGGCATATGTGAAGCGCCTGAATAGTGATTAGGTTCTCTTGGGGCGCCATATAAATGAATTATATTATTTTTAATGACGTTCTACGGTCAGGGTTAGGAAACAAGCTCGCCGACTTACCCTTTAATGTACCCATAACATCAGTGATCTCATAAATGAACGTTAAAGATAATAGGCAACAGAAACCAGTGATTGTTTCAAAGCGGCATTTTTCCGAGTGCTCGGGTAAAACGTCTTTAAGATGAATCAACGTGTGGAGTTCCGAGAGAATTGAAGCTGTCGTTGCTTTCATCTCCAAAAGCAGCATCCGTCTGAAGCTAGCTGAAAGGTAAATAACACCATTCAGCCTCAGAATAAACGGCGAAACAATTTACTTCTGACGAAGATTTCTATTGCGAGGTATAAGTACCTGATTCGTGAGAGACACTTTGTATTGACCCAGGCGACGATAGCACCATGACACGCTGTAGTGCGTTTTGTCTGCAGCATCAGTGATTGCACCTGCAGGTAGTCTTACGACGTAATTTTGGGACGAAAATATTGACGGGTTTTTTACTGCCTCTTCTCAAGGCAGAGGTACAGTGACTTTAAAGTATTCTGAGCTCATACACATACAACAGTGAACGTGCCGAGTTTCTTCGCGGTATTATCCCACCTCTACTGCTGAAGGTCTTAAACCTGATAGGACGTTACGTGGCTACCGAGGGGTGGCCGTCAGTTATCGATTCGTGAAAGCACCAAGTCAGTAAAACCTTCTGAAGCTTAGCAACGTTTGCACAGCAACGAAAAAAAGAAAGCGAAACGTCAGTCGCCGAAATAATGAACTGCTTCCCTAATCTTTTCCTGAGGATGTACTTAGATTTGGCTGCGACTCGAGCAATAAAACTCGTAAGACTTACCCCTAGTGATACCCCTAAACATCTGCATGTCCATCGAACTGTCCATTTACGGTGGGGAAACGGACGTCAACATCATGATGGTTTTCATCGAAGTGTTTCGCCATCGCATCGGTGACGTGACTTGAAACTTGAGAATAATCAATACGGTGACGATGGTGACTGCGCCCTGTTGTTTTGCCGCATTTGTCTAAAGCTTCCAGAAAATATTATTAAGGTGAGGCAATATCGTACACCTATTTTAGAGATAAAGCGATTATGGTTCGCTTTGTAGGAAACACCGCATCTTCAAAGCCACCTGAAGCCAAATAAGATAGTAAAGCAACACAATGGAAGGCGTAATAATAATTCGCCGAAGTATATCAGCGATTGGGTAACGAAACCGAGATTGCACTTTCCATTTTACAATAACTGTTGCAAGTAAATCCCCAGGACAGATGGCTGACTTTAGCCATCAGAAACTTGAATGAACATAAGACTTTCTGGTGACGTCCTAAGGCAACAGAAGGTGTTTTTCTATCCCAACAATGTCATGGTACCGCAGCAGCGAAGTGACTTGAAACTTTGTCCTCAGGTGGTAGAGATGCAACAACGTGTGTGCCCTGCTTTTTCGCGGCATTATCCCACCGCATGAGGAAAAGTTCTGGAAGCCTAGGAGACGTATTGCACTCTAGTATAGAACCGTGTGGTGATTTTTGGCCGTATCCGTGACCACCATCTCTTAAGCTTATCACGCACAAATAACACCATGCAGCTAAAAAATATACAGAAAATTACAAATTCCCCCAAACGTCCTCCTTCTAAGCAAAAAAGTTATCTTAATCAAAATGACGTTTTATGGTCCGGTTTGCGATACAAGTACAGCGACTTACCCTTACACGTACCCAAAACATCAGTGATCTCATAAAAGAACGTTAAAGATGTTAAGCTTCAGAAAACTGTGATTGTTCCAAAGTGAAATTTTCCGAGAGCTCGGGCAAATCAACTTTAAGCTAAATATACGTGTTGGGATCCGAGAGAGGTAGAGCTGTCATTGTTTCCAGCTCCAAAGCAGCATACGTCTGAAGCTAGCTGAAACTTAAATAACGTCATTTAGCCACAGAATAAACGGCGAAACGAAAAATTACTCGTTTAGTACTTTTCTATTGCGAGTATAAGTACGTGATTTGTGAGCGACCCACTTTGGAGTAACCCTTGCGACGATTGCCCCGTGACACTGAAGTGCGTTTTGTTGGATGCATAAGTGATTGCACCTGCAGTTAGTCCTACGACGTAATTTTGGGACGAAAATATTGACGGCTTTTTCACTGCCTCTTCTTAAGGCAGAGGTACAGTGACTTCAAAGTATTCTGAGCTGATGCACAGGCAACAGTGAACGTGCCGTGTTTTTTTCGCGGCATTATCCCACCGCTCCCGCTTCTTTTACCCGTTTTGAAGTTCCTTAACCCGATTGCACGTTTGGTGGCGTCACGAGTGTGTCGCCAGTTTTCGATTCGTGAAAGTTACCACTTCAGTGAAACCTTCTTAAGCTTAGCAACGGTTGCACAGCAACGAAAAAGCAAGCAAAATGTCAGACGACAAAAAAATGAACCGCTTCCCTAGTCTTTCTCGTTGATGTACTTCGAGTTTGCTATGACTCGTGCGTTAAAATTCGTAAGACTTACCCCGGGTTATACCCGAAACATCAGCCTGTCGATCCAAGAGCCCATTTGCGGGTGTAAAACGCAAGCCCACATCATGACGGTGTCATCGAAGTGTTTCGCCATCGTATCGGTGACTTTACTTGAACTTGAGATTACTCAATACGGTGACGATGGTGACTGCGCCCTGTCATTTTTTGCAGCATTTGTCCAAAGCTTAGAGAAAAAATATAATTAAGGTGAGGGCGATATCATACACCTTTTTCTTTTAGAGATTAATCGATTATGGTTCGCTTTGTAAAACCACCGCATCTTCAAAGCCACCTGCAGCCAAATAAGATAGTAAAGCACACAATGGGAAGGCCTAATAATTATTCGCCGAAGTATATCAGGGATTGGGTAATGTAACCCAGATTGCACATTCCATTTTACAATTACTGCTGCGACAACATCCCCGAGACAGATGGCTGACTTTAGCCATCAGATCGGTGAATGAACATAAGGCTTTCTGGTGACGTCCGAAGGCAACAGAAGAAATGTTTCGATCCCAACAATGTCATGGTACTGCAGCAGCAGCAACGTGACTTGAAGTTGTCCTCAGGTGGTCCAGAGGGCAAGAACGTGTGTGCCCTGCTTTTTCGCTGCGTTATCCCTATGGCATGTGGAAAAGTTCCGAAAGCCTACGAGAGGTATATCTCTACAGTATATAACCGTTTGGTGACTTTTGGCCGTATCCATGAGATCCATCTCTTAAGCTATTTACGCCCAAAATCAAACCATGCAGCTAAAAAATAAACAGAAGTACGAATTCCCCAAACGTCCTCCTGCTTTAGCGAAGGTTACCTGAATCAAAATGACGTTTTATGGTCAGGTTTGCGAAACAAGTACAGCGACTTACCCTTACATGTACCCATAACATCAGTGTGATCTCATAAAAGAACGTTAAAGATGTTAAGCTACAGAAAAACGGTGATTGTTCCAAAGCGGCATTTTCCGAGAGCTCGGGAAAAATCAACTTTAAGCTAGATCAACGTGGAGGGATCCAAGAGAGGTAGAGCTGTCATTGTTTCCAGCTTCAAAGCAGCATACGCCTGAAGCTAGGTGAAACTTAAATAACGTCATTCAGCCTCAGAATAACCGGCGAAAAAAATTACTTGTTAAGAACTTTTCTAGGGCGAGGTATAAGTACCTGATTGGTGAGCGACACTTTTGGAGTGACCCTGGCGACAATAGCACCGTGACTCTGAAGTGCGTTTTTTGTTGGATGCATAAGTGATTGCACCTACAGTTAGTCTTATGACGTTAGTTTGGTACGAAAATATTGACGGCCTATCAGTGCTCTTCTTAAGGCAGAGGTACAGTGACTTTAAAGTATTCTGAGCTCATACACAGGGCAACAGTGACCGTGCCGTGTTTTTTCGCGGCATTACTTCAACGCTTCCGTTGAAGTTCTTTAACCCGATAGCACGTTTGGTGGCGTCCGAAGTGTGTCGCCCAGTTTTCGATTCGTGAAAGCACCACTTCAGTAAAACCTTCTAATGCTTAGCAACGGTTGCACAGCAACGAAAAACCAAGTGAAAAGAAAAAAAAAAAAAAAAATGAACCACTTCCGTAATCTTTACTGTCGATGCAGTTAGAGTTGGCTGCGACCTGAGCACGATAAAATTCGTAAGACTTACCCCTGTTGATACCCGAAACATCAGCCTGTCGATCCAAGAGCCCATTTGCGGTGTGAAACGCAAGCCAACATCATGACGGTGTCATCGAAGTGTTTTCTGCGCCATCGTATCGGTGACTCTACTTGAAACTTGAGATTAATCAATGCAGTGACGATGGTGACTGCGCCCTGTTGTTTTTGCAGCATTTTGTCCAAAGCTTGGAGAAAATATAATTAAGGTGAGGTGATTTCGTACACCTTTTTAGGAGATATAGCGACTATGGTTCGCTTGTTGTAAAACCACCGCATTCTCATGGCCACCTGAAGCTAAATAAGATAGTAAAGCAAACACAATGAAAGGCATACTAATAATTCGCCGAAGGATATCAGACATTGGTTAACTTAACCCAAATCGCACTTTCCATTTTATTATATAAACTGTTGCGAGAAAATTCTCGAGACAGATGGCTTACTTTAGCCATCAGATCAGTAAATGAACATGAGGCTTTCAGGTGACGTCCGAAGTGCAACAGAAGAAGTGTTTCTATCCCAACAATTCTCATGGTAACGTAGAAGCAAAGTGACTTGATGTTGTCCTCAAGTGGTACAGAAGCCAACAACGTGTGTGCCCTGCTGTTTTTTCGCGGCATTATCCCACCGCATGAGGAAAAGTTCTGAAAAGCCTAGGAGACGTATTGCACTCCAGTATAGAACCGTGTGGTGATTTGTGGCCGTATCCATGAGCACCATCTCTTAAGCTATTCACGCCCAAATATCACCATGTTGCTAAAAAATATACTGCAAATTACAAATTCCCCAAACGTCCTCCTGGTGAGCGAAAGTTACCTAAATTTAAATGACGTTTTATGGTCATGGTTTGCGATACAAGTACAGCGACTTACCCTTACATGTACTCATAACATCAGTGATCTCATAAAAGAACGTTAAAGGTGTTAAGCTACAGAAAACAGTGATTTGTTCCAAAGGGGCATTTTCCGAGAGCTCGGGTAAATCAACTTGATGCTAAATCAACGTGAAGGGATCCGAAAGTGGTAGAGCGTCGTTGTTGTCAGCTCTAAAGCAGGCATACGTCTGAAGCTAGCTGAAGCTTAAATAAACGTCATTTCAGCCTCAAATAAACGGCGAAAGAAATTACTTGTTAGAACTTTTCTAGTGCGAGGTATAAGTATCTGATCTTTGTGAGCGACACGTTGGATTTACCCTGGAGACGATAGCCCCGTGTCACTGAAGCGCCTTTTGTTTGATGCATCAGTGCACCTGACGTTAGTCATATGACGTAATGCTCGGATGAAAATATCGACTGCTCTTTTCACAGCCTCTTCTAAAGGCAGAGGTGCAGTGACTTGAAAATATTCTGAGCTTATACACAGGCAACAGTGAACGTGCCGTGTTTTTTTCGCGGCATTATCCCACCGCTTCCGTTGAAGTTGTATAACCCGATAGCATGATTGGTGGCGTCCGAAGTGTGTCCTCAGTTTTCGATTCAGAGAGTACAAACTTCAGTGAAACCTTCAGAAGCTTTGCAACGGTTTTTACAGCAACGAAAAGGGAAGCGAAACGTCAGTCGCCGAAAAAAAATGCACTGCTTCCCTAATCTTTTCCTGTGGATGTAGTTAGAGTTAGCCGCGACTCGTGCAATACAACTCTTAAGACTTACCCCTAGTGATACCGAAAACATCTGCATGTCCATGCAACTGTCTATTTTCGGTGTTAAACGCGGACGTCAAACATTATGATGGTTTCATCGAAGTGTTTCGCCATCGCATTGGTGACGTGACTCGAACTTGAGATTTAATCCAAATAAACCGTGTCGATGATGACGTGATTGTGCCCTCTTGTTTTACAGCATTCGTTCAAAGCTTCGAGAAAACATAGTTAAGGTGAGGCATTTCGTACCACCTTTTTAAGAGATATAGCGATTATGGTTCGCCTTGTAAAACCACCGAATCTACAAAAGCCACCTGAAGCTAAATAAGATAGTTAAGCAACACCAATGGAAGGGCATACTAATAATTCGCCAAAGGATATCAGAGATTGGGTAACCTAACCCAAATTTGCACTTTCCATTTTACAATAACTGTTGCGAGAACATCCCCGAGATAGATGGCTGACTTTAGCCATCAGATCGGTGAATGAACATAAGGCTTTCCGGTGACGTCCGAAAGCAACAGAAGAAGTGTTTCTATCCCAACAATGTCATGGCACTGCAGCAGAAAAGTGACTTGAAGTTGTCCTCAGGTGGTACAGAGGGCAATAACAGTGTGTGCCCTGCTTTTTCGCGGCATTATCCCACCGCATGAGGAAATGTTCCGAAAGCGTGAAAGAGGTATTGCCTACAGTATATAACCATCTGGTGATTTTTGGCCGTATCCATGAGCACCATCTTTTAAGCTATTCACGCCCAAATAACACCATGAAAGCTAAAAAATATACAGAAGTACAAATTCCCCAAATGTCCTTCTGCTTGCGAAAGTTACCTGAATCTAAAATGACGTTTTTTTTATGGTCAGGTTTGCGATACAAGTACAGCGACTTACCCTTACATGTACCCATACCATCAATTATCTCATAAAAAGTACGTTAAAGATGTTAAGCTACAGAAAACAGTGATTGTTCCGAAGCAGGATTTTTCGAGAGCTCGGATAAACCAACTTGAAGCTAAATGAACGTGGAGGGATCCGAGAGATATAGAGCTGTCAACATTTCCAGCTCCAAAGCTGCAAACGCCGGAAGCTAGCTAAACTTAAATAAAACGTCATTCAGCCTCAGAATAAACGGCGAAAAAATAAATACTTGTTAAGAATCTTTTTCTATCGCGAGGTAAAAGTAGCTGATTGTGTGACTGACACTTTGGGGATTGACCCTGGCGACGATAGCCCCCGTGACACTGAAGTGCGTTTTGGTTGGATGCAGTAAGTGATTTGCACCTGCAGTTAGTCTTACGACGTAACTTTTTGGGGGACGAAAATACTGACGGCTTTTTCAATGCCTCTTCTCAAGGCAGAGGTACAGTGACTTAAAACTATTCTGAGCTCATTCACAGGCAACAGTGAACGTGCAGTGTTTTTAACGCGGTATTATCCCCACCATGCTCCCGTTGAAGTTCTTTAACCTAGAATAAGCACATTTGGTGGCGTGCGAAGTGTTTCGTCAGTTTTCGAGTTCATTCAAAGCACCAACTTCAGTGAAATCTTCTAACGCTTAGCAACGGGTGCACAGTCACACGAAAAAGAAAAAGGCGCAAAACGTCAAGTCGCCGAAAAACACATGAATGCTTTTTCCGTAATCTTTCTGTGAGGGATGGGTTGTGAGGTTTTATGTGGGGGACCCGAGCGGGTAAAAATTTCGCTAGATGACTTACCCCGTTTTGGACAAACCGAAAACCATCTGGCATGGTCCGATCAAAACAAGCTTTAAAATTTGCTTCTGTAAAAAACGCAGCGCCAACCATCATGTATGGTTTTCATCGATTGTGGTTTTCGGCCATCATCCGCCATCGGTGACGTGTGACTCGAACTTGAGATTTAATCAATCGGGGTGCGACGATGGTTGACTGTGCCCACCCTCTTTGTTTTTTGCAGAATATGTCCAAAGCTCCCCCGAGGAACAATTAATTGTTTTTAGTTGGAAGGTTGATTTTTTCGTACACCTTTTTGTTTTTAGCTATTATAAAGCGGTTTATGGTTCGCTTTGTAAAACCGCCGCATCTTCATAGCCACCTGAAGCTAAATACGATCGTTAAGTAACACAATAGAAAGGCCATAATAATAATTCGCCGAAGTATATCAGTGATTGGGTAAAACGTAACCTAGATTCAAATTGCCGTTTTACAATAACTGTCGCAAGAAAATTCCCGAGGACAGACCGGCTGCCTCCAGCCATCAGATCGGTGATTGAAACATAAGGCTTTCTGGTGACGTTCGAGGGAGGGAAAAGGAAGAAGCGCTTTCTATCTAAATAATAACTTGGTAGTGCAGCGGGCAAAGTGGATTTTTAAAGGTTTTTTTTAGGCGGTGCAGAGGTGGTAAGAAGGCAAAAACGAGGGTGCACTGTTTTTTCGCGGCATTATCCCACAGCTTCAGCAAAAAGTTCTGAAAGTTCAGGCGACCGTAGCTCGCTCGTGAATAGAACATTTTGGCTATTTTCGGCCGAAGCCATGAAGCATCATCTCTTTAAGCTATTTAGCGCCCACATAAAAACTAACGCCATACAGCTACGAAATATAAAGCAAATTTACAATCTCCCCAAAAAACGTCCTTGTGCAATGCGAAAGTTACCTGAATTAAAATCGCCGAGCTGGTTTAGTCTAGCGGTTAAGGTGCTCGGCCCTGACCGAGGTCTGAACTGAGGTCGTGGGCTCGGGACCCCGAGGCATGATGTGAAAAGCGCCTGAATAGTGATTAGGTTCTCTTGGGGCGCCATATAAAATGAATTAATTTATTATTTTTTAATGACGTTCTACGGTCAGGGTTAGGAAACAAGCTCGCCGACTTACCCTTTAATGTACCCATAACATCAGTGATCTCATACAATGAACGTTAACAGATAATAGGCAACAGAAACCAGTGATTGTTTCAAAGCGGCATGGCTTTTCCGAGTGCTCGGGTAAAACGTCTTTAAGATGAATCAACGTGTGGAGTTCCGAGGAGAATTGAAGCTGTCGTTGCTTTCATCTCCAAAAGCAGCATCCGTCTGAAGCTAGCTGAAAGGTAAATAACACCATTCAGCAGCCTCAGAATAAACGGCGAAACACATTTACTTCTGACGAAGATTTTTCTATTGCGAGGTATAAGTACCTGATTCGTGGAGAGAGACACTTTTGTATTGAACCCAGGCGACGATAGCCACCATGACACGCTGTAGTGCGTTTTGTCTGCAGGGCATCAGTGATTGCACCTGCAGGTAGTCTTACGACGTAATTTTGGGACGAAAATATTGACGGTTTTTTTACTGCCTCTTCTCAAGGCAGAGGTAACAGTGGACTTTAAAGTATTCCTGAGCTCATACACATACAACAGTGAACGTGGGCAGCCGAGTTTCTTCGCGGTATTATCCCACCTCTACTGCTGAAGGTCTTAAACCTGATAGGACGTTTACGTGGTTACCGAGGGGTGCCGTCAGTTATCGATTCGTGAAAGCACCAAGTCAGTTAAAACCTTCTGAAGCTTAGCAACGGTTGCACAGCAACGAAAAAGAAAGCGAAACGTCAGTCGCCGAAAATAATGAACTGTTCCCTAATCTTTCCTGAGGATGGTACTTAGATTTGGCTGCGACTCGAGCAATAAAACTCGTAAGACCTTACCCCCCTAGTGATACCCGAAACATCTGCATGTCCATCGAACTGTCCATTTACGGTGGGAAACGGACCGTCAACATCATGATGGTTTCATCGAAGTGTTTCGCCATCGCATCGGTGACGTGACTTTGAACGTTTGAGGAATAATCAATACGGTTGACGATGGTGACTGCGCCCTGTTGTTTTGCCGCATTTGTCTAAAGCTGCCAGAAAATATTATTAAGGTGAGGCAATATCGTACACCTATTTTAGAGATAAAAGCGATTTATGGTTCGCTTTGTAGGAACACCGCATCTTTCAAAGCCACCTGAAGCCAAAATAAGATAGTAAAGCAAAACACAATGGAAGGCGTAATAATAATTCGCCGAAGTATATCAGCGATTGGGTAACGAAACCGAGATTGCACTTTCCATTTTTTACAATAACTGTTGCAAGTAAATCCCCAGGGACAGATGGCTGACTTTAGCCATCAGAACCTTGAATGAACATAAAGGCTTTCTGGTGACGTCCGAAAGGCAACAAGAAGGTGTTTCTATCCCAACAATGTCATGGTACCGCAGCAGCGAAGTGACTTGAACTTGTCCTCAGGTGGTAGAGAGGTAACAACGTGTGTGCCCTGCTTTTTCGGGGCATTATCCCACCGCATGAGGAAAAAAAAGTTCCGAAAGCCTAGGAGAGGTATCACACTCCCCGGTATAGAACCGTGTGGTGATTTTTTTGGCCGTATCAATGAGCACCATCTCTTAAGCTATTCACGCCCAAATAAACACCATTCAGCTAAAAAATATACAGCAAATTACAAATTCCCCAAACGTCCTCCTTCTAAGCAAAAAGTTATCTTAATCAAAATGACGTTTTATGGTCAGGTTTGCGAAACAACTACTGTGACTTACCCTTACATGTACCCATAACATTAGTGATCTCATAAAAGAACGTTAAAGATGTTAAGCTACAGAAAAACAGTGATTGTTCCAAAGCGGCATTTTCCGAGAGCTCGGGTAAAATCATCTTTAAGCTAAATCAACGTGGAGGGATCCGAGAGAGTTTAGAGCTGTCATTGTTTCCAGCTCCAAAGAAGCATAAGCGTGAAGCAAGCTGAAGCTTAAATAACGTCATTCAGCCACAGAATAAACGGCGAAAACAAATTACTCGTTTAGTAATTTTCTAGTGCGAGGTATAAGTACGTGATTTGTGAGCGACACTTTGGAGTAACCCTTGCGACGATTGCCCCCCGTGACACTGAAGTACGTTTTGTTGGATGCATAAGTGATATCACCTGCAGTTAGTCCTTACGACGTAATTTTGGGACGAAAAATATTGACGGCTTTTTCACTGCCTCTTCTTCAAGCAGAGGTACAGTGACTTTTTAAAGTATTCTGAGCTCAAACACAGGCAACAGTGAACGTGCCGTGTTTTTTTGTTTTTTCGCGGCATTATCCCACCGCTCCCGTTGAAGTTCCTTAACCCGATTGCACGTTTGGTGGCGTCACGAGTGTGTCGCCAGTTTTCGATTCGTGAAAGTACCACTTCAGTGAAACCTTCTTAAGCTTAGCAAAACGGTTTGCCACAGCAACGAAAAAGCAAGCAAAATGTCAGTCCGCCGGAAAAATGAACCGCTTCCCTAGTCTTTCTCGTGATGTACTTCGAGTTTGCTATGACTCGTGCGTTAAAATTCGTAAGACTTACCCCGGGTTATAACCCGAAACATCAGCCTGTCGATCCAAGAGCCCATTTGGCGGGTGTAAAAACGCAAGCCAACATCATGACGGTGTCATCGAAGTGTTTCGCCATCGTATCGGTGACTTGACTTGAACTTGAGATTAATCAATACGGTGACGATGGTGACTGGGCCCTGTGGTTTTCCAGCGTTTGCTTCAAAGCTTCGAGAAAATATTATTAAAGTGAGGTGATATCATACAACTTGTTCCGTTTTTTTCTTTTAGAGATTAATCGATTATGGTTCGCTTTGTAAAACAACCGCATCTTCAAAGCCACCTGCAGCCAAATAAGATAGTAAAGCAACACAATGGAAGGCCTAATAATTATTTCGCCGAAGTATATCAGGATTGGGTAACGTAACCCAGATTGCACATTCCATTTTACAATTACTGCTGCGACAACATCCCCGAGACAGATGGCTGACTTTAGCCATCAGATCGGTGAATGAACATAAGGCTTTTCTGGTGACGTCCGAAGGCAACAGAAGAAATGTTTCGATCCCAACAATGTCATGGTACTGCAGCAGCAACGTGACTTGAAGTTGTCCTCAGGTGGTCCAGAGGCAAGAAACGTGTGTGCCCTGCTTTTCGCTGCGTTATCCCTATGGCATGTGGAAAAGTTCCGAAAGCCTACGAGAGGTATATCTCTACAGTATATAACCGTTTGGTGACTTTTGGCCGTATCCATGAGATCCATCTCGTTAAGCTATTTACGCCAAAATCAAAACCATGCAGCTAAAAAATAAACAGAAGTACGAATTCCCCAAACGTCCTCCTGCTTAGCGAAGGTTACCTGAATCAAAATGACGTTTTATGGTCAGGTTTGCGAAACAAGTACAGCGACTTACCCTTACATGTACCCATAACATCAGTGATCTCATAAAAGAACGTTAAAGATGTTAAGCTACAGAAAACGGTGATTGTTCCAAAGCGGCATTTTCCGAGAGCTCGGGAAAATCAACTTTAAGCTAGATCAACGTGGAGGGATCCAAGAGAGGTGAGCTGTCATTGTTTCCAGCTTCAAAGCAGCATACGCCTGAAGCTAGGGTGAAACTTAAATAACGTCATTCAGCCTCAGAATAACCGGCGAAACAAATTACTTGTTAAGAACTTTTCTAGGGCGATGGTATAAGTACCTGATTGGTGAGCTACACTTTGGCTTGACCCTGGCGACAATAGCACCGTGACTCTGAAGTGCGTTTTTGTTGGATGCATAAGTGATTGCACCTACAGTTAGTCTTATGACGTTAGTTTGGTACGAAAATATTGACGGCCTATCAGTGCTCTTCTTAAGGCAGAGGTACAGTGACTTTAAAGTATTCTGAGCTCATACAACAGGCAACAGTGACCGTGCCGTGTTGTTTTTTCGCGGCATTACTTCAACGCTTCAGTTGAAGTTCTTTAACCCGATAGCACGTTTGGTGGCGTCCAAAGGGTATCGTCGGGTTTTGATTCGTGGAAGCACCACTTCAGTAAAACCTTCTAATGCTTAGCAACGGTTGCACAGCAACGAAAAACCAAGTGAAAAGTCAGTCGCCGAAAAAATGAACCGCTTCCGTAATCTTTACTGTCGATGCAGTTAGAGTTGGCTGCGACCTGAGCAATAAAATTCGTAAGACTTACCCCTGTTGATACCCGAAACTCAGCCTGTCGATCCAAGAGCCCATTTGCGGTGTAAAACGCAAGCCAACGTCATGACGGTGTCATCGAAAGTGTTTCGCCATCGTATCGGTGACTCTACTTGAACTTGAGATTAATCAAATGCAGTGACGATGGTGACTGCGCCCTGCTTTGTTTTGCAGCATTTGTCCAAAGCTTGGAGAAAATATAATTAAGGTGAGGTGATTTCGTACACCTTTTTAGGAGATATAGCGACTATGGTTCGCTTTGTAAAACCACCGCATCTTCATGGCCACCTGAAGCTAAATAAGATAGTAAAGCAACACAATGAAAGGCATACTAATAATTCGCCGAAGGATATCAGACATTGGGTAACTTAACCCAAATCGCACTTTCCATTTTATTATAACTGTTGCGAGAAAATTCTCGAGACAGATGGCTTACTTTAGCCATCAGATCAGTAAATGAACATGAGGCTTTCAGGTGACGTCCGAAGGCAACAGAAGAAGTGTTTCTATCCCAACAATATCATGGTAACGTAGAAGCAAAGTGACTTGATGTTGTCCTCAAGTGGTACAGAGCCAACAACGTGTGTGCCCTGCTTTTTCGCGGCATTATCCCACCGCATGAGGAAAAGTTCCGAAAGCCTAGGAGACGTATTGCACTCCAGTATAGAACCGTGTGGTGATTTGTGGCCGTATCCATGAGCACCATCTCTTAAGCTATTCACGCCCAAATATCACCATGTTGCTAAAAAATATACTGCAAATTACAAATTACCCCAAACGTCCTCCTGGTGAGCGAAAGTTACCTAAATTTAAATGACGTTTTATGGTCAGGTTTGCGATACAAGTACAGCGACTTACCCTTACATGTACTCATAACATCAGTGATCTCATAAAAGAACGTTAAAGGTGTTAAGCTACAGAAAACAGTGATTGTTCCAAAGGGGCATTTTCCGAGAGCTCGGGTAAATCAACTTGATGCTAAATCAACGTGAAGGGATCCGAAAGTGGTAGAGCTGTCGTTGTTGTCAGCTCTAAAGCAGCATACGTCTGAAGCTAGCTGAAGCTTAAATAACGTCATTCAGCCTCAAAATAAACGGCGAAAGAAATTACTTGTTAAGAACTTTTCTAGTGCGAGGTATAAGTATCTGATTTGTGAGCGACACGTTGGATTTACCCTGGAGACGATAGCCCCGTGTCACTGAAGCGCCTTTTGTTTGATGCATCAGTGCACCTGACGTTAGTCAGATGACGTAATGCTCGGATGAAAATATCGACTGCTCTTTCACAGCCTCTTCTAAAGGCAGAGGTGCAGTGACTTGAAAATATTCTGAGCTTATACACAGGCAACAGTGAACGTGCCGTGTTTTTTTCGCGGCATTATCCCACCGCTTCCGTTGAAGTTGTATAACCCGATAGCATGATTGGTGGCGTCCGAAGTGTGTCCTCAGTTTTCGATTCATGAGAGTACAACTTCAGTGAAACCTTCAGAAGCTTTGCAACGGTTTTACAGCAACGAAAAGGGAAGCGAAACGTCAGTCGCCGAAAAAAAATGCACTGCTTCCCTAATCTTTCCTGTGGATGTAGTTAGAGTTAGCCGCGACTCGTGCAATACAACTCTTAAGACTTACCCCTAGTGATACCGAAACATCTGCATGTCCATGCAACTGTCTATTTTCGGTGTTAAACGGACGTCAACATTATGATGGTTTCATCGAAGTGTTTCGCCATCGCATTGGTGACGTGACTCGAACTTGAGATTAATCAATACCGTGTCGATGATGACTGTGCCCTCTTGTTTTACAGCATTCGTTCAAAGCTTCGAGAAAAACATAGTTAAGGTGAGGCGATTTCGTACACCTTTTTAAGAGATATAGCGATTATGGTTCGCCTTGTAAAACCACCGAATCTACAAAGCCACCTGAAGCTAAATAAGATAGTTAAGCAACACAATGGAAGGCATACTAATAATTCGCCAAAGGATATCAGAGATTGGGTAACCTAACCCAAATTGCACTTTCCATTTTACAATAACTGTTGCGAGAACATCCCCGAGATAGATGGCTGACTTTAGCCATCAGATCGGTGAATGAACATAAGGCTTTCCGGTGACGTCCGAAAGCAACAGAAGAAGTGTTTCTATCCCAACAATGTCATGGCACTGCAGCAGAAAAGTGACTTGAAGTTGTCCTCAGGTGGTACAGAGGCAATAACGTGTGTGCCCTGCTTTTTCGCGGCATTATCCCACCGCATGAGGAAATGTTCCGAAAGCGTGAAAGAGGTATTGCACTACAGTATATAACCATCTGGTGATTTTTGGCCGTATCCATGAGCACCATCTTTTAAGCTATTCACGCCCAAATAACACCATGAAGCTAAAAAATATACAGAAGTACAAATTCCCCAAATGTCCTTCTGCTTGCGAAAGTTACCTGAATCTAAATGACGTTTTATGGTCAGGTTTGCGATACAAGTACAGCGACTTACCCTTACATGTACCCATACCATCAATTATCTCATAAAAGTACGTGAAAGATGTTAAGCTACAGAAAACAGTGATTGTTCCGAAGCAGGATTTTTCGAGAGCTCGGATAAACCAACTTGAAGCTAAATCAACGTGGAGGGATCCGAGAGAGGTAGAGCTGTCAACATTTCCAGCTCCAAAGCTGCAAACGCCGGAAGCTAGCTGAAACTTAAATAACGTCATTCAGCCTCAGAATAAACGGCGAAACAAATACTTGTTAAGATCTTTTCTATCGCGAGGTAAAAGTACCTAATTTGTGACTGACACTTTGGATTTACCCTGGAGACGATAGCCCCGTGACACTGAAGTGCGTTTTGTTGGATGCATAAGTGATTGCACCTGCAGTTAGTCTTACGACGTAATTTTGGGACGAAAATATTGACGGCTTTTTCACTGCCTCTTCTCAAGGCAGAGGTACAGTGACTTAAAAATATTCTGAGCTCAAACACAGGCAACAGTGAACGTGCCGTGTTTTTTTCGCGGTATTATCCCACAGCTCCTGTTGAAGTTCTTAAACCTAATAGGACGTTTGACAGCGTCCGAAGTGTGCCGTCTGTTTTCGATTCTTCAAAGCACCACGTCAGAGAAACCTTCTGAAGCTTAGCAACGGTTGCACAGCAACGAAAAAGAAAGCGAAACGTCAGTCGCCGAAAAACATGTACTGCTTCCCTAATCTTTTCTGAGGATGTGGTTAGAGTTTCCTGTGACTCGTGCGGTAAAATTCGTAAGAGACTTACCCCTTTTGACAACCGAAACATCTGCCTGTCGATCCAACAGCTAATTTGCTCTGTAAAACGCACGCCAACATCATGATGGTTTCATCGAAGTGTTTCGCCATCGCATCGGTGACGTGACTCGAACTTGAGATTAATCAATACGGTGTCAATGGTGACTGTGCCCTCTTGTTTTGCAAAATATGCCCAAAGCTTCGAGAAAATATAGGTAAGGTGAGGCGATTTCGTACACCTTTGTTAGAGATATAGCGATTGTGGTTCGCTTTGTAAAACCGCCGCATCTTCAAACCACCTGAAGCTAAATACGATCATTAAGTAACCCAATAGAAGGCATATTAATAATTCGCCGAAGTGTATTAGTGATTCTGTAACATAACCTAGATTTAAATTGCCGTTTTACAATAACTGTCGCAAGAAAATTCTCGAGACAGACGGCTGCCTCCAGCCATCAGATTGGTGATTGAACATAATGCTTTCTGGTGACGTTCGAGGGCAAAGGAAGAAGCGCTTCTATCTAAATAATGACTTGGTAGTGCAGCGGCAAAGTGATTTGAAGGGTTTTTTAGGCGGTGCAGAGGTGGTAAGAAGGCAAAAACGAGGGTGCACTGTCTTTTCGCGGCATTATCCCACAGCTTCAGCAAAAGTTCTGAAAGTTAAGGCGACGTAGCTCGCCCGTGAATAGAACAGTTTTGCTATTTTCGGCCGAAGCCATGAGCATCATCTCTTAAGCTATTTAACGCCCAACTAACGCCATACAGCTACGAAATATACAGCAAATTACAATCTCCCCAAACGTCCTTGTGCAATGCGAAAGTCACCTGAATTAAAATCGCCGAGCTGGCTTGGTCTAGCGGTTAAGGTGCTCGCCCCGACCGAGGTCTGACTGAGGTCGTGGGCTCGAGCCCCGAGGCATATGTGAAGCGCATGAATAGTGATTAGGTTCTCTTGGGGCGCCATATAAATGAATCATATTATTTTTAATGACGTTCTACGATCAGGGTTAGGAAACAAGCTCGCCGACTTACCCTTTAATGTACCCATAACTTCAGTGATCTCATAAATGAACGTTAAAGATGTTAGGCGACAGAAAACTGTGATTGTTTCAAAGCAGCATTTTTCGAGTGCTCGGGTAAAACGTATTTAAGATGAATCAACGTGGGGAGTTCCGAGAGAGATAAAGCTGTCGTTGTTTTCAGCTCCAAAAGCAGCATCCGTCTGAAGCTAGCTGAAAGGTAAATAACACCATTCAGCCTCAGAATAAACGGCGAAACAATTTACTTCTGACGAAGATTTCTATTGCGAGGTATAAGTACCTGATTCGTGAGAGACACTTTGAAGTGACCCAGGTGACGATAGCACCGTGACACGCTGTAGTGCGTTTTGTCTGCAGCATCAGTGATTGCACCTGCAGTTAGTCTTACGACGTAAATTTGGGACGCAAATGTTGACGGCTTTTTCACTGCCTCTTCTCAAAGCAGAGGTACAGTGACTTTAAAGTATTCTGAGCTCATACACGGACAATAGTGAACGAGCCGAGTTTCTTCGCGGCATTATCCCACCGCTCTTGTTGAAGTTCTTAAACCTGATAGGACGTTACGTGGCTTCCGAGGGGTGCCATCAGTTATCGATTCGTGAAAGCACCACATCAGTAAAACCTTCTAAAGCTTAGCAACGGTTGCACAGCAACGAAAAAAAGCAAGCGAAATGTCAGTCGCCGAAAAATACACTGCTTCCCTATACTTTCCCGTGGATGTAGTTACAGTTAGCTGCGACTCAAGCAATAAAACTCGTTAGACTTACCCCTAGTGATACCCGAAAAATCTGCATGTTCATCTAACTGTCCATTTACGGTGTGAAACGGACGTCAACATCATGACGGTTTCATCGAAGAGTTTCGCCATCGCATCAGTTACGTGACTTGAACTTGAGATTAATCAATACGGTGACGATGGTGACTGTGCATTGTTGTTTTGCAGAATTTGTCCAAAGCTTCGACTAAATATATTTAAGGTAAGGCGATTTCGTACATCCTTTAAAGAGATATAGAGATTATGGTTAGCCTTGTAATATCACCGCTTCTTCAAAGCCACCCCGAGCTAAATAAGATAGTAAAGCAACACGATGGAAGGCAAACTAATAATTCGCCGTAGTATATCAGGGATTGGGTAACGTAACTCAGATTGCACTTTCCATTTTACAATAACTGTTGCGAGAAAAACCCCGAGACAGATGGCTGACTTTAGCCATCAGATCCTTGAACGAACATAAAGGTTTCTGGTGAAGTCCAAAGGCAACGGAAGAAGTGTTCCTATCCAATCAATGTCATGGTACCGCAACAGAAAAGTGACTTGAAGTTGTCCTCAGGTGGTACAGAGGCAACAACGTGTTTGCCCTGCTTTTTCGCTGCATTATCCCACCGCATGAGGAAAAGTTCCGAAAGCCTAGGAGACGTATTGCACTCCAGTATAGAAACGCGTGGTGATTTTTGGCCGTATCCATGAGCACCATCTCTTAAGCTTATCACGCCCAAATAACACCATGCAGCTAAAAAATAAACAGAAGTACAAATTCCCCAAACGTCCTCCTGCTTAGCAAAAGTTACCTGAATCAAAATGACGTTTTATGGTCACGTTTGCGATACAAGTACAGCAACTTACCCTTACATGTACCCATAACATCAGTGATCTCATAAAAGAACGTTAAAGATGTTAAGCTACAGAAAACAGTGATTGTTCCAAAGCGGCATTTTCCGAGAGCTCGGGTAAATCATCTTTAAGCTAAATCAACGTGGAGGGATCCGAGAGAATTAGAGCTGTCGTTGTTTTCAGCTCCAAAGCAGCATACGTCTGAAGCTAGCTGAAGCTTAAATAACGTCATTCAGCCTCAGAATAAACGGCTAAAAAAAATTACTTGTTAGGAACTTTTCTAGTGCGAGGTATAAGTACCTGATATGTGAGCGACACGTTGGAGTGACCCCGGCGACGATAGCCCCGTGACACTGAAGTGCGTTTTGTTGGATGCATAAGTGATTGCACCTGCAGTTAGTCATACGACGTAATTTTGGGACGAAAATATTGACGGGTTTTTCACTGCCTCTTCTTAAGGCAGAGGTACAGTGACTTCAAAGTATTCTGAGCTCATACACAGGCAACAGTGAACGTGCCGTGTTTTTTCGCGGCATTATCCCACCGCTCCCGTTGTAATTCTGTAACCCGATAGCACGTTGGGTGGCGTCCTAAGTGTGTCGTTATTTTCGATTCGTGAAAGTGCCACGTCAGTGAAACCTTCTGAAGCTTAGCAACGGTTGCACAGCAGCGAAAATGCAAGCGAAACGTTAGTCGCCGAAAAAATGAACTGCTACCCTAGTCTTTCCTATGGATTTACTTCGAGTTTGCTATGACTCGTGCGATAAAATTCGTAAGACTTACCCCTGTTGATACCCGAAACATCAGCCTGTCGATCCAAGCGCTCATTTGCGGTGTAAAATGCAAGCCAACATCATGACGGTGTCATCGAAGTGTTTCGCCATCGTATCGGTGACTTGACTTGAACTACAGATAAATCAATATGGTGACGATGGTGACTGCGCCCTGTTGTTTTCCAGCGTTTGTCCAAAGCTTCGAGAAAATATTATTAAGGTGAGGTGATATCGTACACCTTATTTAGAGATATAGCAATTTTGGTTCGCTGTGTAAAACCACCGCAACTTCAAAGCTACCTGAAGCTAAATAAGATAGTAAAGCAACACGATGGAAGGCCTAATAATTATTCGCCGAAGTATATCAGGGATTGGGTAACGTAACCCAGATTGCAGTTTCCATTTTAAAATAACTGTTGCGACAAAATCCACGAGACAGATGGCTGACTTTAGCCATCAGATCGGTGAATGAACATAAGGCTTTCCGGTGACGTCCGAAAGCAACAGAAGAAGTGTTTCTATCCCAACAATGTCATGGCACTGCAGCAGAAAAGTGACTTGAAGTTGTCCTCAGGTGGTACAGAGGCAATAACGTGTGTGCCCTGCTTTTTCGCGGCATTATCCCACCGCATGAGGAAATGTTCCGAAAGCGTGAAAGAGGTATTGCACTACAGTATATAACCATCTGGTGATTTTTGGCCGTATCCATGAGCACCATCTTTTAAGCTATTCACGCCCAAATAACACCATGAAGCTAAAAAATATACAGAAGTACAAATTCCCCAAATGTCCTTCTGCTTGCGAAAGTTACCTGAATCTAAATGACGTTTTTATGGTCAGGTTTGCGATACAAGTACAGCGACTTACCCTTACATGTACCCATACCATCAATTATCTCATAAAAGTACGTGAAAGATGTTAAGCTACAGAAAACAGTGATTGTTCCGAAGCAGGATTTTTCGAGAGCTCGGATAAACCAACTTGAAGCTAAATCAACGTGGAGGGATCCGAGAGAGGTAGAGCTGTCAACATTTCCAGCTCCAAAGCTGCAAACGCCGGAAGCTAGCTGAAACTTAAATAACGTCATTCAGCCTCAGAATAAACGGCGAAACAAATACTTGTTAAGATCTTTTCTATCGCGAGGTAAAAGTACCTAATTTGTGACTGACACTTTGGATTTACCCTGGAGACGATAGCCCCGTGACACTGAAGTGCGTTTTGTTGGATGCATAAGTGATTGCACCTGCAGTTAGTCTTACGACGTAATTTTGGGACGAAAATATTGACGGCTTTTTCACTGCCTCTTCTCAAGGCAGAGGTACAGTGACTTAAAAATATTCTGAGCTCAAACACAGGCAACAGTGAACGTGCCGTGTTTTTTCGCGGTATTATCCCACAGCTCCTGTTGAAGTTCTTTAAAACCTAATAGGACGTTTGACAGCGTCCGAAGTGTGCCGTCTGTTTTCGATTCTTCAAAGCACCACGTCAGAGAAACCTTCTGAAGCTTAGCAACGGTTGCACAGCAACGAAAAAGAAAGCGAAACGTCAGTCGCCGAAAAACATGTACTGCTTCCCTAATCTTTTCTGAGGATGTGGTTAGAGTTTCCTGTGACTCGTGCGGTAAAATTCGTAAGACTTACCCCTTTTGACAACCGAAACATCTGCCTGTCGATCCAACAGCTAATTTGCTCTGTAAAACGCACGCCAACATCATGATGGTTTCATCGAAGTGTTTCGCCATCGCATCGGTGACGTGACTCGAACTTGAGATTAATCAATACGGTGTCAATGGTGACTGTGCCCTCTTGTTTTGCAAAATATGCCCAAAGCTTCGAGAAAATATAGGTAAGGTGAGGCGATTTCGTACACCTTTGTTAGAGATATAGCGATTGTGGTTCGCTTTGTAAAACCGCCGCATCTTCAAACCACCTGAAGCTAAATACGATCATTAAGTAACCCAATAGAAGGCATATTAATAATTCGCCGAAGTGTATTAGTGATTCTGTAACATAACCTAGATTTAAATTGCCGTTTTACAATAACTGTCGCAAGAAAATTCTCGAGACAGACGGCTGCCTCCAGCCATCAGATTGGTGATTGAACATAATGCTTTCTGGTGACGTTCGAGGGCAAAGGAAGAAGCGCTTCTATCTAAATAATGACTTGGTAGTGCAGCGGCAAAGTGATTTGAAGGGTTTTTTAGGCGGTGCAGAGGTGGTAAGAAGGCAAAAACGAGGGTGCACTGTTTTTTCGCGGCATTATCCCACAGCTTCAGCAAAAGTTCTGAAAGTTCAGGCGACGTAGCTCGCTCGTGAATAGAACAGTTTGGCTATTTTCGGCCGAAGCCATGAGCATCATCTCTTAAGCTATTTAACGCCCAACTAACGCCATACAGCTACGAAATATACAGCAAATTACAATCTCCCCAAACGTCCATGTGCAATGCGAAAGTTACCTGAATTAAAATCGCCGAGCTGGCTTGGTCTAGCGGTTAAGGTGCTCGCCCCGACCGAGGTCTGACTGAGATCGTGGGCTCGAGCCCCGAGGCATATGTGAAGCGCATGAATAGTGATTAGGTTCTCTTGGGGCGCCATATAAATGAATTATATTATTTTTAATGACGTTCTACGATCAGGGTTAGGAAACAAGCTCGCCGACTTACCCTTTAATGTACCCATAACTTCAGTGATCTCATAAATGAACGTTAAAGATGTTAGGCGACAGAAAACTGTGATTGTTTCAAAGCAGCATTTTTCGAGTGCTCGGGTAAAACGTATTTAAGATGAATCAACGTGGGGAGTTCCGAGAGAGATAAAGCTGTCGTTGTTTTCAGCTCCAAAAGCAGCATCCGTCTGAAGCTAGCTGAAAGGTAAATAACACCATTCAGCCTCAGAATAAACGGCGAAACAATTTACTTCTGACGAAGATTTCTATTGCGAGGTATAAGTACCTGATTCGTGAGAGACACTTTGAAGTGACCCAGGTGACGATAGCACCGTGACACGCTGTAGTGCGTTTTGTCTGCAGCATCAGTGATTGCACCTGCAGTTAGTCTTACGACGTAAATTTGGGACGCAAATGTTGACGGCTTTTTCACTGCCTCTTCTCAAAGCAGAGGTACAGTGACTTTAAAGTATTCTGAGCTCATACACGGACAATAGTGAACGAGCCGAGTTTCTTCGCGGCATTATCCCACCGCTCTTGTTGAAGTTCTTAAACCTGATAGGACGTTACGTGGCTTCCGAGAGGTGCCATCAGTTATCGATTCGTGAAAGCACCACATCAGTAAAACCTTCTAAAGCTTAGCAACGGTTGCACAGCAACGAAAAAGCAAGCGAAATGTCAGTCGCCGAAAAAATACACTGCTTCCCTATACTTTCCCGTGGATGTAGTTACAGTTAGCTGCGACTCAAGCAATAAAACTCGTTAGACTTACCCCTAGTGATACCCGAAAAATCTGCACGTTCATCTAACTGTCCATTTACGGTGTGAAACGGACGTCAACATCATGACGGTTTCATCGAAGAGTTTCGCCATCGCATCAGTTACGTGACTTGAACTTGAGATTAATCAATACGGTGACGATGGTGACTGTGCATTGTTGTTTTGCAGAATTTGTCCAAAGCTTCGACTAAATATAGTTAAGGTAAGGCGATTTCGTACATCCTTTAAAGAGATATAGAGATTATGGTTAGCCTTGGAATATCACCGCTTCTTCAAAGCCACCCCGAGCTAAATAAGATAGTAAAGCAACACGATGGAAAGCTACAGTAAACAGTGATTTTTGCAAAGCGGCTTTTTCCGAGAGCTCGGGTAAATCATCTTTAAGCTAAATCAACGTGGAGGGATCCGAGAAAATTAGAGCTGTCATTGTTTTCATCTCCAAAGCAGCATACGTCTGAAGCTAGCTAAAGCTTATATAACGTCATTTAGCCTCAGAATAAATGGCGAAAAAATTACTTGTTAAGAACTTTTCTAGTGAGAGGTATAATTACCTAGTTTGTTAGCGAGTCTTTGGAGTGAGCCTGGCTACGATAGCCCCATGATTCTGAAGTGCGTTTTGTTGGATGCATAAGTGATTGCACCTGCAGTTAGTCTTACGATGTAATATTAGGACGAAAATATTTTTACGGCTTTGTCACTGCCTCTCCTTAAGGTAGAGGTACAGTGACTTTAAAGTATTCTGAGCACATACACAGGCAACAGTGAACGTGCAATGTTTTTTCGCGGCATTATCATACCGCTCCCGTTGAAGTTCTTAAATCTGATAGGACGTTTGGTGGCTTCCGAGGGGTGCCGTCAGTTTTCGATTCATGAAAGCACCATATCATGGAAACCTGTTTAAGGTGAGCAACGGTTGCACAACAACGAAAACGAAAGCGAAACGAAAGTCGCCAAAAAAATGAACTGCTTACCTAGTCTTTCCTGTGGATTTACTTCGAGTTTGCTATGACTCGTGCGATAAAATTCGTAAGACTTACCCCTGTTGATACCCGAAACATCAGTCTGTCGATCCAAGAGCCCATTTGTGATGTAAAACGCAAGCCAACATCATGACGGTGTCATCAAAGTGTTTCGCCATCGTATCGGTGACTTGTCTTGAACTTGAAATTAATCAATGAAGTGACGATGGTGACTGAGCCCTTTTGTTTTGCGGCATTTGTCCAAAGCTTCGAGAAAATTTTATTAAGGTGAGGCGATATCGTACACCTTTTTAGAGATACAGCGATTGTGGTTCGCTTTGTAAAACAGCCGCATCTTAGAAGCCACCTGAAGCTTAAAAAGATCGGAAAGCAACACAATGGAAGGCCTAATAATTATTCGCCGAAGTATATCTGGGATTGGGTAACGTAACCCAGATCGCACTTTCCATTTTATAATAACTGTTGCGAGAAAATCCCCGAGACAGATGGCTGACTTTAGCCATCAGATCGGTGAATGAACATAAGGCTTTCTGGTGACGTCCGAAGGCAACAGAAAAAGGGTTTCTATCCCAACAATGTCGTGGTACCGAGGAAGCAAAGTGACTTGAAGTTGTCCTCAGGTGGTACAGAGGCAACAACGTGTGTGCCCTGCTTTTTCGCGGCATTATCCCACCGCATGAGGAAAAGTTCCGAAAGCCTAGGAGAGGTATTGCACTCCGGCATAGAACCGTGTGGTGATTTTTAGCCGTATCCATGAACACCATCTCTTAAGCTATTCACGCCCAAACAACACCATGTAGCTAAAAAATATACAGAAGTACGAATTCCCCATATTTCCTCCTGCTTGCGAAAGTTACCTGAAACTAAACGACGTTTTATGGTCAGGTTTGCGATACAAGTACAGCGACTTACCCTTACATGTACCCATAACATCAGTGATCTCATAAACGAACGTTAAAGATGTTAGGCGACATAAAACAGTGATTGTTCCAAAGCGGCATTTTCCGAGAGCTCGGGTAAATCATCTTTAAGCTAAATGAACGTGGAGGGATCCGAGAATATTAGAGCTGTCATTGTTTTCAGCTCCAAAGCAGCAAACGTCTGAAGCTAGCTAAAGCTTAAATAACGTCATTCAGCCTCAGAATAAACGGCGAAAAAAATAAACTTGTTGGGAACTTTTCTAGTGCGAGGTAAAAGTAGCTGATTTGTGAGCAACACTTTGGAGTGACCCTGGCGACGATAGCCCCGTGACACTGAAGTGCGTTTTGTTGGATGCATAAGTGTTTGCACCTGCAGTTAGTCTTACGACGTAAGTTTGGGACGAAAATACTGACGGCTTTTTCAATGCCTCTTCTCAAGGCAGAGGTACAGTGACTTTAAAGTATTCTGAGCTCATTCACAGGCAACAGTGAACGTGCAGTGTTTTTACGCGGCATTATCCCACCGCTCCCGTTGAAGTTCTTTAACCCGAAAGCACATTTGGTGGCGTGCGAAGTGTTTCGTCAGTTTTCGATTCGTGAAAGCACCACTTCAGTGAAATCTTCTAATGCTTAGCAACGGTTGCACAGCAACAAAAAACCAAGCGAAAAGTCAGTCACCGAAAAAAATGAACCACTTCCGTAATCTTTCCTGTCGATGTAGTTAGAGTTGGCTGCGACCCGAGCAATAAAACTCGTATGACTTACCCCTAGTGATACCTGAAACATCTGCATGTCCATCCAACTGTCCATTTACGGTGTGAAACGGACGTCAACATCATGATGGTTTCATCGATGTAATTCACCATCGCATCGGTGACGTGACTTGAACTTGAGATTAATCAATACAGTGGCGATGGTGACTGTGCCCTCTTGTTTTGCAGCATTTGCTCACAGCTTCGAGAAAATATTATTAAGGTGAGGCGGTTTCGAAAACCTTTTTTAGAGATATAGCGATTATGGTTCGCTGTGTGAAACCACGGCATCTTCAACGCCACCTGAAGCCAAATAAGATAGTAAAGCAACACATTGGAAGGCCTAATAATTATTCGCCGAAGTATATCAGGGATTGGGTAACTTAACCCAGATTGCACTTTCCATTTTACAATACCTGTTGCAAGCATTTCCCCGAGAGAGATGGCTGACTTTAGTTATCAGATCGGTGAATGAACATAAAGCTTTCTGGTGACGTCGGAAGGCAACAGAAGAAGTGCTTCTATCCCAACAATGTCATGGTATTGCAGCAGCAAAGTGACTTGAAGTTGTCTGTAGGTGGTACAGAGGCAACAACGTGTGTGCCCTGCTTTTTCGCGGCATTATCCCACCGCATGAGGAAAAGTTCCGAAAGCCTAGGAGAGGTATCACACTCCGGTATAGAACCGTGTGGTGATTTTTAGCCGTATCCATGAACACCATCTCTTAAGCTATTCACGCCCAATCAACACCATGTAGCTGAAAAATATACAGGAAATTACAAATTCCCAAACGTCCTTCTGCTTAATGAAAGTTACCTGAATCTAACTGATGTTTTATGGTCAGATTTGCGATATCAGTACAGGGACTTACCCTTACATGTACCCATAACATCAGTGATCTCATAAAAGAACGTTAAAGATGTTAAGCTACAGTAAACAGTGATTTTTGCAAAGCGGCTTTTTCCGAGAGCTCGGGTAAATCATCTTTAAGCTAAATCAACGTGGAGGGATCCGAGAAAATTAGAGCTGTCATTGTTTTCATCTCCAAAGCAGCATACGTCTGAAGCTAGCTAAAGCTTATATAACGTCATTTAGCCTCAGAATAAATGGCGAAAAAATAACTTGTTAAGAACTTTTCTAGTGAGAGGTATAATTACCTAGTTTGTTAGCGAGTCTTTGGAGTGAGCCTGGCTACGATAGCCCCATGATTCTGAAGTGCGTTTTGTTGGATGCATAAGTGATTGCACCTGCAGTTAGTCTTACGATGTAATATTAGGACGAAAATATTTTTACGGCTTTGTCACTGCCTCTCCTTAAGGTAGAGGTACAGTGACTTTAAAGTATTCTGAGCACATACACAGGCAACAGTGAACGTGCAATGTTTTTTCGCGGCATTATCATACCGCTCCCGTTGAAGTTCTTAAATCTGATATTACGTTTAGTGGCTTCCGAGGGGTGCCGTCAGTTTTCGATTCATGAAAGCGTCATATCATGGAAACCTGTTTAAGGTGAGCAACGGTTGCACAACAACGAAAACGAAAGCGAAACGAAAGTCGCCGAAAAAATGAACTGCTTACCTAGTCTTTCCTGTGGATTTACTTCGAGTTTGCTATGACTCGTGCGATAAAAGTCGTAAGACTTACCCCTGTTGATACCCGAAACATCAGTCTGTCGATCCAAGAGCCCATTTGTGATGTAAAACGCAAGCCAACATCATGACGGTGTCATCAAAGTGTTTCGCCATCGTATCGGTGACTTGTCTTGAACTTGAAATTAATCAATGAAGTGACGATGGTGACTGAGCCCTTTTGTTTTGCGGCATTTGTCCAAAGCTTCGAGAAAATTTTATTAAGGTGAGGCGATATCGTACACCTTTTTAGAGATACAGCGATTGTGGTTCGCTTTGTAAAACAGCCGCATCTTAGAAGCCACCTGAAGCTTAAAAAGATCGGAAAGCAACACAATGGAAGGCCTAATAATTATTCGCCGAAGTATATCAGGGATTGGGTAACGTAACCCAGATCGCACTTTCCATTTTATAATAACTGTTGCGAGAAAATCCCCGAGACAGATGGCTGACTTTAGCCATCAGATCGGTGAATGAACATAAGGCTTTCTGGTGACGTCCGAAGGCAACAGAAAAAGGGTTTCTATCCCAACAATGTCGTGGTACCGAGGAAGCAAAGTGACTTGAAGTTGTCCTCAGGTGGTACAGAGGCAACAACGTGTGTGCCCTGCTTTTTCGCGGCATTATCCCACCGCCTGAGGAAAAGTTCCGAAAGCCTAGGAGAGGTATCGAACTCCGGCATAGAACCGTGTGGTGATTTTTAGCCGTATCCACGACCACCATCTCTTGAGCTATTCACGCCCAAACAACACCATGCAGCTAAAAAATATACAGAAGTACGAATTCCCCAAATGTCCTCCTGCTTGCGATAGTTACCTGAAACTAAATGACGTTTTATGGTCAGGTTTGCGATACAAGTACAGCGACTTACCCTTACATGTACCCATAACATCAGTGATCTCATAAAAGAACGTTAAAGATGTTAAGCTACAGTAAACAGTAATCGTTTCAAACGGCATTTTCCGAGAGCTCGGGTAAATCATCTTTAAGCTAAATCAACGTGGAGGGATCCGAGAATATTAGAGCTGTCATTGTTTTCAGCTCCAAAGCAGCAAACGTCTGAAGCTAGCTAAAGCTTAAATAACGTCATTCAGCCTCAGAATAAACGGCGAAAAAAATAAACTTGTTGGGAACTTTTCTAGTGCGAGGTAAAAGTAGCTGATTTGTGAGCAACACTTTGGAGTGACCCTGGCGACGATAGCCCCGTGACACTGAAGTGCGTTTTGTTGGATGCATAAGTGTTTGCACCTGCAGTTAGTCTTACGACGTAAGTTTGGGACGAAAATACTGACGGCTTTTTCAATGCCTCTTCTCAAGGCAGAGGTACAGTGACTTTAAAGTATTCTGAGCTCATTCACAGGCAACAGTGAACGTGCAGTGTTTTTACGCGGCATTATCCCACCGCTCCCGTTGAAGTTCTTTAACCCGAAAGCACATTTGGTGGCGTGCGAAGTGTTCCGTCAGTTTTCGATTCGTGAAAGCACCACTTCAGTGAAATCTTCTAATGCTTAGCAACGGTTGCACAGCAACGAAAAACCAAGCAAAAAGTCAGTCGCCGAAAAAAATGAACCACTTCCGTAATCTTTCCTGTCGATGTAGTTAGAGTTGGCTGCGACCCGAGCAATAAAACTCGTATGACTTACCCCTAGTGATACCTGAAACATCTGCATGTCCATCCAACTGTCCATTTACGGTGTGAAACGGACGTCAACATCATGATGGTTTCATCGATGTAATTCACCATCGCATCGGTGACGTGACTTGAACTTGAGATTAATCAATACAGTGGCGATGGTGACTGTGCCCTCTTAGTTTTGCAGCATATGCTCAAAGCTTCGAGAAAATAATAATAAGGGAGGGCGGTTTCGAAAACCTTTTTTAGAGATATAGCGATTATGGTTCGCTGTGTGAAACCACGGCATCTTCAACGCCACCTGAAGCCAAATAAGATAGTAAAGCAACACATTGGAAGGCCTAATAATTATTCGCCGAAGTATATCAGGGATTGGGTAACGTAACCCAGATCGCACTTTCCATTTTATAATAACTGTTGCGAGAAAATCCCCGAGACAGATGGCTGACTTTAGCCATCAGATCGGTGAATGAACATAAGGCTTTCTGGTGACGTCCGAAGGCAACAGAAAAAGGGTTTCTATCCCAACAATGTCGTGGTACCGAGGAAGCAAAGTGACTTGAAGTTGTCCTCAGGTGGTACAGAGGCAACAACGTGTGTGCCCTGCTTTTTCGCGGCATTATCCCACCGCATGAGGAAAAGTTCCGAAAGCCTAGGAGAGGTATCACACTCCGGTATAGAACCGTGTGGTGATTTTTAGCCGTATCCATGACCACCATCTCTTAAGCTATTCACGCCCAAATAACACCATGCAGCTAAAAAATATACAGGAAATTACAAATTCCCAAACGTCCTTCTGCTTAATGAAAGTTACCTGAATCTAAATGACGTTTTATGGTCAGATTTGCGATACAAGTACAGCGACTTACCCTTACATGTACCCATAACATCAGTGATCTCATAAAAGAACGTTAAAGATGTTAAGCTACAGTAAACAGTGATTTTTGCAAAGCGGCTTTTTCCGAGAGCTCGGGTAAATCATCTTTAAGCTAAATCAACGTGGAGGGATCCGAGAAAATTAGAGCTGTCATTGTTTTCATCTCCAAAGCAGCATACGTCTGAAGCTAGCTAAAGCTTATATAACGTCATTTAGCCTCAGAATAAAAAAAAAAAAAAATTACTTGTTAAGAACTTTTCTAGTGAGAGGTATAATTACCTAGTTTGTTAGCGAGTCTTTGGAGTGAGCCTGGCTACGATAGCCCCATGATTCTGAAGTGCGTTTTGTTGGATGCATAAGTGATTGCACCTGCAGTTAGTCTTACGATGTAATATTAGGACGAAAATATTTTTACGGCTTTGTCACTGCCTCTCCTTAAGGTAGAGGTACAGTGACTTTAAAGTATTCTGAGCACATACACAGGCAACAGTGAACGTGCAATGTTTTTTCGCGGCATTATCATACCGCTCCCGTTGAAGTTCTTAAATCTGATATTACGTTTAGTGGCTTCCGAGGGGTGCCGTCAGTTTTCGATTCATGAAAGCACCATATCATGGAAACCTGTTTAAGGTGAGCAACGGTTGCACAACAACGAAAACGAAAGCGAAACGAAAGTCGCCGAAAAAATGAACTGCTTACCTAGTCTTTCCTGTGGATTTACTTCGAGTTTGCTATGACTCGTGCGATAAAATTCGTAAGACTTACCCCTGTTGATACCCGAAACATCAGTCTGTCGATCCAAGAGCCCATTTGTGATGTAAAACGCAAGCCAACATCATGACGGTGTCATCAAAGTGTTTCGCCATCGTATCGGTGACTTGTCTTGAACTTGAAATTAATCAATGAAGTGACGATGGTGACTGAGCCCTTTTGTTTTGCGGCATTTGTCCAAAGCTTCGAGAAAATTTTATTAAGGTGAGGCGATATCGTACACCTTTTTAGAGATACAGCGATTGTGGTTCGCTTTGTAAAACCACCGCATCTTCAAAACCACCTGTAACCAAATAAGATAGTAAAGCAACACAATGGAAGGCCTAATAATTATTCGCCGAAGTATATCAGGGATTGGGTAACGTAACCCAGATCGCACTTTCCATTTTATAATAACTGTTGCGAGAAAATCCCCGAGACAGATGGCTGACTTTAGCCATCAGATCGGTGAATGAACATAAGGCTTTCTGGTGACGTCCGAAGGCAACAGAAAAAGGGTTTCTATCCCAACAATGTCGTGGTACCGAGGAAGCAAAGTGACTTGAAGTTGTCCTCAGGTGGTACAGAGGCAACAACGTGTGTGCCCTGCTTTTTCGCGGCATTATCCCACCGCATGAGGAAAAGTTCCGAAAGCCTAGGAGAGGTATTGCACTCCGGCATAGAACCGTGTGGTGATTTTTAGCCGTATCCATGAACACCATCTCTTAAGCTATTCACGCCCAAATAACACCATGCAGCTAAAAAATATACAGAAGTACGAATTCCCCAAATGTCCTCCTGCTTGCGATAGTTACCTGAAACTAAATGACGTTTTATGGTCAGGTTTGCGATACAAGTACAGCGACTTACCCTTACATGTACCCATAACATCAGTGATCTCATAAAAGAACGTTAAAGATGTTAGGCGACATAAAACAGTGATTGTTCCAAAGCGGCATTTTCCGAGAGCTCGGGTAAATCATCTTTAAGCTAAATGAACGTGGAGGGATCCGAGAATATTAGAGCTGTCATTGTTTTCAGCTCCAAAGCAGCAAACGTCTGAAGCTAGCTAAAGCTTAAATAACGTCATTCAGCCTCAGAATAAACGGCGAAAAAAATAAACTTGTTGGGAACTTTTCTAGTGCGAGGTAAAAGTAGCTGATTTGTGAGCACACACTTTGGAGTGACCCTGGCGACGATAGCCCCGTGACACTGAAGTGCGTTTTGTTGGATGCATAAGTGTTTGCACCTGCAGTTAGTCTTACGACGTAAGTTTGGGACGAAAATACTGACGGCTTTTTCAATGCCTCTTCTCAAGGCAGAGGTACAGTGACTTTAAAGTATTCTGAGCTCATTCACAGGCAACAGTGAACGTGCAGTGTTTTTACGCGGCATTATCCCACCGCTCCCGTTGAAGTTCTTTAACCCGAAAGCACATTTGGTGGCGTGCGAAGTGTTTCGTCAGTTTTCGATTCGTGAAAGCACCACTTCAGTGAAATCTTCTAATGCTTAGCAACGGTTGCACAGCAACGAAAAACCAAGCGAAAAGTCAGTCGCCGAAAAAAATGAACCACTTCCGTAATCTTTCCTGTCGATGTAGTTAGAGTTGGCTGCGACCCGAGCAATAAAACTCGTATGACTTACCCCTAGTGATACCTGAAACATCTGCATGTCCATCCAACTGTCCATTTACGGTGTGAAACGGACGTCAACATCATGATGGTTTCATCGATGTAATTCACCATCGCATCGGTGACGTGACTTGAACTTGAGATTAATCAATACAGTGGCGATGGTGACTGTGCCCTCTTGTTTTGCAGCATTTGCTCACAGCTTCGAGAAAATATTATTAAGGTGAGGCGGTTTCGAAAACCTTTTTTAGAGATATAGCGATTATGGTTCGCTGTGTGAAACCACGGCATCTTCAACGCCACCTGAAGCCAAATAAGATAGTAAAGCAACACATTGGAAGGCCTAATAATTATTCGCCGAAGTATATCAGGGATTGGGTAACTTAACCCAGATTGCACTTTCCATTTTACAATACCTGTTGCAAGCATTCCCCCCCGAGAGAGATGGCTGACTTTAGTTATCAGATCGGTGAATGAACATAAAGCTTTCTGGTGACGTCGGAAGGCAACAGAAGAAGTGCTTCTATCCCAACAATGTCATGGTATTGCAGCAGCAAAGTGACTTGAAGTTGTCTGTAGGTGGTACAGAGGCAACAACGTGTGTGCCCTGCTTTTTCGCGGCATTATCCCACCGCATGAGGAAAAGTTCCGAAAGCCTAGGAGAGGTATCACACTCCGGTATAGAACCGTGTGGTGATTTTTAGCCGTATCCATGACCACCATCTCTTAAGCTATTCACGCCCAAATAACACCATGCAGCTAAAAAATATACAGGAAATTACAAATTCCCAAACGTCCTTCTGCTTAATGAAAGTTACCTGAATCTAAATGACGTTTTATGGTCAGATTTGCGATACAAGTACAGCGACTTACCCTTACATGTACCCATAACATCAGTGATCTCATAAAAGAACGTTAAATATGTTAAGGTTCAGAAAACTGTGATAGTTTTAAAGTGGAATTTTCCGAGAGCTCAGGCAAATCAACTTTAAGCTAAATATACGTGTTAGGATCCGAGAGAGTTAGAGCTGTCATTGTTTTCATCTCCAAAGCAGCATACGTCTGAAGCTAGCTAAAGCTTATATAACGTCATTTAGCCTCAGAATAAATGGCGAAAAAATTACTTGTTAAGAACTTTTCTAGTGAGAGGTATAATTACCTAGTTTGTTAGCGAGTCTTTGGAGTGAGCCTGGCTACGATAGCCCCATGATTCTGAAGTGCGTTTTGACGGTTGCACAACAACGAAAACGAAAGCGAAACGAAAGTCGCCGAAAAAATGAACTGCTTACCTAGTCTTTCCTGTGGATTTACTTCGAGTTTGCTATGACTCGTGCGATAAAATTCGTAAGACTTACCCCTGTTGATACCTGAAGCATCAGCCTGTCGATCCAAGAGCTCATCTGTGGTTTAAAACGCAAGCCAACATCATGACGGTGTCATCGAAGTGTTTCGCCATCGTATCGGTGACTTGACTTGAACTTGAGATTAATCAATACGGTGACGATGGTGACTGCGCCCTGTGGTATTCCAGCGTTTGTTCAAAGCTTCGAGAAAATATTATGAAGGATAGGCGGTTTCGAACACCTTTTTTAGAGATTTAGCGATTATGGTTCGCTTTGTAAAACCACCACATCTTCAAAGCCACCTGAAGCCAAAAAAGATAGTAAAGAAACACAATGGAAGGCAAAATATTTATTCGCCGAAGTATATCAGGGATTGGGTAACGTAACCCAGATTGCACTTCCCATTTTACAATTACTGTTGTGTGAAAATTCTTGAGACAGATGTGGGACTTTAGCCATCAGATCGGTTAATGAACATTAGGCTTTCTGGTCGCGTGCGAAGGCAACAGAAGAAGCGTTTCTATCCCAACAATATCATGGTACCGCAGAAGCAAAGTGACTTGAAGTTGTCCTCAGGTGGTACAGAGGCAACAACGTGTGTGCCCTGCTTTTTCGCGGCATTATCCCACCGCATGAGGAAAAGTTCCGAAAGCCTAGGAGAGGTATTGCACTACGGTATAGAACAGTGTGGTGGTTTTCGGCTGTATCCCCGAGCACCATCTCTTAAGCTATTCACGCCCAAATAACACCTTGCAGCTAAAAAATAAACAGAAGTACAAATTCCCCAAACGTCCTCCTGCTTAGCAAAAGTTACCTGAATCAAAACCACGTTTTATGGTCCGGTTTGCGATACAAGTACAGCGACTTACACTTACACGTACCCAAAACATCAGTGATCTCGTAAAAGAACGTTAAAGATGTTAAGCCACAGAAAACAGTGATTGTTCCAAAGCGGCATTTTCTGAGCGCTCGGGTAAATCATCTTTAAGCTAAATGAACGTGGAGGGATCAGAGAGAGTTAGTGCTGTCATTGTTTTCAGCTCCAAAGCTGCATACGTCTGAAGCTAGCTGGAGCTTAAAAAACGTCATTCAGCCTCAGAATAAACGGAGAAAAAATTACTTGTTAGGAACTTTTCTAGTGCATGGTATAAGTACCTGATTTGTGAGCGACACTTTGGAGTGACCCTGGCGACGATAGCCCCGTGACACTGAAGTGCGTTTTGTTGGATGCATAAGTGATTGCACCTGCAGTTAGTCCTACGACGTAATTTTGGGACGAAAATATTGACGGCTTTTACACTGCCTCTCCTTAAGGCAGAGGTACAGTGACTTTAAAATATTCTGAGCTCATAAACAGGCAACAATGAACGTGCAGTGTTTTTTCGCGGCATTATCATACCGCTCCCGTTGAAGTTCTTAAATCTGGTAGAACGTTTGGTGGCTTCCGAGGGGTGCCGTCAGTTTTCGATTCATGAAAGCGCCATATCATGGAAACCATTTTAAGGTGAGCAACGGATGCACAGCAGCGAAAATGCAAGCGAAACGTCAGTCGCCGAAAAAGTGAACTGCTTCCTTGATCTTTCCTGTCGATGTACTTAGAGTTGGCTGCGACTCGAGCACTAAAACTCGTAAGTCTTACCCCGAGTGATACCCGAAACATCTGCATGTCCATCCAATTGTCCATTTACGGTGTAAAACGCAAGCCAACATCATAATGGTTTCATCGAAGTGTTTCACCATCGCATCGGTGACGTGACTTGAACTTGAGATTAATCATTCCGGTCGCGACGGTGACTGTGCCCTCTTGTTTTTCAGCATTTGTTCAAAGCTTCGAGAAAATATTATTAAGGTGAGGCGGTTTTGAACACCTTTTTTAGAGATGAAGCGAATATGGTTCGCTGTGTAAAACCACTGCATCTTCAACGCCACCTGAAGCCAAATAAGATAGTAAAGAAACACAATGGAAGATTTAATAATTATTCGCCGAAGTATATCAGGGGATGGGTAAGGTAAGCCAGATTGCACTTTCATTTTACAATAATTGTTGCAAGTAAATCCCCAGGACAGATGGCTGACTTTAGCCATCAGATCGGTGAATGAACATAAGGCTTTCTGGTGACTTCCGAAGGCAACAGAAGAACTGTTTCTATCCCAACAATGTCATGGTACTGCAGCAGCAAAGTGACTTGAAGTTGTCCACAGGTGGTAGAGATGCAACAACGTGTGTGCCCTGCTTTTTCGCTGCATTATTCCACCGCATGAGGAAAAGTTCCGAAAGCCTAGGAGAGGTATTGCACTACGGCTGAGAACAGTTTGGTGATTTTTGGCTGTATCCCTGAGCACCATCTCTTAAGCTATTCACGCCCAAATAACACCATGCAGCTAAAAAATATACAGAAGTACAAATTCCAAAACGTCCTCCTGCTTAGCGAAAGTTACCTGAATCTAAATGACGTTTTATGGTCAGGTTTGCGATACAAGTACAGCGACTTACCCTTACATGTACCCATAACATCAGTGATTAATATATAAAAGAACGTTAAAGGTGTTAGGCTACAGAAGACAGTGAGTGTTCCAAACGGTATTTTTTAAGAGCTCGGGTAAATCAACTTTAAGCTAAAGCAACATGAAGGGATCCGAGAGAGGTTGAGCTGTCATTGTTTCCAGCTCTAAAGCAGCATACGTCTGAAGCTAGCTGAAACTTAAATAACGTCATTTAGCCTTAGAATAAACGGCGAAAAAAAAACTTGTTAAGAACTTTTCTAGTGCGAGGTAAAAGTACCTGATTTGTGAGCGACACTTTGGAGTGACCCTGGCGACGATAGCCCCGTGACACTGAAGTGCGTTTTGTTGGATGCATAAGTGATTGCACCTGCAGTTAGTCCTACGACGTAATTTTGGGACGAAAATATTGACGGCTTTTTCACTGCCTCTTCTTAAGGCAGAGGTACAGTGACTTTAAAGTATTCTGAGCTCATAAACAGGCAACAGTGAACGTGCAGTGTTTTTTAGCGGCATTATCCCACCGCTCCCGTTGAAGTTCTTAAACCTGAGAGCACGTTTGGTGACTTCCGAGGGGTGCCGTCAGTTTTCGATTCGTGAAAGCACCACTTCACTGAAACCTTCTAATGCTTAGCAACGGTTGCACAGCAGCGAAAATGGAAGCGAAACTTCAGTCGCTGAAAAAGTGAACTGCTTCCCTAGCCTTTCCTGTGGATTTACTTCGAGTTTGCTATGACTCGTGCGATAAAATTCGTAAGACTTACCCCTGTTGATACCCGAAACATCTGCATGTCCTTCCAACTGTCCATTTACGGTGTGAAATGGACGTCAACATGGTGATGGTTTCATCGAAGTGTTTCGCCGTCGCAGCTGTGACGTGACTTAACCTTAAGATTAATCAATACGGTGACGATGGTGACTGCGCCCTGTTGTTTTGGTGTATTTGTTCAAAGCTTCGATAAAATATTATTAAGGTGAGGCGATATCATACACCTTTTTCTTTTAGAGATTAATTGATTATGGTTCGCTTTGTAAAACCACCACATCTTCAAAGCCACCTGAAGCCAAATAAGATAGTAAAGCAACACAATGGAAGGCATAATAGTTATTCGCCGAAGTATATCAGGGATTGGGTAACGTAACCCAGATTGCACTTCCCATTTTACAATTACTGTTGTGTGAAAATTCTTGAGACAGATGTGGGACTTTAGCCATCAGATCGGTTAATGAACATAAGGCTTTCTGGTGGCGTGCGAAGGCAACAGAAGATGTGTTTCTATCCCAACAATATCATGGTACTGCATAGGCAAAGTGACTTGAAGTTGTCCTCAGGTGGTACAGAGGCAACAACGTGTGTGCCCTGCTTTTTCGCGGCATTATCCCACCGCATGAGGAAAAGTTCCGAAAGCCTCGGAGACGTATTGCACTTCAGTATAGAACCGTGTTGTAATTTTTGGCCGTATCCATGAGCACCATCTCTTAAGCTATTTACGCCAAAATCACACAATGCAGCTAAAAAATATACTGAAGTACAAATTCCCAAACGTCATCCTGCTTAGCGAAAGTTACCTGAATCAAAATGACGTTTTACGGTCAGGTTTGCGATTCAAGTACAGCGACTTACCCTTACATGTACCCATAACATCAGTGATCTAATTAAAGAACGTTACAGATGGTAAGTTACAGAAAACAGTGATTGTTCCAAAGCTGCATTTTCCGAGAGCTCGGGTAAATCATCTTTAAGCTAAATCAACGTGGAGGGATCTGAGAGAGTTAGAGCTGTCATTGTTTTCAGCTCCAAAGCTGCATACGTCTGAAGCTAGCTGAAGCTTAAATAACGTCATCCAGCCTCAGAATAAACGGCGAAAAAAATTACTTGTTGGGAACTTTTCTAGTGCGAGGTATAAGTACCTGATTTGTGAGCGACACTTTGGAGTGACCCTGGCGACGATAGCCCCGTGACACTGAAGTGCGTTTTGTTTGATGCATAAGTGATTGCACCTGCAGTTAGTCTTCCGACGTCATTTTGGGACGAAAATATTGACGGCTTTTTCACTGCCTCTTCTCAAGGCAGACGTACAGTGACTTTAAAGTATTCTGAGCTCATACACAAACAACAGTGAACGTGCCGTGTTTTTTCGCGGCATTATCCCACCTCTCCCGTTGAAGTTCTTTAACCCGATAGCACGTTTGGTGGCGTCCGAAGTGCGTCGTCAGTTTTCGATTCGTGAAAGCACCACTTCAGTGAAACCTTCTAACGCTTAGCAACGGTTGCACAGCAGCAATAATGCAAGCGAAATGTCAGCCGCCGAAAAAATGAACCGCTTCCCTAATCTTTCCTGTGGATGTACTTAGAGTTGGCTGTGACTCGAGCAATAAAACTCGTAAGACTTACCCCTAGTGATACCCGAAACATCTGCATGTCCATCCAACTGTCCATTTACGGTGTGAAACGGACGTCAACATCATAATGGTTTCATCGAAGTGTTTCGCCATCGCATCGGTGACGTTACTCGAACTTGAGCTTAATCAATACGGTGTTGATGGTGACTGTGCCCTGTTGTTTTGCAGCATATGTCCTAAGCTTCGAGAAAATATTTTTAAGGTGAGGCGATATCGTACACCTTTGTTAGAGATATAGCGGTTATGGTTCGCTTTGTCAAACCCCTGCATCTTAAAGGTCACCCGAAGCTAAATTTGGTCGTTAAGTTACACAATAGAAGGCATGATAATAATTCGCCGAAGTATATCAGGGATTCGTTAACCTAACCTAGATTCAACTAGCCGTTTTACAATAACTGTATCAAGAAAATACCCGAGACAGATGGCGGCCTTCAGCCATCAGATTGGTGATTGAACATAAGGCTTTATGGTGACGTTCGAGGGCACAGGAAGAAGTGCTTTAATCCAAACAAAGTCATGGTACTGCAGCGGCAAAGTGGTTTAAAGGTTTCCTTAGGCGGAACAGGGGTGGTAAGAAGGCAAAAACGAGGGTGCCCTGTTTTTTTGCAGTTATATCCCACAGCTTCAGCCAAAGTTCTGAAAGTTCAGGCGACGTAGCTCGCTCGTGAATAGAACAGTTTGGCTATTTTCGGCCGTAGCCATGAGCGTCATCTCTTAAACTATTTATCGCCCAAGTAACGCCATATAGCTACGAAATATGCAGCAAATTACAATCTCCCCAAACGTCCTTGTGCAATGCGAAAGTTACCTGAATTAAAATCGCTGAGCTGGTTTGGTCTAGCGGTTAAGGTGCTCGCCCCGACCGAGGTCTGACTGAGGTCGTGGGCTCGAGCCCCGAGGCATATGTGAAGCGCCTGAATAGTGATTAGGTTCTCTTGGGGCGCCATATAGATGAATTATATTTTTTTAATGACAATATATGGTCAGGGTTAGGAAACAAGCTTGCCGACTTACCCTTACATGTACCCATAACATCAGTGATCTCATAAAAGAACGTTAAAGATGTTAGGCGACAGAAAACAGTGATTGTTCCAAAGCGGCATTTTCCGAGTGCTCGGGTAAAACGTCTTTAAGATGAATCAACGTGGGGAGTTCCGAGAGAGATGAAGCTGTCGTTGTTTTCAGCTCCAAAAGCAGCATCCATCTGAAGCTAGCTGAAGGCGAAATAACATCATTCAGCCTCAGAATAAACGGCGAAACAATTTACTTCTAACGAAGATTTCTAGTGCGAGGTATAAGTACCTGATTCGTGAGAGACACTTTGGAGTGACCCTGGCGACGATAGCCCCGTGACACGCTGTAGTGAGCTTTCTCTGCAGCATCAGTGATTGCACCTGCAGTTAGTCTTACGACGTCATTTTGGGACAAAAATATTGACGGCTTTTTCACTGCCTCTTCTCAATGCAGACGTTCAGTGACTTTAAAGTATTCTGAGCTCATACACAGACAACAGTGAATGTGCCGTGTTTTTTCGCGGCATTATCCCACCGCTCCTGTTGAAGTTCTTAAACCTCATAGAACGTTTGGTGGCTTCCGAAGGGTGCCGTCAGTTTTTGATTCGTGAATACACCACGTCAGTGAAACCTTCTAAAGCGTAGCAACGGTTGCACAGCAACGAAAAAGAAAGCGAAACGTCAGTCGCAGAAAAAAATGTACTGCTTCCCTAATTTTTCCTGAGGATGTAGTTAGAGTTAGCTATGACTCGTGCGATAAAATTCGTAAGACTTACCCCTGTTCTGCCTGTAGATCCAAGAGCCCATTTGCAGTGTAAAACACACGCCAACATCATGACGGTGTCATCGAAGTGTTTCGCCAGCGTATCGGTGACGTGACTTGAACTTGAGATTAATCAATACGGTGACGGTGGTTACTGCGCCCTATTGTTTTGCAGCATTTGTCTAAAGCTTCGAGAAAAGATTATTAAGGTGAGGCGATATCGCACCCCTTTGTTAGAGATAAAGCGATTATGGTTCGCTGGGTAAAACCACCGCACCTTCAAAGCCACCTGAAGCTAAATAAGATAGTAAAGCAACACAATGGAAGCCATAATAATAATTCGCCGAAGTATATCAGGGATATTGTAACGTAACCTAGATTCCACTCGATTTTTCCAATAACCGTTGCAAGTAAATCCCCGAGACAGACTGCTGCTTTCAGCCATCAGATCGGTTAAAGAACATAAGGCTTTCTGGCGACTTGCGAGGGCAACAGAAGAAGTGTTTCTATCACAATAATGTCATGGTACATCAGAGGCAAAGTGATTTGAAGTTGTTCTGAGGTGGTACAGAGGTGGTACAGAGATGGTAAGAAGGCAAAACGAGGGTGCCCTGTTTTTTCGTGGCATTATTCCACTGCTTCAGTAGAAGTTCTGAAAGTTTTTGCGACATTGTGAGCTAGTGAATAGAATAGTTTGGTGACTTTCGGCCGTAGCCATGAGCACCATCTCTTAAGCTATTTAAAGCCTAAATAACGCCAGACAGCTACAATGTATACAGCAAATTATGATCTCCCCAAACGTCGTTCCGCTAAGCGAAAGTTACCTGAAATAAAATTACATTTTATGGTCAGGGTTGGGAAACAAGCTAGCCAACTTACCCTTTCTTGTATACCCATAACATCAGTGATCTCATAAAAGAACGTTAAATAAATAAATAAATAAATTCTAGCTGATTAAACAGGCTCTTCTGTATAGTCACAGAAGAGCCTTTACGGCTATCACCCCCACTTGCAGTGGCGGTAAATGATCGCCCCACCTCAGGAATCGAACCCACGACCTCGGGACCGAGGCCGTGAAAGCAACCGCCTTACCTAAAGATGTTAAGCAACAGAAAACAGTGATTGCTCCAACGTAGCATTTTTGAGTGCTTTGTTAAAACGTCTTTAAGATGAATTCACGTGGGGAGTCCCGAGAGAGCTGGAGCTGCCGTTGTTTTCAGCTCTAAAGCAGCATACCTCTGAAGTTAGCTGAAGCTTACATAATGCCATTCAGCCTCACAATAAACGGGGAAACACATTACTTCTAAAGAAGATTTCTAATGCTAGGTATAAGTACGTGATTCGTGAGAGACACTTTGGAGTCACCATGGGACGATAGTGTCACTTTCGTGCGTTTTGTCATCAGCATCAGTGACTGTACCTTTCGTTAGACTGACGACGTAATGCTGGACTGATTTCGTTAGACTGACGACGTAATGCTGGGACGATTATTCCATTCCTTCAGTGAAGGTTTGGAAAGCTAAGGCTCGTGAATAAAACAGTATGGTGGTTTTTGGCCGTATCCATGAGCCATTTTCCTTAAGCTAATAACGCCCAAATAACGCCAAACAGCAACAAATTATACAGCAAATTGCAATTTCCCCAAACGTCCTTCTGCTTAGCGAAAGTTACCTGAATTTTAAATGACGTTTTATAGTCAGGTGTGCGAAATAAGCTCACCGACTTAACCTTTCATGTACATATAACATGAGCGATCTCATAAAAGAACGTTAACGTCTTTAAGATGAGTCGACGTGGGGATTTCCGGGAGAGTTAGAGCTGTCGTTGTTTTCAGCTCCAATGCAGCATACTTCTGAAGATAGCTGAAGCTTAAATAACGTCATTCAGCCTCACAATAAATGGTGAAACAAATGACTTGTTAAGAACTTTTCTACTGCGAGGTATATGTACCTGATTTGTGAGCGACACTTTGGAGTGACCCGGGCGACGATAGCCCTGTGACACTTTAGTGCGTTTTGTCTGCAGCATCAGTGATTGCACCTGGAGTTAGTCTTTCGACTTAAAGCTGGGACGAAAATATCGACAGCTTTTTCGCTGCCTCTTCTCATGGCAGAGGTACAGTGACTTGAAAATATTCTGAGCTCATACACAGGCAACAGTGATTGTGCCCTGTTTTTTCGCGTCATCATCTCACAGCTCCAGTGAAAGCTCTTAAACCTGAAAAAAACGTACAGTGGCGTAGTGAAAAAGCTGTGTGAGTTTTTCCAGTGTTTAAGGACCACCTTTTGGAAGCCTCCTTAAGCTTAATAATGGTCTTACTGCGACGAAAGAGACGAAGAGAGAAAGCGAAGGTTAATTTGGAAAAATTTCTGTTTACTTTGAGTCTTGCGACGAAAGCCATGTGACTTACCCCTGTCGTTACCCACAGCATGTGCATGCATTCCCGAATTTGTTTTCAAGGTGTTAATTAGCCGCGATCGTACTGATCGCTTAATTTTAGTGTTATGCCATCGTCACGATGACGCGACTCAAAATTGAGCTGCGTTCGTACAGCTTCAACAGAGATGTTGCCCTGTCTTTTTATGGCATCATCCTAATGCTCGGGTATAATTTCCGTACACTGAAGTGATTTGGGAAAGTGGCGAAGGGTTTTGGGAGCATAAGAACTTAAAGTACTGTCTGCAAAGGATTTGAAGTTTTATACAAGTTATACATAAGTAATTAAATTTCGGAGAGCTCGACGTACGATGCTTAGCCTTGTGGGTAGAAGATCTGACAGATAGGCTGGAGCCGATGAGTAAAGGGACCTAAAAATGACAAAAGCTTGAAGTCGATGCGTTGCTTGACTGGTAGTTAGTGCTGATCAGCGAGAAGTGGTTGGATGTGGCAGCTGCCACGTTCACGACAGACAAACCTTGCTGCAGAGTTTTTCAGCAGCTGAAGGCACCCGATTTCACAGGCCGGTTGACAAGCAAGCAGTGAGTCACAAAGGTAAAGACGGGATGCCATAAAAAATGGACAAATTTACATGAGGTATCCCTGTCTGAACAAGTCTGAATTTTTCAGCAATATTACATAGCTGAAAAGAGGCAGACTTGACTGTGTAGCTGATGTGATCGTCTAATGAAAGGTCACTTTGGAGCAAGACACCTAGACTTCTTGCAGATTCAATAGGAGACATGCTGGCAGACCCGATTTTGTGTGTTAAGCTTTTCAGTTTATGAATGACACTTGGTTTGCCCATAACTAGGAAGCTGGTTTTATCATCATTCAATTTAAGAAGGTTTGCTATCATTCACGTGCGGACGTCATCCATGCAGATAGCGAGGCAGTTGAGAGAATTAGACGTGCTCGAGGGCTAAAAGAAATAAATACAGAGGCACAACTGAGAGTTATCTGCATAGAAGTCAAAGCCGACACTGTGCTAGGCAGCCACATCGACTAGAGGGAGATTATAAACCACGAAAGGAACGGGACCAAGCACGGAGCCCTGAGGTCTCCCATATTTCATTGGTTCCTCGGATGATCTTTGACCATTAATATCAATACTCTGGATGCCCCTACTGAGTGAAAACCTGAACCATTGCAACGAGTGCCAATGATGCACAGGCGAGATGGGAGGCACTTAAGAAAGACTTGGTGATAGATAGTATCAAAAGCTGCCTATCCTAAGCTGCCGAAAGAACGAGCAAAGCAGAGATACCCTGCATATGCCTGCATTCCTGAGTAGGTTACTATTCAGCCGAAGAAATGCTGACTGAGTGGGATGATTAGCTCTAAAACCAGTCTGGAACTTAGTAGCGAGGTTAGCGGTTTCAATATATGAGTTCAACTGATCTGCTACGACTCTTTCTAGTGTCTTTGATAGAAACAGGAAAATAAAGACTCGGCGGAAGTTGTTCAAGTTCTCTTAGTCAGTTGTTGCTTTCTTCATTGTGGGCTGACTTCAGCCTTCTCGGAAGGTACTGGGACATGACCTGAAGCTAATGACATATTTACCACATTAGTATACGTGGCAGCATAAGATCTTTGCATCGCAGAAGCAGGACAATGGGAATGGGTTCAAGAGGCTTATTTTTCTTCTTTGATTGGGACATAAACTCCAGGATGACGATGAATGTAGACATTGAGGTATTGCGTGGAATTTAGAGCCATGATTCTAGTGGGGATGCTGTCCTCTTAGGGATAAAGTTAAGGAGATGGTTGATCGTCGACATCACCATTTTTTAATTGTGCATCTGTAATTCAAAAATAATTTTATAGAAGCTAGACTTTGCCTTTGCTAGGATCTATTGGTAGGATCTACAGTGTCCTCGTATGCCAGGCAATGGAAAGTCAGTCCTGATCTATTGTATGATTTGTCAAGCTTTCGCTTAGCTGATCTAGCTAGTTTAATGTGTGGGGCATACCAAAATCTACCTGGGTGAGGGCGCAGAGTGCGCTTAGTTAGAGGTGCGAACTCGTCGAGCGTGTCAGCTAGTGTCGTATCTACGAATGACGACAGATCGGAGGGGGATTGACTTGCCGAGGCGAGGCAACTATTCTCGCACGTGCGGCATCTATGTCAAGGGTCTTGAGGTTTCGCAATTCACAGGTGATTTTAGAGAATGAGGGCACACATTGTAAAATGAATGAGATCTGCACGTGGTCAAATAAGCAGGATTTAATAATAATTGGTGATGACAAAGTGCAGTTGCATGAGAAAATTTGGTCAAGAGTATGACTCTTGATGCGAGTAGGGCCATGTACATATGCCACAAGAGACAATGAGTCAGACAATGCACGAAATTCAGTGCTGAAGGCGTCAGTGAAGTTATCAAAGTGACTTTTGAAATCACCCATTACGAGGAAGCATCGATTTATGGCACACATAACTGAAATTAGATCGGAGAATCTGAGATAAAGGAGGATTTGGTACCTGGTGGGCGGTAGACGACTGCCACCAACGGTAGCTTGTTTTGGGGTGGAATCAAGGCGATTGACTAAAAAAAATGCTTCGAGGGTACTGCAAAGGGCTAGAAGTTGAATTTCGAGAGGACCATAACCGCAACTCTACCTCCAGTTTTAATTGGTGTAGCGGTGGGAAAGAATAAGAAACCAGTCTAGGTAGCGTCTTTAGTTGTCGGGCAGTTTGCCGGTTTTAGCCAAGTTTCAATCAAGGCGAGCAGGTCGAGGCCTTTTCGAGAAATAAGGTCGCTTATGACTAGGAGTTTATTTCACACTGAGCGAGGATTCCAATGACAAGCATCAAGTTGGGCCGCCAGCATTACATAAGGCAAGATGACCACTAAGTTAGAGAGTTTCACAGTACTGCTTGAGGGAGAAGGTGCTGAGCGGTTCGAGATAACGTTATCAAACGAGCGAGTGCTCAGCTCGAAGCTCCAGCCAAGGGAGCAGCTTCAAAGCTCACGGCTCTACAGGGGCTCATGGGTGCTTTTCATTTGCTAATGCATAACTCACGGGTGTTACCAACAGATAAAACATCTAGGAATGCAATTGAACTACGATAACGATGTGATAATAGGTATGCATGATCGTAACCAATATGCATGTTACTAGCCGCCGGCTGATCTAACGCCACCACTGGGGTGGTACGCCCAGCTGCCCGGAGCGATAAGCGTTTGCATGTCCACAGGTGCCTAGTTTCTTTGGCGCTACGGCCAAGCAAAAAATAGATAAGCATTCAGCAGGTCTTAGCTATATAAGTTTCCGTACGCGATGTTCGCAAGAACTTCGCTTTGTAGAAGAGAATTCTGAAACGGACGAGTAACTCACGTAGGGCTCTACGTCGGAAGGTGAGGATTCTACACACAGCAAACGATTGGGGCTCAATGGGAAGCTCAAGCATGCACAAACGTGTCAAATGCTCAATCGGCTTCTGGAGTCTCACCATTGTACCGGCTTTGTTCCAAATGTACAAGCGTACGCTGTCAACGATCCCGTTAGGCGAGTAATTGCTTAGGCTGTTGGACTCAACCTTTTCGCCCGTCGAGAGTTTCTGCCGAAAGAGAACTAGCATGCGGTCTTAAGTTTCCATCCTCCGGCCTCTGGGATCCGACCCTGGACTTTTCCCTACTGGGGCGGACCTATAGGTTAGGCAACGCTCAGCTCGATGCATCGAATGTCAGTAGCTGCCTTTTTACTAGGGTACAATAATGCAACTAACTCGACGGACGGGTTTGAAGTTTAGCTTACCTAGTCGAGGGGCGACGAAGATAGTATCCAAGTTGTTCGCAGCATCATTGCTCGGCATCGGTGAAGTGATCTTAAGTCGCTCTGACATGATACAGCAACCTCAAGGATATCTCCTTGTTTTCTTTCTTCATCCAACGGCATCGGTGAATCGACATGAAGCTGTGCTGACCTAGTACACCGGCGGAATATATAGCGCATTGTTTTCCGGTGCGACATCAAACCGCAGCCTTGAGGCTACCTGAAGCTGATGTGATGCTTAGCATCGGCTATGGAGTTATTGCCACACTTGTTTTCGGCACTATAACGTGGCGCAGCTAAAGTGTCCTGAAGCTTAAATGACGTCAAGCAGCAATGAGAATAATCGCAAAATATATTCTCGCAGCTCAGTTCTATTGTGACGGTAAAGTTAAATGAATTTAAATTTGCTGCATTATATAGCTGAGTCTGTGGGGCTTTGCCTATCGCCACTAGGGATCCCCAATTATGTAATGCCCGGTCTGTGTCGCTACGCAGGGTGCTTCAAGCAAACAGTATCCTCAGATGAACGTCCGTGTACACGACACTGTATATAAAACAGGCGCACGCTCTTCATAGGAATAGCTAGACAATTCTTCACGGAGGATCCTAGACACTGCAAACTACAGGGGCTGGAGATGACGCTCAAGCGCATTCAAACGTGTCAGTTGACCAATCGGCTTCTAGAGTTCCATTGTTGAACCGGTCCCATTCCATGAGTGCAAGCGTACGCTGTCAAAGGTTCCGATAGGAGAGTAACTGCTTAGGCTATCGGAGTCATCTTCTACACCAGTCGAAAGTTCCTGGCGAATGAGAACTAGCATAGCGTCGTAAGTTTGCGTCCTCCGGACTCTGGTATCCGACCCTTGACTTTGCCCTACAGGGGCTGACCTCTAGGCTAGGCAACGCCCAGCTCGACTTATCAAATTTCAGTAGCTCTCTTTATATTAGGGTGCAATTATGTGACATCGGGGAAGGGATTTGAAGTTTAGCTTCCGTAGTCGAAGGTCGGCAAAGATAGAAATAGAGTTTTTCGCAGTAACATCGCTCCGTAAAAGTATCGCTCCGAACCGGTAAATAGATGTGAAGTAATTCTGAAAATTAACAATGACCTCAATAATATCCCAGTGTTTTCTTGCGGCTTCATCTAACCGGATCGGTGAATCGACTTGAAGCTGTGCTGACCTAGAACAACAGTGGCAAAGATCGCGCCCTGTTTTTCCCTGTCCTGATCAGTCCACAGGGTCGAGGTTTCGTACAGCTGATGTGATGCCGTACAGCGGCGAAAGAGATAGTGTCACATTCGTCCATGGCGTTATAAAACCAAACCACTTAAGTGATCTGAAGCTTAAATGACGTTAAGCATCAATTAAAGTGATCTCTAATTATGTTTTTAGCGCACAGCTCCATTGCGTCGGTAAAGTTAAACGAATGTTAGGTGACATCGTAAAGTAACCTCATAGATGGCCCCACGTTTTTCGCTGCATTGTGTAGTCGACTCTATAAGGCTTAGCCTATTGCCTTTAGGGGTCCCTTATTCTGTAGTGCCTCTTCTGGGTCTCTAGGCAGGGTGCTTCCAGCAAACATTGTCCCTATGGTGATAGCCTGGGTACACTATACTTTGTAAAAGGCCGACACACTCGCTACACATGGAGAACTAGACAATTCTCCAAGGAGAATAATAATTATTATAAAACACTTGATGTAACATCCTCAGAGAGCTCAATCGGTTTCTAGGCACTACATTTGCAGTAAAGGAAGCACTATCAAATGGTAAGTGGCAGCATTCTCAATAAACCACTGGAATAACATGGTTAAGCGTGACATGCACAGGGTCAGCATGCAATTATAGTTAGTAAAAGCTGCACAATGTCAGTACCCATAAGCACAGAAAGATTGAATCTTAGGGACCCTCTCAATATTGTGATAAATAGATGCGTTTTTAGGTTCTTATTAAGTCTGGCTATGTCGGATGTCGTGACGCAGTTCGGAAGTGAGTTCCGGGCTTCAGGAGTATACAAACTACAGGAAGTGTCTTCAAAAGATTTGAATTTTGTACTAGGAATTGGTAAGCAATTTACTTCCAAAGAGCCGGTGTACGATGCTTTGCCTTGTGGGGAGGATATTTGATATTTAGGCTGGAGCCCAAAAGAATGATGAAGGGACCTAACAGTGAGCGACAAGACCTTAAAGTTTATGCGTTGCTTCATTGGTAGCCAGTTCAAGTCCCTGAGAAGTGGTTTGACGTGGCATCTGCAACGCTCACGATAGACAAGCCTTTCTGCAGAGGTTTGAAGCAGCTGTAGAGGCCTAATTGCACAGGCCGGTTGATTAGCAAGCAGTGAGTCACGAAGGTCAAGACGGGATGCTAAAAATGCATGACGAATTGAGATGTACCATCCCTGTCTAAAAAAATCCGAATTTTAGCAATGTTATGTAGCTGTAAGTAGGCAGACTTGACTTTGTGGCTGATGTGGTCGTCTAATGAAAGGTCACTTTGGAGCAAGACACCTAGATTTCGTGCATATTCAACAGAAGAAATGCTGGCCGACCCGATTTTATTTATAAGCATTCCTATTTCTGATTGACACTTGGTTTTCCCAAAACTAGTAAATTGTTTTATCGTTATTCAGTTAAAGAAGGTTTGCTGCCTTTCACGTGTGGATGTCATCAATGCATGTAGCAAGGCCGTTGAGAGAATTCGACGTGCCCGAGAGCTGAAAGAGATCAGTACAGAGGCATAACTGAGAGTCATCTGCATAGAAGTGAAAGCCTACATTGTGACAGGCAATCACATCGGCTAGACGGTGAGTATGAAATGAAAGGAACGGGACCAAGCACGGAGCCCTGAGGTCCCCCATATTTCCTCGGTTCCTCGGATGATCTTTGACTATTAACGTCAATACTCTGGAGGCTCTCACTGAGACAGGACTTGAACAACTGCAATGTGGTGCCGCTGTTAAACCAGACTTTAACTAATGAACAAGGCTTTTAGTTTCAATAAATGAGTTCAGATGGTCTGCCACGACTAGTTCCTATGTCTTAGATCGGAACGGTAACAGATAGACTGGGCGGAAATTGGTCAAGTTTTCTTGGTCAGGTGTTGCTTTCTTCAGTTGTGGCCTGACTTCAGCCTTTTGAAAGGTGCAGGGACATGAGCTGAAACTAATGACATATTGATGATGTATGTGATGCTTGGCTGCAGCAGATTGATGCATCGTAGAAGCAGGACAGTGGAAATAGGAGCCAAAGAGCCAGTTGTCTTTTTTTATTAGGATATGAATTTCAGGACGAATTCACTGGCGACCTCCTTAAATGCAGTCACTGAGGTGCCGAATGAAATTAAGAGCCGCGATTTTAGGTAATATGCTGCCCTCTCAGAGATAGTGTCCCTGCTTATTTCTATCTTGTTGACTAAGAAGCTAGATATAAGCGATCAGCTAGATCATATCACAGGTATCACTAGCTAAGGAGCTAACCTGGGAGTGGTTGAGGAGATGGTTGATCTCAACATCAGAAGTTTTAGATAGTGCATCTGTATTTCAATAAGGATTGTATAGAAGCTCGACTTGGCCTTTGCTAGGATCGATTGGTACGATTTACAGTAGTGCTCGTATGCCAGTCGATGTCTTGTGCCATTCCTTAGCTTTTGCATGGTTCTTTTCAAGCTTGTTCTTAGTAGACATATCTAGGTTGATGTCTTTGGTATGAAACAGGCCGTTTGAGCGAGTTGAGCATAAGTTGCAAAGATAGCCCCGTGTTTTCTTGTGTCTCTATCCAACGGCATCGGTGAACCGACCTGAAGCTGTGCTGAGTTAGTACAGCTGCAGCAATTATAGTGCCCTGGCTTTGGTGTCGACATCCCACCGCAGCGTCAATGCTAAGCTGGGCCTAGCAGGCTTCGGTGGAGTGGCCTGAAGTTGAGCTGACCTATTACAGCGTCGACGAAGACAGTGTCATGTATAATTGGGGCATTATCCAAACTCGTCAGTGACTTTTCGTAAAGTTCAGCTGACGTGATACACTAGCAACAAAGATTGCGTCAGGTCATTTTCGGCTGTATTCCACTGCATCTGTAAAGTGACCTTATGTTTTAATAACATTAAGCAATTACGAAAAGAAGAGAGAAAGCGAAGTATTTGTTTGCTAGAGGAACTAACTGCATCGGTGAAGGTAACGATTCCCACCGAGTTAGAATGCTTCACTGGACTATCCCACTTTTCCCCCTTTTTTTTAGTAAAGAGACTGGTGGTGACGTAGAGCGACGATAAAGTCAGTGCAGTATTTATTTTGCGGCCATAACTTACCTCATTTGTAGAGCTATCAAAACTCGGCTCGTAATAGATCCGCTACTAGTGAGAAAGTATATTTTCGCTGCATTATCCCAATTCGTCAATACAGTGACATGAGCTGAGCCAACGATATTTGAAGTTAACATAATTCAAGGTGCTCGAAGGCTGGGAGAAATCAAAGCAAAATTGCAAATGTGTGTAATCCGCATAGAAGTGAAAGCCTAGATTGTGCTTGGCAATCACATCAGCAAGAGGGAGAGTATAAATCGTGAAAAGAACCGGACCTATCACGGAGCCCTGAGATACACCATATTTCAGAGGTACATCGGATGGTCTGTGTTCATTAACGTCAATACTCTGGAGTCTCCCACTGAGATAGCACCTGAACCATTGCAGTCCAGTTGCGGTGATGCCCACGCGAGATGAGAGGAGCTCTATGAGAACTTGGTAATCGATAGTATCAAAAGCTTCCGAAAGATCGAGCAAAACAAGCAGAGATACTTTACCCATGTCTGCATTCCTAAGTAAGTCATTGTTCACCCTAAGCAACGTTGATTCTGTGGAGTAATTAGCTCTAAAGCCAGACTGGAACTTACTAGCAAGGTTTGAAGTTTTAATATATGAGTTCAATCCCCAGCAGCTGTAAGACAGCAAGTTTTGGTTGTAAAAGTAACCACTTTCACCTTGGAGGGGGTCTGAGCTTATACCTCAAATGATTAGACATGGCACAGGTAAGGCACCTCTGCTTGTCCAAATTAAATCCAAATTTGTCCAAATTAAAATCTCTGCATTAAGGCTAAGGTTAATCTCATGGGCATCTCGTTAGAATCTGCCTCAGGCTCGAGTCATATTCCTCAACTAGGGATTCGCTGACAAAAATGTCATAAATACACGTACAGGCGACCCTGCCCTATAAGAATATCGAATATAGGATACTCTCCTTAAAAGAATAGCAGTTCTGCGTCCAAAATTTTTAGGTATATTAATATCTCTATGCAAATGGGATTACTTCGCATTTAAGAACGCACATTATCCTGGCTGAGTGTATTCTTATAAGCAGAGTTGACTTTATGAAACTCAAGAATGTCTAAAAAATGACTTAAAATAATTTCACGAAGCATCTTACAGGCTAAAAAAACTTAAAGGCAAGTGCAAGAATCAAAAGCTTCCAAACGATATGGCGATCGTCGTTTGAAGACCTTAGGCCTTACCGAGAGCCACCTGTATGAACCCGGATACAGCATCCAGCGTACTTAAGTACATGGAGCCAGCTAGGTTTGCAACGATCTTTTCAGGCGTCTGGCAGCGGTAATGCTCGCGTTGGCTTCATTTTATGCCCCTCGGTCAATGCACAGGCGGAGCTTTTCTGTGCCAGGCCTCGTAACTAATACAATCAGGCTGATCTGTTCTATTGCTTTGTCACTTTTACATATCTCTCGCTCTTCACCTTTGTTTGCAGGTTCTCAACTGATACCTATATTTGAAAGGAACCGGAAGCACCCCCTGGGCAACCGGTTGGACTCTCGGTGCAGCTTGATTTTGCATTCACCGGGCAGGCATCCTAACCTATCAAAGACGCTAGATAATTAATTCCTCTGGTTAATAGTGGCATGGCGTGGAGTAGCAACTAGCAGAGCCTGGTCCTTGATAATGTCTAATTCTCTGAGGCTAGGCTGGCCTAAGAGACTGCTCTGAATATACTCGGGGCGGGCACAACCATTCCGCCACCATGCAAATACCGGTAGATTATATTCTACTTTTGACACCTTGTTAAGTCAGCACTTGGCATAGAAGCTCCTGTCCCCTTTCGTGCACACGGACAAACAAGTGGCGCTAAATGAGAATCGATGAAATCGATTACTCTCAATGCGAGCATCAGAAGAAGACCCAGCTTGAGCTCTGCTGCTGCTTTTTGCTCGCTGCAGGCTCAGCGTCTCGAGAAAACCGGGCGTACTAGTACAAGAATTGGCCGACGTAAGGTGCAGGCATGCACACACGCATGCAGGTACGCACGCTGACGCTCATGAACAGGCAGACAGAGTGAGAGAAAAGACGGAGAATAATTATATATTTTTTACTTCAATGTGTTTTGAGCACATTTTAGTATAAATAAACTTGGAGAAAGCACTGTGCTTTGTCTAGCTCAATTCAGTCGTGCTCGTCAACTACTACTAGCTGAAACCAAACGGGTGCACTGGCAGTGCGCCCTGAAGTCATTTATGATCCTTTCTTGGTTCTCTATTCGGTCGGCTCCATTGGGCTCAGTTTCAAGCTCTTCTGTCACTCTGCTAGACAGCCATACCACTGTGCATATTCCAACTCGTCTGCAAGGACTAGTTGAATTTGAGCTGGTCTGTGATGAATCCTCATCCGCACCTAGTATACAAGCTACATATTCTAATGCTCGAGTTACCGCTCAGAAATGATGCAAGTACTTGCAGCTTAACTGCTTTTCTCAAGAGGTCCTTTGAGTCAAGTTTTGTCCTCGATTTTATGAACGTGCTTAGTTATCCTCCTCACTCATATGCGAGGTCTCAAAAAGTTCTCTTCAAGTGGATGCCTTCGCGCCTTCGCGACTGGTAGACCCACAGCCTTTCTTGGAAACCCTGGTGAATAGATCAAGCATTTTATTGAGTATGCCTGGTAGTCAACTGAAAAAGTCTCTGGTCTCTCGACTGCGTGCTTTCGAGCGTGTGATTCATCTCTCGTGGAAGGAGGCGATTGGATGGTAGGATTTCTTGTTTAGTTTTCTTGGGACATATCAAGCCTGCGTCAAGCTGACCGACAGCTTTAGATTAACCACATCGTCAAATAAAACTGACTCAAATAATAATGACCGAGGCTCACTGCCTGAATTCTTTAAATGAAGCATACTGACGAGTCGCCTTTCAAAGAGCGAGTCGTCTTGACATTGTGTTGATCCTATCTGCTGCAAGTTCGCTGAAGTAGGATCCATCAAATCTAGCTGTTTTGCGATAAATGTTAAACTTTGAATGCAGCAGGCAATTAGAGATAATGATTTTATTTATGTAGCAACGTCAGTGAGCCAATTACTCTGCTAATATCAGCTAGATTATTGCAATTCCATTTTAGCTGAGATAGCAAAAAATCTACTAGGACACTGCAGCTAGAGATGAATATGGCTACACTGCTTAGTTAACAAATCGCAGAAGTTCAGTCACGTGTCTCCTGTCACGTGCTGGAGGAGCTCCGATGATTCCTGGTTGATAAACAGACACGTGACAGAGTAATGTGCTTACACTGACCCACAAGGCCAACAGCGGCTTGGCTCATTCATACCTAGCAGAGCTGCTGTACCAGTTTCAGCCTTTTCTTGTACGCAGTTCCTCTATCGACAAGAAATTAGCTGTTCCATTTTCCGTTTAAACAAAATTGGCGACAAAAGGTTTTCTTGTGCCGTCATAGACTGTGGAACATACTTCCACAATTCTTACGCAACGACATCTACTCATCTGCTGCCAAGTGTGGTATATCCTTTTCAGCCGTCCTGAGCTACTACTTCCATGCGACCTACTACCTCAACTGGCCTCCTGAATCAGCTATGCTTCTGACTTTCTTTTTTCTGTGTGAGATAAAGCCTGCTTGCTACCGAATATGTACCTAAAGCTACTTAGTCTTCGAGTTCTCTGACAGAAACTCAGAGAGTAACACCCACATAGTCTTTGTTGCTTTATAAGTTTACAGAAGGAAATATACTACACTACATTAAATAGCGCCTATCAAGCCGTGACAGCCGTAATCCCTCAAGAGGAAATTGTCTAGGTATGCCGTTTCGCCTTTCGTATCAGAGACGACGACCAACACATTCATTTCACTAATTACTTAAGCAGTGCAATCCTACCGTGGCACTGCGAACGCTGACTGCAATTCTAGTTTGTAAGGCTGTAGCGTTTACAGTTACGTGCCGCGAAGCGGGACAAAAGAATATTGTGCTACATATGTTACCTTGTTCGCGTTCGGCGTATCAACTCCTGGCAGCATCTCTGTCTCATCGCATCGGCGTTTGCTGAAAATGGCTCTTTCGAAGGCGAACGTTAGCAAGCGAGGCTGCTGAACGATTCTGATTTGCTGCGAATTCTGGTAGCGTGGCGCGGTCATTGTTGGTCGCAACAACGGGAGGGCTTCAGAAGTTTCGGGAACGCCAATACGCACAACGATATGGCCGCGCTGAGCCTTTTGCTCTAACCTCAGTGGCTGGCTGAAGGGTTCGCTCACCGATTTTCAAGCTGGAGATTGACCCAGAAGCATTCACAGCAGCTGGTCATGCCAAGTGCAATGGTCGTTGTTAGTTTTTAGACGTTAGATATGAATTGAGGCAGCCAGCGTAGTTTCCGTATTCAGTCTCCGTCAGTCCGACAGTACGGTAAAAGGCGTTCGGTTTTTAAACGCTCTGCTTCAACCTAATGGGTGGCCGAGTTCGATAAAAGCAAGCTGGATGCAAGTGAGTCACGTCTGCGCAACCTAATATACTAACCTCGTACATAACAGCGGAGTGTAAGAAGTACTTGCATTACCATCAAAGTCTCCAATAGGATACTCATGACATGAAATAATAATAAAAATATATTTGATATAGTGGGATAAGAGAATTCAATCTCTTTTTAGGCACTTTACATTTGCTGAAAGAGAAGCAAAATCGAATGATAATGGACCAATAAATGCTGCGATAATAGTCGGATCGTTAACACAGCTGTTTTATTAATTATTAATCAAATAAAACTGATGCCAACTCCTAAGTGACTCTTCGTGCGATAGCATGACTGTGCTTGAGTTTAAATGGAAAGCAGTGACTAGACCGCTTTTAGCTCTTTCTACGGGTTTCCTGTCGATCGTTACCTGGCATTAACAGTCGCACATCACGGCCCAGGTCATGCATTTGAGTCCTGCAGTAGGTTTCTCCTCATTTTCTGACCTCGGGAGCCGGGTAACAGTAGCTTAGCCGCCTCTTCCGTCACACACATGAGGTATTTTTATAGGCTGATTTTTAATTTTTTGGGATTCTTAAAAGCCTATAGAATCCAAACTGATGCAGAAATAGTTTTCTTGAAAAAGCGCACACGCGCGCGAACACGCACGCACACACACACACACACACACACGCACACACATATGTATAACTCATTTGCATAGCGCCCTAAGAGAACTTAATCTCTATTTAAACGCTTCAACTATGCCACGGGCTCGAGCCCACGACCTCGGCCAGACCTTGGTTGGGTCGAGCGCCTCAAAAACTGGGCCAAGCCAGCTGTTTTAGCGATCATGCGTACAAGCAAACAATGCGACAGTTAAGCTATGAAGAGTAAAAGTGCCAGCCACACAACGTGCGTTAGGACCCGCTCGATGAGTTAGTTAGATGCTGATAGGTACTCTATCCAAAGGGCCATACTCAAAGCAACCTGAGTCCAAGATTGCAGATGAAAAGATTTTAAGACCTCTGATAATATTGATAGCGAACTTTGTGATCTACTCTGTGATTGTTTTGGCTAGAAAAAGAGTTCAAAATGTAAAATTTAGGAACCTAAAAAAGATTCGGGAGTACCAAATACTTAAAGATGGTAGTTCAAGAAGATGCATATAAAATTGATTCGACGATTGAATATCTGTTTAGGATACCCTTCAATAGACAAACATGCTAGGAATAGGTTCAGATGTTTTGACGACTTCACTATAAAATAATATATAAACAATTTCTGAACAATATTTAAATGGAAGCGATACTCTACAAATAAAAAATTTACTGATCTCTGCATCATATGCCACTTTCATCATAACCTATTAAATTTCTTTAGATCAAGTTACATATGCGAAGCTTGTTCAGGTTCCTTCTTGTGAGTTGTATACAGCTCATTTTTGGTATAGCTTAATGCCTTGTAAATTCCATAACTCGGCTGATACTGCTCATAGCAGACTGAAATTTTAAGTGCGAGTTTAACTCTGCCTGTCTCACAACGTGGCAGAAAATTTCTGACTTTAAATCAATAAAGTTTGCAGTACACGTACATGTATGCAGAAAATAAAGCTCGCGGAAGTTTGATGAGGTATCCCGCTAGCTTTGTCCAAACGAAATAGGAAATTTTCTGCCACGTTTAGAGACAAGCTGAGCTGAACTCGCATTTAATATTTCCGTTACATGTTAGTATTTTCTTAACATAAAAGCCCCCAAAGATTCACCAGATGACCGAGTTAGAGAGAGTGACCTACTTTAGTGAGGACACAATTAGCATCAAGGGTCTTGGAGTCTCGCGATTTCGGTGAGTGTTTTGTTAAAGTGGACACCAGCTGACGTCCGCCTATGGTCTGTGTGCAGAACTAAGCAATAGTAATAGTTGGCTGCATGCAACTGCGGAAGCATTCTTGATAGAGAGATTAAACAGTTCGACACTCAAGCGCTTAGCTGAGTCGTCAAAAAGATTCAAGCCACATGGTACAATAAAGTGTGAATGTGGGAAGCGCAGCACCGAATTGACAACGGCCTAAAGGAAGCAGTACGGTACCTGCTACGTGACAGATTCCTGCCACCGCTGCCAAATAGCTGCTACTCTGCAGAAATGATTTAAAGGACTGCCTCCAACGGAAAGCAAGCGTCAAGATGCCGGAAGCCGGTAGCTGGAGACAATAACTAGTCCGCTATTAGCCAGCGTTACCGCCATGCCAGATGACAGGATGAATGTGGCTCGACCTCTGCACTGCACTCTGTAAGCCACCAAGGACATGCAAAAAATCACTGACTAGCTTTGCCCAGTTAAATGAGCTGTAGTACTAGCTAATTTCAAAATTTAAAACACGTGACTGTTACCCAATAAGAGATTTCATTTGGAAGAAGTTTTGTTCTTTACTGGAAAAACCATTCATGTTTTATCTAACTGAAATACTCGTAAGGTAAAAGGCATTGTCTCTGTAAAAAAAAGCAGCAGCAAGAGTGATCGACTTGCAATCGGGAGGAGAACCTTCTGCAAGTTTTCCAATGATTATTTAACTGCATTTAAAAATTTCAGCTGCATTAGCATGTGGCCTGAGAGCCACCACTCGTGCGGTACGCAATACAGAATCTCCTGCTTCCAGACTCGAGCACACCACCAGCTAGTGTAGTGCGAGCAACTTTGAACGCCTACCTGGCTTTCAGTGTATCCTGATTGCTTTTAAGTAATAAAAGGGATAAGAAAAAGCCACGAGTATACTGAAGCATCAATATGATGAATTTTATGCTTTCATTCAAAGACTTTGTCTCAACAAAGCTTTTCAAATAATTTCCAACTTTATGAATGTTCGCAAGAGCGCACGCCTACCCTTCGTTGGGCGGTGCGCTTATCCGGCTCTGATCTAGTATCCCCAAAAGAGTGCTACGCGTTACTGGTTTCAGCGGGATTTAAATAGGCTGCAGCGGCTCGACACTGGTGCATCGATTCCGGTAATACGCAAAGGGGAACGATCGTATACCTTGATTGAAGGGCTACAGAGTGCCTCCGACGTGCAGATTTAGTGCGTATTTCAAGAGGAGGCTACCGATTGGAATATAAAGGTTACCACATTTCTTTTTCGGTAAATATTCTTAGTGGGCGGCGAACCTTAACAGCTTTAAATCTTTTTCCATAGGATCCACTAGACTTAAGGTAACTAGGGAAAATCTGGGTGGTACATCTTCAGCATGTCAGTTAAGAGAAGGTGTGGAGAGATGTAGATAGTGAGATAGAGAGAGAGAGGGAGAGAGAGAGAGAGGGAGAGAGAGAGAGAGAGAGAGAGAGAGAGAGAGAGAGAGAGAGAGAGTGTGTGAGAGAGAGAAATAGGGACTGCGAAAATAAAGGACAGATAGACGCGAGCTCCGACGCACATTCCGTTGAGCGATCTTCTCACGCCAGCGGCTGCTGAACTCGATAACGGGTCCACCTGGCGTGGATGGGCTATGGCGCGAACGGGGACGCAATGACCGTGACGACGGACGCGACAGCCACGATGCCAGGGATAGCGCGATCGAGAAGCGACGGCCGCGGCTGGTGCTGGTGGCCTACAGAATTGTTTCGAAATTAAAAAGAGAGAGAGGGGGGGAGATAAAGAGAGAGAGGGGGGAGATAAAGAAAGAAAGAGAGAGAGAGAAAGAGAGAGAGACAGAGACAGAGAGAGAGAGAGAGAGAGAGAGAGAGAGAGAGAGAGAGAGAGAGAGAGAGAGAGAGAGAGAGAGAGAGAGAGAGAGATAGTCAAGTAGAGAAAGAGAGAGATAGAGAGAGACAGAGAGATATAGAGAGAGATAGAGAGAGAGAGAGAGATAAATAGATAGATAGATAGAGAGAGAGAGAGAGAGAGAGAGAGAGAGAGAGAGAGAGAGAGAGAGAGAGAGAGAGAGAGAGAGAAATAGTCAAGTAGAGAAAGAGAGAGATAGAGAGAGACAGAGAGATATAGAGAGAGATAGAGAGAGAGAGAGAGATAAATAGATAGATAGAGAGAGAGAGAGAGAGAGAGAGAGAGAGAGAGAGAGAGAGAGAGAGAGAGAGAGAGAGAGAGAGAGAGAGAGAGAGAGAGAGAGAGAGATAGTCAAGTAGAGAAAGAGAGAGATAGAGAAAGACAGAGAGATATAGAGAGAGATAGAGAGAGAGAGAGAGATAAATAGATAGATAGAGAGAGAGAGAGAGAGAGAGAGAGAGAGAGAGAGAGAGAGAGAGAGAGAGAGAGAGAGAGAGAGATAGCGAAGACATTTGTCAGCCTGCAGTAATCCTGCTAAGAAATTGCACCGAAAGTTATCTTTCAAAACCAGCTAAATATTGCGTGAAATAGGCTTAGCCTACACTTAGTAACCGCGGCAAGAGGAACAGGAATAGTAACATTCAGCCATGTGGTTCCAAATGTCTATCTTGTCACTGCAGTTTTACCAGAATAATCAAATCTTTTGACTGCAAGGCGAATTGAAATTAAATGCGAAAGAATTAAGTGCTAGTAGCCGTAGCTGTCCTTTAATCGATAAATATTTTCATAAAATTGTATTAAATCTACTCTGGGTACTTTCAGCCAACAGTAATTCTTAAACATTTTAATGTTATGCTAAAACCTAAATAATAAGATTGGTTCAATGAAGCCTCTGACTTAGAACTGCTCAGCTGCTTAGAATAGACTGGATTATTTGAAATCTTATACATCTTGCTAAGCTTGCTGCACAGGAAATAGGTCGCATAAGCCAACAATTCTTAGCAATGGTCTCGCCCTCGATGACCAAGCTTTGCCCCTGTCTAAAGCAATTTCGCGGTCACGCGCTTGTTGACGCGCACCCAAGTTTGAAATACGGGATCCGAAGGTCTGTGAAGAGGTGCTCAAACAGTTTGATCTTTCCACAAACTCAAGTACAAGGTCTGCGGAAAGCTGCTAGGTAGTTGCTTTCGCTAAGATTTGTTTTTCCGCTGTGTTCGCTCGCCGCTACACGATGCCGGAAGAAAAGCTGCCAGTGCTGGCTCGCGACGGCACCGGGTCGGTAATTTCGGGCGATTTTACTTCATTAAGCGAGAAGCACTGGCAGGGCGTGGTGCTGCCTGCCGCCGAGCAGGCAGTGGCTTTTTCCGAGGGCGGCGGCGGCGGGGGGGGGGTGAGTCAGCCCTTTCATCCGTGCACACCATAAATATTCAGTATTGCCCATGGCTCCGGCCGTCAAAGCTGCCAGTGCGACGGTTGGTGCTCGGCGTTTCGTTCGACGCCGGCGTCTCACCCACTCAGGCGTCGTAACCATATGGTATGCGGCAGCTGCAGCTCTCCGACAAATTCGGCCACGCGGCCACGCGGTCCTTTTGGCGTTTTCAATCAGACCGCCAGCACATCCGACGAAGAGGGCGCGCCATCTGACGCCCCCCCGAGCGAGCGGTGCAGCAGCGTTGGTTAATGAGGCGTCGGTTAGACGGGCGAGCGAGCCTGACCACCCGAAGATTCACTCGGCTGGCCGGTCCTGCCAAAGAGGCGCGACCGCCAGTCACCGGCCGCCGCCAAGCCGCTGGCCACAGGATGCTGCTCGTATGCGTGCAGTCATTTCGCTCGGGACCAGCCAAGTTGCCACCAAGCAACTTGGCTGGTCAGATCTAATATCTTTAGGGATAGGTTGGCCTCGCTAGGTATACTTTTCTCCCTTCCCTACCTCTACTTCCCTGGCTCCCTTTCCCTCTACTCTCTTTCTCTTATCCCTTTACCCTATCCCTCTATTTTTATCTCGCACTTCCTCACTCTCTCTCTCTCTCTCTCTCCCTCTCTTTCACTTTATTTTCCCATCTCTCTTCACCTCTTGAAATTACGCTCGCACTCCGCTTTTCAAATCTTCTTCAAATCTTCTCTCTCTTTCTCTCTCTCTCTCTCTCCTTGCATCTCTCATTTACTATTCCTCCGCTCTGCCACCATGTTCCCCTCTTTTCCCCCTCGTTCTCTCCCCAACTCTACCTCTCTATCGCTTAATTATCTGATTATCTCTATATCACTCCATCTTATTGGTTTGGCCCAGTGGTTAAGGTGCTCGAACTGGCCGACGTAGAGCCGAGGTAGCGGGCTCGAGCCCTGCGGCTTATGCTAAGCGCATGGACAGATATTAGGTTCTCTCACGGCGCAATACAAATGAATTATGATTTATTTTTTATTGTTTCATCAACTCTTGCACTTCTAACCCTCCGTAAAAACTGTGTGCACACACAGACACACACACACGCGCGCGCACGCGCGCGAGCGTTCGCGCGCGTGAGCGAACATACATGCGGAAACATGCACACACACGCACGCACGCACGCACCCACGCACACACACACACATATACATATACAAATATTAATTAAAGCGAGAAAGTCCGTCACACTTGCGCCACGTAGCAAGATGGCGGATGTCCTCAAGGGGTAAGATGGCGCATCGTTGTCTTCCGTAACGGAATTACTATGACTCAGCGACGCGAGTCCACGGGCAGTGAGCAGCTCCTTCTGCAGCGAAGTTTTTCCATCAATGTTACAGGCCTCCTTGTAAGTAGAAAGCATCTACCACCGCGGGGTGATGGAGCCAGACTCGCCACTTCTGGAGGTAATCTACAGAGCTCAGTACATACGTTCGTATTGCCGTTTCCAAAAGGTTCTAGAAAAGCGAGCGCTTCACAATAGCGGTGGAGTGCCCAATTTTGTTCACTTCGCCGTCAAGCACATGCTGCGTTGCAAAACTAGCTGGATCTTGTTGCGAGTAATCCTTGAACCTTCATGATGGAGCTTCCTGTAGAAATCGATCGCCCCAAATCCACTTCTACTACGGCGGTAGTCCGAGCGGCAGAATGAAATGCGTTAGGAGTGCATCGAGTGGCTCGAGCGACCTGTGAGCTCCTAGTAGTAGGTGTTAGCCCAGGGGTACGATGCACACTCACCACTGCACAGGCCACGAGTTTGAGTTCTGCAGCAGATAATCCTTTATTGCTCACTGAAAGCGGTATTGATAGCTTTTCATGGTCATCTGTCGCTACATAAGTGAGGCTGTAAAACCACCGGCAGCGGATCGCTTGTGATGACAGAAACTGCAGACTCGGCAGCGTCATGGAACAGGCGCAGAGTCAATGTGCATAAGATGAGTGAGCGAGAGGTCCACAGCTGCTGTAGCCGCTTGCTCTGGTAAGCCGCGAACTCCCAAACGTCAGCGACTGTCGGCTGTACCGAGAACGAGAGTGGTCGGAACAACGACGATCTCCGCCAGGACAGCCCGGCGTCCCTATATGCGGAAATCAGGTCGAGGAATTCAATCCCTACTTTTCATCATTAATAAAGATCTTTGCTGGATTGCCTAGTAGTTGTCACGTGGTGCGCTTAGCCACCGGTGGTATTCGGCGACGCGGCCCACCTGCAATTTCGAATATATCTAAGAGGATCCTCTTTCGCGCGACAAATCTGTGGGAACAGCGCGCTTCCGCGGAGTGAATCTGTGCAGCCATTGAATGAAAGCTGACGCACGCACGTCGGATCTCTCCTAATCCTATTATTATTGCCCCCGAAAGGAAGGCAACAGGCTTGGCTGAGGTGAAAACTGTTCTTCGCGGACTAGCGAAGCGTTAGCAGGTCGAGCGCTGCTCGATCGCTGGCGCACGAGTCAGTTGTATTCACGCACTTGTTCGCTGCTTCTCAGTTAGTCAGGTTGCAGGATGCTTGCACGAGCATTTAGGACGCATTTAGGCGGCTCCCTGCGGTCCCGACTGACTTTGTGCACCCACATTCTTGCTGGGGCTTCGATGTAGGGGGAAACAGAGCCGCGCTTATACATGTTCACCTTCACATGCACAACAGGCACCACAAATGACCGCGTTCGAATCCTGTGACCTTTCACTCGACGACAAAAGCAGCTCCACGGTCACGGCTGCCCACTGTCAGCTATGCAGCAATGCGTAAACTTGAGCCTGCTTTTTGACAAGGTCAGGGCATTTATGCTGGTTCGTGCATTTATGACATTCTCTCATGACTTCTGTAGCTCACTACTGCTATGCTTCCCACTTTGTCTTTGTTGTGTGAGATGAAGTCTGTTGACTACCGAATGCGTACCGAAAGCCGCTCAGGCTGTGAGTGAGCTATACAAAACTCTCCTGCGTAACACCCACGAGTCTTTATGGCTTTGTGGAGCTACAGACGAGATATATTAGACTACACTACTTCTCGAAGGTCATCCAGCCTGTGCAATGTAGTGCTTATAATTGGTGAAAAACAGCAGCTAGGGCTGTCTGTCGTGAACGTCACAATTGACACGTTACACAACTGCTCACTCTCACTGGCGTACACTGGCTCCCCAATCACGAAGCGTATCTCGTTAAGGTTCTGCCGCTCACTTTTAGGTCTCTTTATTCTCTTGCTCCAGGCGAACTATACGAACTACTTCCTAATCAGGCTGGGCGTCGCACCACTCGCTTTTCCAACTCAAGTCGGTTAGCTGTGTCTCTAACCAACCTCACTTCCTTAAAAGACCCAATGAAAAAATGGCAGCTGTATTGCGGTTCTATTACGAACGGAGGCTGGCTAGTCGGGCGATTGGAAGTAATAGCATAAGAGCACCCACGCGCTGTAAAATGTGGTTGGCTAACCCCGGTGCACTTTTTTCTGTAATGCAGAATCAAAACCAAAATTGCACGAAGCCTATTATGGAAACGGCAGTTTTAGCACTGCTCAAAATTACACCGCGCCCACCGGCCATTAGAGGCCTTTCGACGAGAACGCGGATGGGCAATTGCACAAGATTTTGAGGCCAAACCTCAAACCACCATTATCTATATGTAGAATCAAAACCAGTTTTGCCATGCCTATTGTAGAAATGGCAGCTGTATCGCCGTTTGAATCTGTAAATATGCTGACTGACCAGGGCCATTTGAGGCCTTAGCAAGAGAACGCTCGAACGCAATTGCATGAAATTTGGAAGGTTAACCAGTAACGTCATTCTGTATAATATGGAATCAAAACCGCAGTGTTCTGCAAATAATTGTGGAAAAAGATGCTGTATCGCAGTGTACCGCTGTTATTCGTGGAACCCGAATGTTGGTGCTCAAAACATCAACAACCTACCTCAGAACAGTCGCAGTTTATGTTTACCTTCAAGGAATCGCACAAAACTCGGCATCTAATTGAAAAATTGGCTAAAATTATTAGGCTGGGTTAACTTTTTGTAACTATACCATTCAAAAATTTATTAAAAAGCTGGCACCAACTATAATTTGACCTGATTTATACTATGCATACAATTTCTTGAATAAAACAAGTTAGTTGTGAATATCTATTCAAACTGCCAATGCTAAAAAATTAATTGCCAGCTTTTGTCGGGTTATACCACAATCATTACTCTTCTTTCCCAAACTTAAAATAATTTTCTCGATCCGACTATGAGCCAATGCTACTTACCTGGCGCTACAACTGCGAAGATGTCACTGTATTAGCAACAATAAGCTGTGGAATTCACGAAACAGATGACTTATTTCTCCGTGGGAGGTGCATAGGAAAAATTCCACTAATGTGCCGAATGGGCACGAATCCCCAAATACAACGGCGCCACTGCGTGCAGAATGTTCTTTCAGAGACTAACAGACAGCCTGTGCAAATGGGAATGGTTGCGTTCGACTTTCCTTCGGGCAATCAAAGATTGTAAAGTTTGACTAGCCCTAATCTGCTTTCGGCCGTTACAGCGAGGAAGCTTCAAATTGGCGGACTTCCAGTCGGCTCTTCACTTTTCCAAAGCCTCCACTGTTTGCTGCACCTGAATCCGGCAGAGTTGCCAGTCTACTCAGCTGACTAAAAGTAAACCTCTTAATGGCTATGAAAAATATACTGACTGCTTTACCAGCCCCGACGTGGAGACTCAGATGCTGACTGACCTTCGGGGCTTCATAAATTGGAGGAATATTATTTGAAGTGCAAGCAATCTTATCTACACATGTTTACAAAGGGCCGTTCCAATGCGGCCAACAAGCACTCGATGTCATTCAGTCTGGCTCAGTCGTGTGGTGCGAACAGATCGGTGGCTTAGGCTGAGTACGGTGTCGCATCGATTCTGAGTTCTGGCAAGGAGAGTAATCGGGCTCTGGCCATCGTCCTTGGTGCACGTCTCTGACAGACGTCCTCAGATGGCGCACATCGGGCATAGCCAGCACTGTCTACCCTTCTCAGGCCTTCAATCCTTTTTGCACTTTGGATGATGCATGTGCGATGTAAATGCACATAATGCATTCCTCAAACGACGCTTAGGCTCGAAAATACTAAGACGAAAATATAATCTCTTATCTCTGCAAAGTATTTGCAAAGTTAATTATACACATCGCTTCGCGCTCGTGCGTTTGTCAGGCTATTTTACTCAACGACATTCGCCGCTGTGCTTCCAATTCACTCGCTGGCCTGCACATGTACTAGGACTTGTACGCGTCCAATCCCAATCTAAGTACGCTTCAGAATCCGCGATGCGACAGTTCGTGCTTACTTTAACGAACGGCTCACTGAAGTTCAGTCATGCGACATCTTACGCGAGCATAAATGATCTTTTTTCTAGATTCTTTGCCTGAGATAATAACCATGAGAGTAGAGCTAGATAATGGCGCTACTATTGGCGCTAGCAACCACAGGCCCAATGAGTCGTCAGTCGTCGAAGATACGAGGTGGCCGTTCGAAAGCTGAGGCTTGCGATTCTTTGAGATCAGTGTTGCCCAATATCCAGCTAACTCTACGGATGCTCCAGCTGATTGGTAGAGCTCGCATCGTCAGGTACGTCTTGAGTTTGACTAGGAGGCCACCATTAATTGGGGCCAACACGGTTTTGGTTATTCGATATTCTTGTTGCTTATGGAGCATGCTACCACCAACCATTCGATCGTTCTTCCTTAGCAGCAAATTTAAAGTGCCTAGAAAGAGCATGATTTCTCTGAAGGCACTTTATCAAATGAATTACTATTATGATTATTGCACCCGAGCCCGAAGCCACCGCGCTCACTGGCTAGCTATTTTTTCGATGGCCGGCCGTATTGCTCAGAACTCGATCACCTCAAATCCACTTCTCCTACGGCAGAAGTCCGAACGGCAGAGTGAAATGCGCTAGGTGCGCATTGAGTTGCTCGAGTCTTCTGCGCGCCTGGACGTAGAGGCCTTAGCCCAGGGGTAAGGCGCTCACACACCACGACCCAGGTCATGGGTTCGTGTCCTGCAGTGGGTGATCCTTAATTGCTCGCTGACTGAAAGCGTTGGCGATAGCCAGTGAGGCTCCTCTGCCGCAATGTAAATGAGGCTGTCGAATCAGCTTTTTAGTGAACACAGCTGTAGGCCTACCGACTGGGTCGCTTCAGCAGCAGCAACGGCAAACCCCTGCAGCGTCGTGGTCGGACGGGAGAAGGGAGCTTAGGCGGTGGGCACGGTAGCGGGCGCGTTCTGGCGCCGAATGTTTGCATGTGGCTAGAAGCAGTTTCAGCCAGCAAGTACGTGCATAGGTCCGGACTTGAAGACAGTATCTTTAATTAATAAGCTGCAAAGTGTATTGTCACTGCCTCTCGGTCCCGACATTGACAGTTCTCTCGTCTTCACTTTTCATTCCCTCACTCCACGCTTCCCTTTCTTATCGTACGCTGCATTTCACCGTCGCTAGGCCGGCGAGTTGAGCGCATGCATTCGTTGCATGTTGGCTAGTCAACCGTGCTGTTTACCCCGGACGTAGAAACCGCGTCTACCCCCAGGCGTAATGGCGAGATTTCCGAAACGGGTGTCTCCCCAAAACGTTTCACTTTAGGGCTCGAGATTGGCCGCGGGTACTCTGCCTCTCTCAGCTTGTCTAGAAATTCGTGGGCAAGCCATAGCTTTTATAACTCTTATTGCACTCCAAAGAGCCATGCTCTCTGATCCGGCTGTGTAGTGACCGCGGATGGGAGCCCTATCAGGTCCGCACTCGCGCGGAAAGTTTGGAGAACTCAAGACAGACGGCTTAAGCTTACGCTTTTACTTTTGCTCACTTTGTGACATTGTCGCGTTTAATACCTCGAGACGTGCTTACACACTAGCCGACGAAGCCGTGCCGACCATGCTTCCTTTGCAGCAAGTTGTGCAATTTGCCAAGAAAGAGATTGATTTCTCTGTGGGCGCTTTATCGAATGTATTATTATCATTATTGTTATAAGCCAATCTTGAGCCGAGCTCAACACTCTGGCGATTCGGCACTCTTTTTAGTCTAGAAATAATTGCACCCTCAGCAGACATCCTAGAATGAAATGCTCCATTCTAAGCCTACTCTCACTCAAAACAAGCCCGTCGGTCAACGGGACAAAAACAAGGCTGCGTCTGGACTGGAGAGCGTCCTCTGGAGTGGAGTCGTGCTCGAATGTTGTCTCGAGCTTCAACCGGCCGCGCTTGCTCTCGCCAAACCGTTCGGAGTCGGAATTGGCACTTTCCACAGCTTACATACAATAAGTCGGATCCAGTTCACGAATTCGACTGCGGCGTCCGTCGGCCCGTAGTTCAATCGCCGCGAAAGTCACCGTCGTCATCTGTCAGTCGTCGCACCCGTCTGGATAATCATAGCGCCGCTGAGCGGGAACGCTGCTGCAGGCGCAGTACTGCGCTCCCGGCGGCGCGTTTGTATAGCACGTGAACGAGCCTTGCCCACTTCCTGCGCCCACTTTCGTCGCCGCTCGCTAAAACCTCGTCGCAGCACCACGAGCTTTATATTTAGCACCCCGGAAACTGCTTGAACAAGTCGGGCCAGTCAGGTCTGGCGGACGCCGTGTCGCGACGGGCGGCAGCCGCAGGCTGCCTCCTCGTCGGTTTCAGACGGCCGCGGTAGCGGCCGCCGAGCGGCCTGCTTCGCGCGAGGCGCTAGTTCGTTGGGACCATGTGGGCGACGGTGGCAGAGTAGCTTTCTCGGTCGGCGTTTCCGTCCACTATCGCGGTTATGTGAACTGTGGGATCGGTGTGGTTGAAATGCAGTGTCGAATGACCGCCAGGCAAGTTGAAGGACGCGTAGACGTACGACGAGCAGTTGATCGGCGTCCACACCGGCGGAGGTGTCGGCGGGATTCCATTGAACCTTACACCTGGAAACGAGAGAGAGTTGGTAAGCGAGGCGCAACGAGTGCCGTGGCGCCTTGCTTGGAGATGCGCGGAACTTCCGGGTGCTCGGGCGTGCAGTCGGAGCGGCGGCCGACGCGTTGGCACTGGCCCTGTACAAGCCGTGCAGTCACATAGGATCTGGCACGTACCGTTCTGCTTGCCAGCAAGAATGAGAGCGGTGAGGTAGTGAGTATAGTCGGCCGACAGCGTCGTGTAGCCACCAGTCGATACGGGCGTGGCGATAGTGGCTGACTTGCCGTACTGCGTCTCTGGCACCGCCAGGATCATGCTCGGATCTCCAGCCACCTCATTCGGGTAGATGTCATGACTCTGAGAGATCCTTGCCACCAGGACGGGCCTAGTAGACGAGAAGGCACCTGATCGGACCTCAATAGATGCTCCTTGCGTGCGCCAGCTCTTCCGCGAAAACGATCGAGGGTCTATGCTCACTGCGAGAGATAGAGAGAGAGCGAGAGAGACAGACAGACAGAGACAGACAGACAGAGAGACAGAGGGAGAGAGACACAGAGACAGACAGACAAACAGACAGACAGAGAGACAGAGAGAGACAGAGAGAGACAGAGAGAGACAGAGAGAGACAGAGAGACAGAGAGACAGAGAGACAGAGACAGAGACAGAGATACAGGGAGACATGTACATGGAGAGGGAAACATGGAGACAGATACAGGGAGAGAGAAAAGGAGAGAGAAAGAGACAGAGACAGACAGACAGACAGAGGGAGAGAGACAGAGACAGAGACATACAGACAAACAAACAGACAGAGAGACAGAGAGAGAGAGACTGAGATAGACAGATAGACAGAGAGATAGAGAGACAGAGAGACAGAGAGACAGAGAGATAGAGAGACAGAGAGACAGAGAGACAGAGACAGAGAGAGACATACAGGGAGACAGGTTCAGGGAGAGAGAAACAGGGAGACAGATACAGGGAGAGAGAAAAGGAGAGAGGGGAGAGAGAGAAAGAGAGAGAAAGAGACAGAGACAGACAGACATACAGAGAGAGAGACAGAGACAGAGACAGACAGACAAACACACAGAGAGACAGAGAGAGACAGAGAGAGAGACAGAGAGAGACAGAGAGACAGAGAGACAGAGAGACAGAGAGACAGAGGGACATAGGGACAGAGAGACGGAGAGACAGAGAGACAGAGACAGAGAGAGAGATACAGGGTGACAGATACTAAGAGAGAGAAAAGGAGAAAGAGGAGAGAGCAAGAGACAGAGAGACAGGGATATATATATATATATATATATATATATATATATATATATATATATATATATATATATATATACATATATATATATATATATATATATACAGGAAGACAGATACAGGGAGAGAGAAACAGCAAGAGAGAAACGGGGAGAGAGAAGAAGAGAGAGGGAGAGAGAAAAAAATAGGGAAAGAGAGGGAGAGAGAGAGAGAGAGAGAGAGAGAGAGAGAGAGGGAGAGAGAGGGAGCAAAGCATATCTTTTGTTTCTGCATGTACAGATTTGCTTAACACGAGAAATTTGCACTACAAAACCTTAAGCATTTCTCATTCGCAATTGAATCCTACTTATTCCTAGTGCTTTAAAAAATATTGAACTTCACCGGCTGACCATGGAATTATGACGATTAGTGTGGTGGCGAACCCAGCAATGGTATAGTTGCTCATATCTGACTGCCCGGACTCGCTTCGAGCTCAAACAATGCACTCACATATCACGACCCATAAGGTCGTAAGTTTGAGCCCCTAAACCGGCAAACAAATTACTATTGCATCTTAAAGCGAGATGACTCTAATAAGGCTTTTCTACAGCTACCCTGTAAATTAGGTTTTTGACTATGTACACCATTACTTAGCTTGACGGTCAATCGCAGAGGGATCATGTTTAATATACACAAAGCGAAGGCCCACGTCGCTGTGAGCCGAAGCCTTTCATGTGTAATCTGAGAGATAATTGGACTTAATACATAATTAACTTTATGCGTTATTGAAGTGCTTGCTCTCTCTACGTAATGGCTTGACAACCAGCACAGACAACACCACAAACCATGTCTCAAATAATCGCTGGCGGCCGTCAGGGGGGAGGCTTTTCCTCTTTATCCAACCTAGAAACTAGCCTTTAATCGTAGAGCCTGTGCAGCTCTCGCACCGAAAGACTCTCACACCGTCTCGCTGAACGAGTCTGCCTGAGAGTCGGACCATGCACGGCTGGACTGCCGAGTGCCTAGCTGGGGATCGCCGCGCTACGTACGACGAAGACCGGAGATGGCACGCTTCCTCGACGAGCAACTGCTTGACGTCACCGAGTGCGACACCAAACTCTTTGCCGTAGGATTGGCAGCACAGTTCGAGAGACGCCGGACCAGCGGAGATGATCTGATAGAGGTCCGCCACTTTTCGTCCGGCCGTAGGGACCAGGTTGAACGACGATCCCCACTTGTTAACGGGCGTGAGCTGGACGGCGAGGTGGTCGCGAGATTTGGAGAGCTTGACGCTGGTTCTGACGTTACCACTGTAGGCAGCGACGATCTTGTCGGCGACGATGTACGTTCCTGTTATATTGAAGCCCTGGCCCTGGATCGAACGAGCCGGTTTTTGTGGGCACTGCTCGAGCTGCCAGTGAATAGCTGAGCAAGCGAGGTGGTGGCGAGGGGCGGCAGCAGTCAATGGCTAAAGGTGGGGCAGGCGGTGGCAGGAGATAGGCAGGTGGTGCTGAATCATCTACCTGATAGACTTGATCTTGCAACAGCACCACACTGAAGGATGTTCTGCCGGGCTCGGTGATACTAACAGTCGTCTCTCCAGACTGGGTGGCGACTACCGCATACTGAGCGAGCCACGTCTCTGGCGAATAGGTAATGGCGTAGTACTCAGTTCCTAGAGTGTCAGCAGGGAAAGCGATGTAGCCGTCGGCTGAGTATGTGTCCTTGTTAAGTGCGAATACGTCAGCCTTGTCCGAGCACTCGACCTTGAAGCTGTTCGGCCAGATCCCGGAGCCGCTCACTCGAAGCGCTGGGCTGAACTCAAATCGCTACAGAGAGAATTGAAATGCAGATTGTTCGGGATAAAAATCCGTCGAGGACAAGGCAAATCTACCGAGGCCCCAGCTAGGAGCGCCCGAGCACTTGCTGGAGCGGCAGAGGCCAAATATTTTGGTATAAATGTTGGGGCTCTGAGGATATTAATAGCGAAGCATGCAGGTCTCCGGAGATAGCCTCTCGAAAACAAACTCGGTGGATTAGCACCGGGTGAGCGAAAGTATTTCTGACCTTTGAGTCTCGCGATCGTTCTCACCCCAAGCTCCAAGGAACGCCTCGAAGGCCGGAGTTGGGAGGAGACTTCGGCGGGCAAAGATTCGTGCCGACCGCTTGGCTTTGAATCTCACCTTCACTCGGTACTGGGGAATGGCTACGAAGGTGTCGTAGTGCGGCTGGGCCTCCTCCGGGTTCGACACGCGGCACACGATACCGCCCGCGGGGTCGTTGGCACCGATCTGCAGCTCGAGTGCGTACATCTTGGGATAGTCGACCACGTGCTCCTGGTAGATGACGTAGTAGGTCTTGGTAAAAGCGGGCGTCTCGTAGCAGTCCTCGTCCACCAGGCCGTCATTGTCGTTGTCTTAACGATAAAGGAAGAGAGAAAAAGATAGCATAGCTCTAACTTTATCCTTCCGCGAGAACAGAATCGCTTGCTTTGAGTGGCTATAATCAGAGAACGTTAGCCGAGAGATGTGGCGCTCAGGTGCACTGCCGTTCCAGGCTGTCGATCCAGGTGAAGGGTATTAGGTCTGCCTACCGAGGCCGTCGTAGATCTCTTCGTCCACCAGTCTGTCACAGTCATTGTCCACTCCATCGGCGATGCTCATGGCGCTTTGCACGCACGTCTGCAAGAAGCCGTGGTAATCAGATACTTTTGACGACTAGCGGCGTCGCAGCAGGGACAGAACAGCACCACTCACACTTCAGAATTCCAAAGAGTTGCTGCTACCCCAGCAGACCCAAGTGTCCTTGCAAAGCGGCAGCGAGTGGCCCGGAAGAGTGAACTTTGCATAAGCAATGAAATTAGAGCACCTTGTTTTCAAGACAATAGCCTAAAAAGGTACTTCAAAGTGGCTCAGGGCCTTTGAGCAAGTGAATTGTAGGGGATTGCAAGTGATCGCGGAGGGTCTTGTTAAGTGATCGTAGAGTTATTTGCAGAGCCATACGCTTCGTTGAAGCTCTTTCCCGCCAATCGCTGACACGATGGTCGTGACCTTACCGGTGACTTGAGCTCGAATTTCAGCCCAGCCACGCTGGCGTACGACTCTCGGTCCTGCACACCGAACATGATCAGCATAAAATTCCCGCCGTTGGTGCTGAGCACATGATGGTGTCCTAGAAGCGGCCAAGCGCCATGCTTTCCATCAGTCGCAACAAGGCGCCGTGAAGTCTAGCGAGTCCACTAGGAAGACCTAGGCAGGTGGCGGGGACGGAGCACCGAGTGGCAGCCATAGCTCTTTACAGCGAGCACAGTCGGCATAGTCAGCAGAGAGCCAACCAAAGCAGGAGCCGAACGTTTCCACTTGTGGGGTTAAATAGCTGTACCGTGTGTGATGGCCTCTCGGGCGGCAAAGAGGTTTTTTCCTGGGATGCTGTACCAGAGGAACTCGCTACTGTCCCTTTCGACTTCACCCGCCGGATTTTTGACGGTAATGCTGTCCCTCACGTCACCACCCGTCACAAAAAAGAGCGAGTTGTTGTACGGTAGCTGCACACCGTTACTGTCGAGTCTGCAAAACGAAGGCAAACGATGGATGCGCCTGCAGGTCCCCGTCGTTTGCATCCATTACCTGAAGCTGGACTAGTTCTGCATACAAAATAGGAGACTGCCTTCAGTTTTAGTGCATTTTTAGTTCCTTAGTTCCTCCTGAACAGAGGAGGCGGAGATGCAAAGCCGGAACACTGGCAGAAGCTTCAGAACAAACTACAAACAAAACTACCAACAGATTGCAGGATGAAGGGAAACGAAAAAAGCGTTGGACTGTCACCTGCGCTGCCGACCACGGCCGAAGCTGGATAATATGTCGCCAAGCGAGCGGACTCCCCGCGCCCACTAACACCTCATCCCTGTCCCTCTTTCCCTCAAACCACCTTCGGGGCGCAGGGCAGGCTCTCACTTTCCGCTGAGAGGCGTGGCGAGCCAGTAGTTGTTGGTCCACTGCTCCGGCGGCGGCAAGAAGATGAGCGACGGGTCGGTAGTAACGCTCGGAATCGTCTGGCTTTTGATCAGCTGACCCACGAGTATCGGCTTGTCATTGTCCGCCTGGGGGCCAGTAGCAGAGCAGTAGATCAATCGGCGAATGCACTGCCGCGAGTGGGAGGGGGGCCTCGAATGAGCCTGACCGACTGCTTCGGACCCCCTGCTAGCAGTGCTGGCAGGGCTAGGCGAACGGCGTGACCTCACCTCGATGTTTATCGTGACCGGGTAGACGGGGTCAATAAGGAGGAAATCTCCGGCCTGATTTAGGATTACCGAGCCTGTTATCGGCTCAACGGGATCAGTTGGAATTCGGTTGAGTGTGAGGTAGGCGTAGCGCACCGTCGTGTTCGGCTGCGTTGCCACCACTTTCCACTGATCGCCAACGCGGTCGTTTCCTAAGTCGCGAGGCAAAAATTGCAGAGAAGGTGAGCCGTCGGGAGCTCACCGGCAGGGGTCTTGATTAAGTCCCATCGATAAGGATTCGGGGAGCAGGGCTCCACTAAACAGAGTACGGCAAGTGCAAAGGAGGCGAAGGGCGTGCGTTCAATTGAGGAGGCTGGTGCGAGAGAGCGCCAGTGTCATGTCACATACGGGGCGACGAGATAGAGCTGTAGCTGGCGCTCAGGTAGTCGACGAGCGGTATCTGCTCGACAAGATGGTCGCGAGATTGTCCCATCGCTGGTATTTTAACTCTCGAGTTGCCGCTGAACACAGAGATATACTTGGTCGTTGTCAGCCGGGTGCCCGTGAGGTCCTGCTGGCTCTGCAGCTGCCACGTGTCGTGACTCTGCATGCCCGTCAGATTCAGTCGCACCTGCAGAGAGCGCGCGAGCCGTTCCGAGCAGGCCAGGCTTGCTTCCCCGTAATATACAGTCGCCCCTCCTATATCCTACTATAGGATATATATATACATAGTATATACTTCGCACTTTGAGACTTTCAGGGCTCCACTCTATCGCGGCTTTTTAAAATACATTTACATTCATGCAATTCATCTTCATTACTTCTTCATCATCGAACAAGTTGCACTATTCTCATAGGTTAGTGGTCGTGTGCATGAAATGTGTGTCTAATGAATGATACAAGAATAATATACGATATTTGTAGCGTCTAATACGTCTTGTTTTCTCTTATTTTGTCTAATACATTGGTTAAAACGAGTGTAATGGTGACCACCACAGCGGTGCTATCTCATGTCCAGAGGGCTCTATAATTTTAAAAACTATATTTATAGGGCTGTGAACAGGTTTTCTTTACTCCAACTACGAAAAAATTTGATTTTTAAATAAAAAAGTCTACTTCGCGGAAATTCACTTATAGCGATGGAGCCTGGAACTGATTAAGAGCGATAAACGAGGATCGTTTGAAATATCAATAAAAGGCATAGTATTGTACTGCATAGCTATAGTATAGCATCGCATAGCTTCTCTAAATGCAAGTGTTGCATAGATTTCTCCATAGCTGCAACGGCGGCGGATTGTTCTGCTGCTAGTGCCCGCGGTGACTCCTACCGGGCCGGTGTATTCAGTACCGTCTTCCATTAAAATATTGACGTTATTCCTGATGTCGACCCATACGTCCGTGCTGTCTTCATGAGCCACAATTCCGATCAGCGTTCTGTCGTAACCATTTCCATATGTGTCAGACGAAATAGTGAAGAAAATTTTGAGCAGTTGTCCTGAAAAGGAAGTCGTGGCTAAGAATGATTTTCCCTAAAACTCTAACGCAAAAGAATCTGGGAGCCGGATTTCGTAGACCTCACGGCTACCTGAGCGAGCCAAAATTCAGGATCAAAGCGCTCTGGATACATAGATAGAAGCGATTGTGAAATAAGACCTATTTTTTATCAATCGAGAAAACTTATCGAGTAACACGGTGCCCCAAAAAATCTGATGCATTTCTCGTTTGCAACTTGCTCCGGTGGGCAAGAGCTCGAAATACTGAAATCTGCCATTATGCTGATGTCAGCACGACCTCCCACGCATCGCCGTGTATGTAGGCAAGTCCAGACCGAGTGCGATTTAAATTTAATGCATTATTTACTTAATTGATGCAGCTCAGAAGACAGTCATCGACCAGCTCCATTTTCAAGTACAATTTTCAAGTAAAGTATTTTCAAGTGAATTAAAGTTCCTCGCAGCACGCTTTGAAGCCTTTTGTCTGAAAAGGCGAGCTCAATAGCTCCTTTTGCCGCTGCGACGGGCGACAATTCACCTATTCTTTCCACCCCCAATGTCCCAATGCCTAGAGCGCAGAGTTTCGGCACTGAGCGATCGTTTCGTGAAGCCGCTCCGGTAGCTTCCAGCTGGACTGCACCTACCGTTGTCTGCTGCGGCAATTGGGTACGCTAAGAAACTGTCGGTCGAAAACGTTCGCTTATTGATTCCGTATAGAAAGAATTTCTCGCCGTTTGTTGACCGAACGCGAATACCCTTCTGAGTCAGCGTACACATGCTGCAACCATGAATGCAAGCCGTGACAGCCATACGCGCAGCCATAGTCCATTGTTCTTGGCCGACGCATGCTGCTGAGTGTTTCGAACTCAGCTACGGCCACTCGCGGCGACGCCAAACTATGAGTACCAAGCACTATGACGACTACGACACTACGAAGCCAAACTATGAGCACAAGAGCAGCGTCGGCCAAGCGTTGGCCAGGGCGCGCTTCTGCTGCTCAGCCATGCCGAGAATGTTCGCGTACCCGAATTCGTTCTCGCTCGCCGCTCGCATGTCTGACGGTATGGTCACGTTCTGCACGCCCCTATCAAGCGGTATGGGCATATCAATGTAGTTCACCATCGGCTGGCTCCCGCTGTCGTCCATGTACTTGGGCGACGTTATACTGACGTTAAACGGTCTGTTTCCGCTCGCTGCCACAAAGAGCTCCAGCCGATCGACTGAGACCGACTGGGCGTCAAAGACGTCGTTGCTTAAGAACATCAGCTCGTAGGAGTCGCTGAGCTGCAGCGGACCTGTAGCCGAAGAGGACGCGAAAATGGCGGTCGATTGGCATGCGAAATGCCAAACTCCTACATGCCTGCCTATCCTGCCACGCCACATCATACCCACCCCCTCAACCTTCGCATCGAGGAGACGGTCGCTCGTTTACTTGTCGGCAGGGTGGGATTTTTTTTCACTATCAGGAATCGGTGACCTACTTTTTTTGAAGCAGTCCTCATTAACGAGAATGTCGAGGTCATCGTCGTTGCTGCTAGCACAGTTCTCCTCGTCCACGAGGCCGTCGCAGTCGTTGTCCGCTCCGTCGCCAGGGATCTGCAGTGTCTCTACGCACTGCAACGGTACACGTGGCGAGCACGCTGTCGCTCGCCCCGACGGCGCAGCCAGCAACCCTGACCCTCGCAACGTGTAGGGATTAAGGCGTCGTCCTGTTTTACCTGACTCTGGTAGGACAGGCCGAGCACCGTGGCGGCGCTCTCCCTGTCCGACGCCGAGTAGAGCACGACGGAGAAGGCGACCGTGGCGTCAACGTGCGACACCGAGTGTGTCTTTTTCGGGTCGATCGACGCTGCCACAGAGACGATCTGTAGTGGCGACGAGGCTGGCTTCGACCAGCCGGTCACGGGCGCGAGATCGACCCGAATGCCGCTTTGCCGACCGTCAGCGACGCTAATCTAAAAAAGAACAGCTCTGAAAACTGATGGATAATGTACCAACCGTTTCTCGAAAACGGTCGACAGAGCGATATCAGAGCTGACACAAAACCAAACCTGCAATTAAGCGACAGCATGCGTTCGTGAGCGGTCGCTAGGGCTTACGAGAACGTAGGACTTGGAGAATGGACCGTTGTCAACTGAGTACACGAACGTCGGGGTCAGCCTAGTACCGACGGCATACAGCTCCGACGGCACCAAGAAGTAGATTGATGGGTCGCCGGGGTCGGTGGCACCAACGTTGGGTCCTTCTTGTGAACGAGCGACGACCGAGATAGACACCGGATTGTCGGAATAGAAGTGCGTGAGCTCGGTGTAGCTACCTTCGTAAAAATCACCTGCAAAAGCAACAGATTGTACTTCTCGGGAAATCCAGCGACAATGCCACCAGGCCGCAAAGATGAGACAAAAGCTCTAGCATTGCTGCCAAGATAGCCAAGAGCCGACTAATAGTTCCTGAACTCCATGGAATCATCAGCGAGCGACGGCTCGGGGCTACATATTACTCCCAACTAATATGAGACAGTTTGCATCGTGCGAGCCACCTACTCACCAGCATTCAGCAAGATGACGGAGGGATTGGCGCTTCCGTACACGTGGACGGTCGTCTTGTGCAAGCGAGCCACGATCCGCACCACGTCGCCAGCGTGCGAGCGTGGCGTGGGCTGGAACGCGAACGAGCGGCCGAGCTGGGACGCCGGCACGGCCTGCTCGACGATGTGGTCACGCGAGCCGCGCCTATAGTCGACGTAGGTGCGTGCATTGCCGCTGAACACTGCCGCCGGCTTGTCCGTCCAAATGATGACACCGCTCAGGTCGCCGACGGAGTAGGCGAGGAACGTTTGGTTTCCCGGCAACACGAAGCGGACGAAGTCGCCGTTCTTGTACACGACACCTTTGTAGTCAAACGACGTCTCGCTGCCACTACCGGTGCTCTGCTTCGGCTTTACGTAGATGCTTACAGTCGTGTCCTGGGCTGCCACTATGCCGAACTGCGTGGCAATGTTAGTCGGCGAGTAGGTAGTCGTCAAATAAATCTGCCGCAGGCTCTTCACCGGCAGCACGCTGAATGCGTCGGCCGAGTACATCTCGCTGTTGTAGCCGACCAGCGAGACATCGCGATCTGACGTCAAAACTACGGCCTTGTTGGCAATGCTGCCGTCGACGTGCGAGTGTCTGCAAAACAAAACGGAGGCCAGTGCTAGAGCTTCCGCTTTTGACTGGACCGCTCCTCGCTTGGAGGTGAAGTTTCGGAAGGCGCGACTGCTGTACAGTTATGCGTTGGCGTTGCCGGTGAGGCCGGCGTTTGACGCATTCCGCTTCATTCGCCCTCCCGTCCCGTCTTCAATGCGTCCCCATCTTCGATATGTCAGTGCTTTATTTCCTTTCGCTAAGCAATCGCGGGGGTCTTTGGCTGTGCAGCCCGATGCCCGCCCGCTCTGCTCCTACTGGCCGTGGTGCATTCAGAGGCTGGCCGCGGGTGGGCGTGGACGTCGGCGGCAATCTGCACGACGTCAGAACGGCTCCATCGTCAGATCAGTGGCTATTAGGGGCCACGAGCCTCGTTCGCGAGCCGCGAACCTATCGACGCAGCCTGTCGAAAGCGACTTTTAATCCGTAGCCGACTCTCGGGACCTAAAGATTGAAGCCTATTATCGGCTTATTGACTATCAGCCACGGCTTTTCGTCTACCGCGTGACGGACGGCATTGTTAAATTTATCTCGTCAGGCCGCTGCCGGCGGCGTAGCCACCCTTCCGAATTAGTATATTTCGTCGCAGGGCCACCGTGCAAGCGGCGTCAATGATTGGTAGGCTGCACTGGCAAGCTTCGGCAGCTCTCCACTCTCTATCGGGTGGGAGAGTCCGGGCGTTATGGCATCCCGATTAGACTCGCTGTCTTACCGTAAGTCAGGACAAAGGACGATTCTTACGGTACCGCCTGCTGGGGCTACGGCCCGGTACTCGCTTTGGCAGCTGTCGGAATTGTAGAGAGGCAAGCTGACGGTCACGTGAGCATCGCCGCTTCCCGAGTTAGCGACGTGCAGCTCGACCGGCCGGTTCTGCGGCATGTCGACGACGTTCTGAAGGAACATGAGTACGAACTCATGGCCGCTATCTATGCGAGAGCCGTCGTAGCCTCCCCTGTTGCCTCCTTGCGCAACGGCCGAACCTGAAAGCGCAGCTTGACAAGTTGCGGCTCGCGCCCGGCTTAAAACCGAAAGCCGTGCAAGGCAGTTGGCGAGCAGCAACGCGACGACGACGGGCGCCGAGGCTGGCTCGTCGGCGGCCCGTCGTCGGCGGCCCGTCGTTTGGTTCGCCGCCGCCGCCGCCCCGACCGCCATCCTGCCGCCGACCGCAGATGCAGCTGCACGGCGCCGCTTCGCTACGCTCCTCGCCGCATGTGCCGCTCTGGGCTTCGGGTTCGGATTTGGATCGGCGCGCGCTGCTCGCCACTCCGCCGCCGCGCCACTCGCGCTCGGCGCGAGTGGCGCGGCGGCGGGCCGGCGGCGCGGCTGCGGTCTGGCCGCGATGCGATGTCGGACTGAGGGTTGCCCGCAAGTGACTGCTGCAGCCGGCTCGTGCGTCCGCGGAAGTGTCGGATGGATGGACGGTCGTTCGCATGGACCAGGTGACGTCGGACGGCGCGTTGCCCGCAAGCGAAGGCAGTTAGTGGCGGGAGAACACCTTCCCCCCCCCCGCGAGCGAGCGACCTCGGGAATAGCCGCCATCGCAGCAGCAGCAGCAGCTCGAAGACGGCTGCTGCTGCGACCGACGTCGACTGGCGGCACAGGCGTCCGGTTTTGTCTAGCGGCACGGCCTCGTTTCGCTGGGCTTCCGAAGGAGCTCTCGCGCTCCGCGCGCCCGCACGCGCGACCGAGGTCGTCGAGCGCAAGCGTCTCGCAGCACCTCGCGTGCCGAGCCGATCGCGGAGCGCCGTCCGCATTAGCGCCCGCGCGGTCCGCGGATATGCCGAGGCGACAGAGAGCGAGGCGGAGCACCGCTCGAGCACTCGCTTCCGTCGAGCGAGCGATTGAGCGGCGCGACGGAAGCGGCGCAGAAAGCTTTTGGGGCGCCGAGTGCGTCCATCCAGTGAGCGATCGCGCGCGCGAAGCGCCGAACCATTTTGAAGGCCACCGCGAACGAGGCCAGCGGCGTCGGGGCGGTAGGCTCGTCGGCGACAGGACTGAGGCCGGTACGGCATGCGACGAGCATGCTCGCGCGAGAATAGCGACGCAGTCCCAATGACATGGGACTTCGCAGTTCCGAATGGGAATTAAATCTGACCTCGTCGCTCGCACAGTGCGCTCTCGCATTCCGCCAGCTCCCCAGCATCTATAGTCATCTCGCAAATTCCGCCACACTAAATTGAAAATCCTCCGCTGATCGAGCCTTCAGCTCGTAGACACCGAAAGTGTCGAACGTTAACGCGCCGCCCGCCTGGGTAGGGAGTGCGGCGTTCGAGAGGCGGCGGCCAGCCGCAGGGCGGTCGCGCTGCAGCGACCTCGGCGACTGACGGCGACTGACCTGCGGCAGCCGCGAGGAGCGCTGCTAGCGCAACCGTCCGCGGCGACATGCTCGCAGCCGTGGGCATGCTGAGCTTCGGCGACGTTTCTCGGCGGGCGGGCTCTCGAGCAGGTGCTCGCTCGTCAGAGCAGGTCCGTCGACGTTCGTCGCGTGCAAGGGCCCCGTCAGTCTGCAGAGTCGACTCGCTGGGCTCAATATATGATGAGCGCCTTGCGCCGCACCGCTTCGGGAGCTCTGGCGTCCGACCAATCGCGAGCTTCGCAGTGTCCATCTCCCCTCCCGACTGCCGCCGCGGCTGGGGGGGGGAGCAGGTTCATGCCCCTCCCCCCGTTGACTCCAAATGGAGGCATTTCAACCTCCACCCGAGCGCGAGCGCGCGCACCGCTGCTGCTACCCGAGTGGCGCCGGTCAGCTCGACCCTGGAATACCGACGGCAGAGTGCTGGTGGGGCCCCATATCGGCGGGCCGAACGCCGAACGGGCCGTGCCGTCCCTTTCGATACTTACCCGGAAGAAAGCAATTGCGGCCGGAGCTCGCGAGAGCGGTAAATACGGCGGCAGCGAGCTCAGGGTGGACGCTGCGAGACGTTCACCGAATGCGCCGGCCCTGAGCTCGCAGGGGTGAGCTACTGTTGCACTAGATACGCAGCGGTCGCAGCTAACGGGCAGCGACGAAAAGGCAGGCAACATGAAGCGAGCGATACGGGGTTAATTAAAATGAGACGAGGGGAGAGAGAGAGATAGACAGATAGATAGAGGGAGAGGTAGAGAGTGAGAGAGAGACAGACAGAGAGAGAGAGAGAGAGAGAGAGAGAGAGAGAGAGAGAGAGAGAGAGAGAGAGAGAGAGAGAGAGAGAGAGAGAGAGAGAGAGAGAGAGTGTGAGAGAGAGAAATAGGGACTGCGAAAATAAAGGACAGATAGACGCGAGCTCCGACGCACATTCCGTTGAGCAATCTTCTCACGCCAGCGGCTGCTGAACTCGATAACGGGTCCACCTGGCGTGGATGGGCTATGGCGCGAACGGGGACGCAATGACCGTGACGACGGACGCGACAGCCACGACGCCAGGGATAGCGCGATCGAGAAGCGACGGCCGCGGCTGGTGCTGGTGGCCTACAGAATTGTTTCGAAATTTTTTCGGCAGAGTCGGGCACTGGCGCCACTGAAGCAACAGGGCGAACGCCGCGAAACGAACGCTCCGCCGCTTTGCTCTGCTCAATGTGGCGGAAGCGAAATAGAGCACTGGATAGACACCGCCCCCCCCCGCTATATTCCCTCGAGCTCGACGTCGCACCCTCGCTCAGCGCGCCCGAGCCCACTGCCCGCCCGCGGCGCCGTGGAGCTCGCGAGCGCTCTCGTATTAGCGCTTGCGACGGTGCACCCGAGAGTCCAACGCGTGCTCTCTAGCTTCGGAGGGCGTAGTCGATTGAACTCGGCGGGCGAGAGGCGAGTCCTCCGCGGGTGCGGCCCTCGTCTCGGCCGAGCGAGACGGAAGCTGAGCGAGCCCTTGCTCCGGGAATTAGAGTGGCGGCTGCCGCCCTGCTGCGTAGGGAGGCGGTGCTCAAGTTGCCTCGATTTTATAGTCTGACTGTCCGAGATGCAAAGTTAATCTTGCCGGCAATCTGGCTTAGTATGGACACCGCAAATACCTCTCAATGGGACGAGTGCTGCCAAAGCCACGAGGAGGCGCGCGCCACAAGCGGCCCTGACGTTGATGGACCAGCATATCCCAGGATCCTGATCCACCCGCAATGGGGCGGCTAAGAGGCGCCCGACGAATGGCGGCCACCGTCTGCTGATCGCGGCGGCAGCGCGCGGCTCGCGTGCGTTGGTAGTCGCGACCGGTCGCTCTAGCGTGTCTTCTTCGCAAAGCGCATTTCGCGAACGTGGCTCTTTGTGAACGCACCAACGGAGGCGAACTTAGACGTGAAAAGTGCTGGTAGCTAACACCTATTGTTGTTCTTCAGTGGTAACTGGTTCGAACCCAACCGGTAAAATAGCATATTCACAGGGTAGAGCCGATAAGGAGATTTAGAGAGAAAAAGGGAGAGAGAGAGAATATTTAAAAGAGGGAGATTACGATAAAGGAGTGTGGAACCGAAAAAAGGCGAGAGGGTGGAATAAGAGAGAAAGGCAGAGAGGGAAAGAGAGAGACAGGGAGATAGAGAGAGACAGAGAGAGACACAAAGAGAGACATAGAGATAGAAACAGAGACAGACAGAGTCAGACATAGAGAGAGAGAGAGAGAGAGAGAGAGAGAGAGAGAGAGAGACAAAGAGAGAGACAGAGAGAGAGAGACAGAGAGAGAGACAGAGAGACAGAGAGACAGAGACAGACAGAGAAAGAGAGAGAGAGAGACAGAGAGAGAGAGGGATGAAGAACTGTATCGAACGACTTGAAAAAACTGCCTTACTAATAATAATTGCCCGATCAGTTTTCCGTCTCGATTAAAAGGTCTTCCGGAGCTGAGGATTTTTCGCAACCAACTTTCCTACTCTGTCAGCTGCTTAATATCGGCCACTACGTTTAACTGCAATACGATCTGGTAAGCAGATTACATTTATTTTCAGATCATTGTTACGTGCATCTTAAACGGGGTTCCGATGGCTGAGTAAAGCAATGATAATTACTAGATACTTCTATCGCACCGTGTACAAGCCGAATCTTTATCTTGGTACTTGATGGGTGCAGTGAAGGATGCACTTCGACTAGAGTGATTATATACACATCATTGTACACATATGCAAACGTAGTGGAATAAACACGGACTGCGAAAATGCAGCGAGGAACGGGTAGATATTTAGCCTCAGTAGGTAAATCGGAGGGTGTTTTCGACGTCAGTCGATAGTAATTTCCGCGCTTCGAGAGAATTCAAGCTGACGGCCCTGTCTGTAAAGTATTTGAGGTTGATTAGAGACGTGGCTACACTAAAAGAATTTGTGCTGTGCCCTCGAAAAGCCTTATCCCGACCAGGCACGATTTATCCTTGAGGTGCGATTGACCACTGCTACACTAGGCCAAACAATGTTCAAGTTTCCACCAGCCTCACTTCACACGGATTATATGTGCCTTATTCGAGCGAGATGTCACTGCGACTTGAACCGAATACAGTTGGAACGATATAACTTATGCAAAGGAAGCTAGACAGGCACGTTGCAAGAACAGGCTGTAACTGTATGGTTTGCATTGACCGAGTCTCGCTGAACATGGCTTGCAGTGGTACGGTTGCGCATTATCCCCCTTACTTTGATTTGTCTTTTAAAGTTGGCTCTCACTCGTGCATGCAATTGAGTCTTTTGCTGCCAATACATTCAGGAAAGTAATTTTCTAACGACTCAGACTAGCAATCGGAGGTCTACTGTCATGGGACTGAAGGCTATCTTTTTTTTTTACTCCGTTCCTTTATCGTGTAGCTGATCATCGCAGCTAATCACACGTTGCACTTTAAATAGTTAGGCCAGCAGCGAGCCAAGCGCTCGCATTGCACGTTGGGTGGTCGAACGCGAGGTCTCGTTGCCCCCTGACTCGGAGCTGCGCCCGTCCGTGTGTCCAATCAGAGGGAGCCTCTCAGAGCGGCCATTCGCATACGGTGCCATTTTCAGCAATCTGGCGCAATATCGCGCCGCTAGTTCGCTTGGCACCTGTACCCAGATGATGGCGAGTGGGTCTGTCGTTCGGCGTTTCACTTCATGACCGCCCAGAGGTCGAGGTGCTCGCCCGGGAAAAGTCTGGCTCCGATCGTGGGCTCGAGCCCCGTGTGAATGTGTGCGAAGCGCCTGAATAGAGATTAAGTTCCCTCCTTGGGGCGCTGTACAAGTGAATTATATATTTTTTTTAGGTCTAAGTGGATGCAGTTCACGATATTGCATGTTTGCATATCACACCATGATGATCGCAGGACTCCTTGACACCATCGTCGACGCCAGAAGACGTCTAGCCGTCGCACTTCATCGGCTTGGTGTAGATGCCCCATTGACGCGTTCTTCTTGGCTCCGGTGCCAAGCTGTTCGGCGAACCTAGTCCGCGCCCGCACTGGGTTTGTAACCCCCGCAGCTGGAAACCCGGATCGTGATTTCCTGTGCAGTGGGCAAGATTTCAGTTCACTCCCCGAGCCAGGCGAAAGATTTTTCCTTCCTTAACAGAGCGGGAAGCAGCCACTCACTCGTGTTTAAAACGCTCTTTAATAACTGCGGAGGTTTGATATTACCAAAATCGCACCCTTTTGGTGCAGTTGCACCTTGCAGTGGCACCTTCGCTGACAAATTAGGAGATCAACACGTCGGTATAATATCTTCTTCCTTTCGCTGCTTTCTTTAGGAAACCTGCGACAGGCGAGCCATTCAGAGGCCTCGTTACGGTCGAATACTTAAGAAGCTCCTGCTAGCTCTTTGTGTACGGTTCGTCACCCGGAACTAGATACGCGACCCGAATAGTTTCTCCTGATAAATCCGGGCGTTCGTAATCCTGCTCATTCGTAGCCCCGAGGCGTTCGTACCGACGGAGCGGACTGTGCGTCCGCCGCTGGCTCTGCAGAGGTATCTCCCTGAACGCGTATTGCGAGTGCGCTTCCGCGGTTTTTAGCCGACCGGCGAGTCCTTGCGGCGGTCCAACGTCACGACTACGGCCCTGTCGGTTGCGCCGCTGTCGAGCGTCTACGGAACGAAATTTACGGAGGACACCGCGAGCGAGCTTCCGCTCGCGACAGACCGGCTCGCCGCGGTAATTAGGGGAGGCGGGGCCGAGCTTGCGGTGGGCGCCGGCGATATCCCCGAACGCGTACGCCGGCGTCCCGCGGCCGCGCTCCCGTCTTTGAATCGGGTGCTAGCCTGCGACGCGTAGCTATCGCAGGCCAGGCCTGGCGTAGCGGAACGTATAAGACTGCCATCGGCTCTCTTTGCCTGCTGACCCTGACACTGTTGCGCGACTCGGCTTATTCGGGAAGGGGGCTGCCATCGGGCTGCAAGCGGTTCCGCGGCGCGCCTTCGGCATCGGGTGAGCGACCATTGTAAGGGCTAGCGGCCAAGCGACGTGATGCGCGCCTGCTTCAGCGAGCCGGAAGCGGTGGTTCGCTGGCTTCGCAAACCAAAAGTTGAGCGATGCAGTTGGCGCAGCGACGTGAGCAGTGGGGCCGTGGCGCCGCGATGCATTCGCGCCCCGATAGTTTGCGAGATAGGATAGCGATTGGTTCGACCGGATAGCTGCGACGGCTAGTTGCTCAGATCAGACGCGGCTGTGTCTTGAGGCCTCGCGGTATGCGGACGAGGCCTCAAGTGATTTGTATTCGCCGCGGCGCTCGGCTCGGCCGCCGAGGCCGCCGAGGCGACGGCGCTCGCCTGGGCCAGTTGGCCGCATGAGACGCTGCCAGAAGAGCGCGCCTTGGCCCGACCTTTGCGGCCGCACGGAACCTCATGCCGCGGACGCCGCGCGGCCGCTGCGACAGCTGCCGCTCGCCTGCGGGATGAATGAGGGAGAGCGAGAGAGAGTAAACGAGGGAGTATGGAGGAGGAGGTCCAATAAGGGCATCGCCATTGGTCGGCGAGCGACCTGACAAGTCTGGTCAAGGCCAACGTCATCGAACGATGGCCTCGCTGCGAGTAGCTCAGCTCCCGCGGCAGGCGCGGCGCGGGCGTGAGGCGAGGCAAGAGCGCGAGGCGCGGTAGTCTGCGCGCTCGGCTGATAAGTCAGTCAGGCAGCTACGCAGACGACGACGCGCTGACTGCCACATTTTTACGGGAGGGTACGGCCAGACCATCTGCGACGTACGGCTCTCCGCTAGCTCCGCCCTAATGTCGTAGGGACAGACGTAGTGGACCGCCAAATGGCAGCGGTTGATTTAGTGTATGCCGGCTATGTACGCTTGTATTTCGCCGTTTGCCAGATGCTAAGAGCCATTCAGAATGCCGAGTGGCCACGCCCGTCTGAGGGTGTTACCTCGCAGCCTTCAGTCACTTTAGATAATATTGCAGCGTACCTAAGATACGGCGGAGGGAAGATGAAATACTTTCGTAACGCCGCCAGCCCGATAGAAATATAACGCTAAGCATAGCGGGCCGAGCTGCGGGCGTACGCGCTCGCGTTCCAAGTGCCGCGGCAGCTGACAGCAAGCAGTGGCACTTTCCGGCTGGGAGTGAGCAGGCGATGGGCGGCTACGCATGCAGCTCTACAAGTTGCCGTATACGCTGCTGCAGTAGTGAGACAGCTGCCGAGCTTCTGACCGTCGCTTTCTCACAGCAGGGATGCTGCGTCTGAAGCCGAATGGCTCAGAAACGGGCGGTTAGCGGAAGTGCATCGAACGCCGACAGAGATGCCGATAGCAACGGCTAGCAGCGCAGCTATACCGTGGCGGGCTAACGAGAGCGCGAACCTGCGCAGACGTCAGCGAGCTGACGTCTGCGCAGGTCCGAGCAGCTGGCGCTGTGACATGTCTTCTATCAATTCGCGGTAACGCAAGCGGCGAGCCGTGACGCGAGCACACATTGACGCGTCGTATGCGCTCCGGCGGTCGTCGAGTGGCTCGTCCACTGCCGCCGCCGGGAGACTAGACCAGCGAAGTCGTCGACGCGACGACGCTCAAGAGATCGCCTTTCACCCAGCGGCACAATCCTCTGGTTCGTACTGCTCGAGTCATTATTATAAAAAAAGAGCTGACGAAATACTAATTTATGTAGGCTTCTCTGAGCCCACCGAAAGCCTCTCAAATTGGCGATGCGCCGGTCGATCTGGCCTCAGCCGCTCGATCTAGCGATCGATCGGCACCGTTCGATAGATCTCAGGTTCACTTCCGTAGCGTCGGACCTTTATCGTTCTCTCTCTCTCTCTCTCTCTCTCTCTCGGATTGCAGACGGCTTGACCTGTCGCTGGCTTCTACAGGGCAATCGCAAATCCGGCAAGTAGCTGCTGCGCGAAGTGCATAGCAGCAGTCAGACGCACTGCGGACCCGAGCTGCTGCTGCGGCGGCGTCTCATCATGCGGCCGCTGACGGAGTAGGTCCTGCTCGCGCTGCCTGACTCGGCCTAGCTGGCCCGCCGCCGCCGCTGCCCGAGGAACTCGAGGAACGCTCCACTGCCCCCTCCTCTATCCCACACCAGCGCTCGCAAGCCGGCCCCTAACTTGGCTCCAGCAGCCGCGCCCCTTCGGGCGACCCGCGCAGCAGACTCGCGCGGCGGAGGTAGCCGCGCTTCGCGAGCGCTTCGAGATATTTCGCGGTTCCGGCCTGCCTCGCCGCGACGGTAAGCGGTGCAAGTCGCACGCACGCCGTACCTATGCCGGATGCCTGCCGCCGGAAAGAGGCGCAGCTGCTACAGCTCGGGCAGCCGAGCCGGTGCGCGCACCGCGACGACAGACGATTGCACCCATGGGTGCCGACGGTAATTCGTTACCCAGGCCGCCGATAAGACACGAGTCACTCATCGGTTTGCGTACCGCGGTCCCGGTGACGTGGCGCTTCGCGGTACGCGTACCGTGCCCCGCTGGTGCAGCGCCTGCGCGAGTTTTCCGAACTGACAGCCCCTTCGCTGCTGCTGCTGCGGCTGTAGGCGGAGGACCAAAACGCGGACTGGTGGTTTTTGGTAGACGCCGCTGTGAGCGGACGTCCGTCCGTCCGTGCCTCACCGACCTACAATACCTGCTGCCTCGATCCGTCTACGAGCTAAGCAAGGGTTTCCTCCGCATTTTAATCTCAACGTAGATGTCATCACCAAGTTCTTTCCGTTTGTCTTCTTCTCCCTCTCTTGCGGCCGCAGCCACGTGGGCAGATAATTACCACGCCGCCCGCCCCCCTCTGCCTCGTCGCCCTATTCAGCAATGCCGCGCAGCCGTGCAGCGTACTTGTGCGCCTGGCTCCGAGGCGCGAGGTCAATCGCGCGGCAGAGCGCCGCATTCAAACCGTCAATTCCGGGTCCACTGATAGAACGCCGTGAGCCTGGTTTAGATGCCGAGTCTGTCTTTCTACCTGCTTCCTAGCAACTCGAGTCTTACTTCGATCCTTCTTTTCGTAGGAGTAGACGATAGTCTTTCTCCAAGTCTTGCTTCTACTGGCTCCGCCCACTGAGCGTTCGCGGGAAAATAAATTCCATTAGGTTGTTAGGGTGTGGCCCTCGGCGATGTACATCCCAGTGAATTGGAGTTGGCTGCCGCTGTTTATGCTGTGCTTCGTCGTCGCAGGAAAAGCGAAAAAGAAACGCGCGGTACATTTCAGATAACAATTAAGCCACGGAGGTATATGGCACCTGCTTTCGATAACTCTGGCCGGTGTTTGCTGTCGACGAGGGTACAGGGTATGTCGTCTGCCGCTCCTTTTAGAGCAATGCAGGACGCGTGACCCGAACGAGATTTGCCTGCTGAGGTTTGTCACTTGCTCTTGTCTTTTCTCAGTCTTAGCCGAAGAAGTGGAACCGCGCATGGCTGCTGAGTCTTCGTCAAGTATTCGACAAGTCTCGGACCAACCCCCATCGTATGGGCGACGTATACACCGAAGACGCGAGTAGGTAAACGCGGCCATAAAGGGCGCACGGCCAAGGCTGAATTTGACAATCTCCTGGCGTCTGACATCGTTGGCCCGCATAGTAGTATCTATGCGTCTACGTTGCACGTTCTCGCTTAGCCCAATGGTTCCAGGCACGCCAGCGGGGATTACCGGGCCCCCTTAGTATGGGCCGTCAAACCGAACTGCTACCATCTGCTCAGCCTGGAAGACATCGCAGCGGCATTTTCAGGGAAGTCTTTTTCGTCAAAGAAAGACGTGCTCCGCACTTACCACTAGATCCTCATGACGCCAGAAGACATGCCCCAGACCGTCTTCATTGTCCCTTTCGGGGTCTTTTAGTGACCAGTATGTCTCGCGGTCTCCTTAGCACTTCGCGAACACGTTCCGACGCTCTTTTGACTAAGTCTTGCACGGGCTGAATTAATCTTTCTCACACGGGCAGGATATTTTGGTCGGAAGTGCATCGGCGACCGAACGCGAGACACAGTAGCACGCGACGCACTCGAGACGAGCCTACTCGCGTACCTTGAACCCGAAGGCACAGTTGCGAATGCAATGAAGCTCTCTTTTTTTGGGCTCGGCGGTTTTATTACCGTGCCGTTTCTCCGGCCTGCATGAAGCTGGACGCCGATTCTTCGGCGGCGGTTCCTACGTTTACGCAACCCGCGACTTCAGGTCGCCAACTCTGTCGCTTCGTCGGCACTGCCAAATTACTGTCATCGATTCTAATATCGCTCCTCTGTCCCATTTCGCCCCGTTGCCACCACGCTGCCCTTGCGCAATCTCGCCAAGGCACTAGCGGGCTACAGAGGATCGACAGCGCGTCGCGAGCTTCTGAAGCTTAAGGCCAGGCCTTGAAGGTCAAGGCCTGGCCGACGCGTCCTCCACCCGTCGTCGAGAGTAGTTATGTTTTGAACGTTATGGAGCCTAGGGCTCAGCCTCAACCCTCAATCTCGCACAGCTCGATCGAGGGTCTTCGTCTGAGACCACTAGTCTCCATAACTTTCAAAACCAAACTACTCACTCAACACTAGACTCGCTGTCGCTCAACATAGTGGTTTCGCCTACTTCGTTGTTTATCCTATCGCACTCTAACATATTAAAATTCGATTTAAAGAAAAAAGATTATATAGTATAAGATATGTCTAACAATGATTATGTTGTGCGACGTGAGGGTGAACATTTTAGCGATCACGCTAAACGTGTTAGAGAAGAAAAAAAAAAAAGAACAGGGCTTTGGCCTAAGTATCCATTTTCAAAGGCTAGTTTAGATAAAATGATATCTAGCTTGCAAGTAATTCCAAATAAAAACATAGAAATTCCTCTCAAAAGTAAAGAAGTAAAGAATATGCAATGGTCAATGAGAGAGAATCAAGAAGATTAATGAGAATTGAGGAGAATGGTTGGTTTTTAGGTAAAACCTCATCAGACGGTAAGTTTATGGACTATGAGTATGTTGGTTTAGATAGAGGTGAAATAGACTTTGATAAAATTTATGACAGAACTGCCGACGGACTTATCAGAGTGATAAGGGACATACTCAAGAACAAGAAAGATTTAAAAATGACAATGATTGTATCTCCAATTCTAGAATCGGAAAACGGATCTTTCTGCAATCAGCCATTTTCTGGCATACCTAATGTAATGATAAATAGGACTAGTAACATTGAGTCTATTATTAAAATGCAATTCGTTTCTTTTAAGGAAAGGATTGAAGAATGGCTAGACAAAGGATCTAGTTGGAGTCTGTCTGCAATTAATGCTTTATATGCCAAGTTTACTCATTTTAGACATCGTTTTGGAGGGAGTTATTTACCTATGCCTAAAGGATAAGAGAAAAAGAGGTCAACCTTGAATATAAAGAATGAATCACATAACTGTTGTGCATTGTGGTGTGTACTAAGATGTCTTCATCCTAGAGACAATCATCCAGAGTTAATTGCAGATCTTACTAAGATACTTTTTGAAAAATATAATCATCTTATTCCTACTTTGACAAACTTGTTTAATGTAAGACCTGGATATTCTCAAGCGTAAAGTATTTCAGACATACCTATTTTAGCAAAACTGTTTGACATTACAATAAATGTTTGTCAGTATTGCAGCAAAGATTTAAGCCCACTTCTTATAGTTGATGAGGAAAATGGGAAGCACTTAGATCTTCTTTTATACAGCAATGAAGATAAGACAGTCTCTCATCATGTAATCATTAAGAATTTTAATGGACTTTGCAGAAGCTCAAAGGGATTTGGCACTCAACTAACTTGTAAAAGATTTATCTGCAGATTTTATTCTCAAGATAAACTTGCACAACATATTGATGCATGTAAGAAAGGAAATGATGGCAGGTCTAGAATAAAAATGTCCGAGGAAGGAGAAAAGTGTTACTTTAAGGAATACTCAAAAACGTTATGGTGTCCATTTGTTGCTTATGCAGACTCTGAATGTTTGCTTAGTGATGTGAGAAAGACTGATAAGGGAGATAGTAGTATTCCTAAAGGTTCTTTTCAAAAACACATTCCATATTCAAGCGCATATACAATTATAGATTACAAAGGAGAAAGATAAAGTTTCAAGTTACTTAAGGGTCCAAATAATGTAAGAGAGTTAGTACAGAATCTACTAGAGGAAGTAGATTCAATCAAAAAAGAATTGAGAGAGATTCTTCCTAAGTATAAGAAATACGATTATAAAACTATGACTAGTGAAGAGAGTAAGGCATACAACTCGGCAACTGTTTGTTATATTTGTAACCTAGATTTAAATGATGATAAGGTTTTAGATCACTGTCATCTTACTGGCAAGTATCGAGGTGCTGCACACAACGAGTGTAATCTTAATGTTAGTATTAATCCAGAAAAGTATAAGCTTCCTGTATTTCCGCATAATCTAAAAGGATATGATTCACATTTTTTAGTTCAGGAGTTTCATGGTCAAAAACTTAAAAAAGCGTAATTGCAAATAATATGGAAAAATATATAAACATTGAAATCGGAGCTCTTAGTTTTAGAGATTCACTTCAGCTGATGAATAAAGGATTCCCAGACTTAGTTAAAAATGTTGTTAAGTCAGAGAAACCACTAAAATATACTAGAGATAAATTCTTAATGCTTAGCGATAAAGAATTTGAGTTGTTATCAGCAAAGGGAGTTTTTTCCCAATGAATATGTCGATTCTTTCTCAAAGCTAGAAGATAAAATTTTGCCTCCAATAAAATGTTTTTATAGTACATTAAACGATAGCAACATTGGAGAAAAGGATTATGATAGAGCGCAAGAAGTGTGGAGATTAATGAAGAAAATTGACTCACTTACTGAAGATACTTTAGAAAAATATAGTGATATTTATCTCACAATGGATGTTTTCAACTAGCTGATGTTTTTAAACATTTTAGACATCTCTCAAAAAGAATTGATGGTCTGGATCCTGCCAACTTCTTTACTGCTCCAGGTTTAACTTGGTGTGCATGTTCAAGATTTTCAAAAGTTTGATTAGATTTATTATCAAACTTTGAAGATTTCAATTTCTTTGAGAGTGCAATCAGAGGAGGTATAACGCAAGCATCTTGCAGGCATGTTAAGGCTAACAACCAAATGGCATCTAATTATGATAGCACAAAGAAAAAGAGTTGGCTACTCTATGTTGATGCAAATTCTCTTTATGCGACTGCGATGACTCAATTCTTGCGGACAATTAATTTTAAGTTTTTAGATGAGAAGCAGATTAAATAATTTACAAACAAAAAATATTAGGAGTAAGAGAAAATTCAAAGACTAGCTATGCTTTTGAGGTTGACATGCACTGTCCAGAGGATTTAAATAATGTTTATTCTGGTTATCCTCATTTACCAATTAGGAGAGAAGTTGCAACAGATGAGTATTCATCTTATTAAAATAAAACTTTAGCTAAAGATGATCATAAAAGTAAAGTTAAGAAATTGATTCTTGATCCTTAACCAAGAGAGAAGTACATTATTCATTATAAAAATTTGCAGTTTGCTTTAGAAAGGGGCTATGTCTTGACAAAGATACATAGAGTAATGAGTTTTTCGCAAAGTGATTAGTTGAGTGGTTACATTAAAAAGAACATTGAGAGAAGAAAAGATGCTAAAGATGAGTTTTGAAAAAGAATACTATAAGTTAAAAAATAATGCCTTCTATGGGAAGATAATGGAAAATGTAAGAGAGAGAGAGAGTAAACATTGAGTTATTTGATTTAAAGTTCGACAAGGATGTTGAAACATCAAATAAAAGAGTTATGAGTGCAAGATTTAAAGATAGAAGACTTTTCAACATGGATCTTGTTGGAATAGAAACGACAAAAACTGAAATCTATCTTAACAAACCTATTCACTTAGGTTTTGCTATTCTTGAGATATCAAAATTAGTAATGCAAGACTTTTATTATAACACAATGAAAAATAATTATGGAGATGCGCTGACACTTGCATATACTGATACTGATTCTTTAGTCATGAAGATAAATACAGAGGATGTTTATTAGGACTTTGAGAATTATATAGATTATCTAGACTTCTCTGGCTATCCAAAAAATCAAGAAGTGTTCAAATTAGAAGAATTTTAGAAAATGATGGTAAAAAAAAGAGGAAGCTTAGGAAAATTTAAAGATGAGATAGCTGATAAATATACAATTGACACAGAAACCAAAGATTTCATTGAAGATAAAAATGGAATTATGATAGAGAACTTTGTTGCACTAGATGAGGGAGTTTTCTTAAGACCGAAATTGTACTCTATGCAAATAGCAGTTTCAACAAATAATGGTATAGAAGTGAAGTCTTCAGCAAAGAAAGCTAAAGGTACAAAAAAGGATGTTGTAAAGAAATTTAATCACATTCAGATTAGTTAGGATGTCTTGAGACTGGCAAAGATGTTTATCGCAATCAATCAAGATTTCAAACAAGAAATCATCATATTTATACTATAACACGATAACAAAAAAAGCATTATCTGCCTTTGATTCAAAACGATACTGGTTGGACTGTGGAATCTGCAACTACGCTTATGGGCACTATAGAATTGCTGATGCATTGAGTACTAATCTAAATCCAGGACGATGCAATACTTGCAATATTGGCAATATTAATATAGATGCTAAAACGAAAGAATGAAGAAATCGTTGAACCTGTAGCAAAAGTAAAAGTCGAACATGATATTCGAGATACAAAAAAGAGTTATATGAATTACAAATAGAAATGGAGTATGACAGAGCAGAAGAGGAGTTAATTTTTGAGATGGCAGGAATAAATTTATATCAATAAATAAAATTCATTGTTATAGAAATGGAAAATGAATATGAATCTGAATATGAAGAGTCCGACAGCGGTGATCCTGATTGCAATCCAGAAGAATCAGAATACGAAAGTGAATATGAGAGTGAACATGAAAGTGAAGAATCAGAAGATGAATATGAATACAATTACGTAAATGAAGAAGATGAACTATAAAAATTTATATTTATATAGAATGGATGTTTCTAGAATTCTGAGTTGCGAACAATCAAGAGATATGGCTCTTAAAATTTGTCTACAGAAGTTAAAGAGAGTAGATCAGAGAATCGTCAAGCATTCACTTGATAAACTTATTCCAGATTTAGATAGCTCATACACTGCCGTTCTTGTTGAGATTTGCGATACTTGTGATAAACTAATGGAATGTAGAAGTAAAATAAATGAAATGCTAGTAGAAAAGAAATAAAAAACTCCAAAAACTAAACGAGGCGTACAAATTAATTAGTTAATTTTGAATTAAATGTTTTTCTTCATAGTATATATATATATGGATCCAAAAATAAGAAATTATAAAATTAGTAATACAATTCGAGATATTAGTTAGGGTAGAAAATTAAAATTAACTGATGAACTGTTTAAAATTATATTTAAAATGTGTACCCAGGAAGATAAATATGAGGAACTTAAAATTAAAACAAGAGAGTTAATAAAGAATTAGATGTTTTGTATTTTCTTATAATAGTATAGGAAATGTCGACAGCAACAGAAGTATCTGATGCCAGTCTTGCCACATCTGCACCTCTTCTTAAAGCCTATGTTGACTATCTTGTAAAGTCTAGAATGACTGCTTATGATCAACAGACACTCGACTCAGATATCTCAATTATGACAAATACATTTGTAAAAAAGTTTTACATTGATGAGTGTGACATTGAAGCATAACAGCTAATCGATTCTGGAATGGCAAGTATAACAAGCGACCTTGAAGTAACAGTTAGAAGTAAAGTTGATACTCTTCTTGATACACCCGGAGAAATATCTAGTTATACAACATGGATTGCTAGCCAGCTACCAACACTTTCAACAGTTATCTCAGGCGTTGCAGGAATGAAACCAGATATCTCTGGAATTGTTAAGGATGAATGCTATGCAATTCTACCTGATATCTCTGATGGAACTAGTGCTAGACAAAAAGCAACACCTGCTGCTCTAGCCGCTCCAGTTGCTCCAGAGGTTGTTGCAGATCCGAATGTACCAGTTTCTGATACAATTCCAACAACCACACTGTAAATAATTTATCTATATAGAAATGAATGTAGGAGCTAGAAGTAAAGATTGTCTAACAGTTGCACAAGGACAACAGACTATAAAGATTTGTTCATACCCAATGGAAATAACTGAGGATATTAGGAGTACATTATTAGAAGCATTAAAATTAGTTTTAGAGTACAAAGCTATAAGAGTTAATCATTCAGAAAAAGAAATGGCATATATATTTACAAATGTTAGAGATGGATCAATCTTTTCAGAGTATCTTACAGATCTGAAAATAGATAAAATAAATAGTCTTAAATCAGAAGCATACTCTAAAAAAATAGAGTTAACAAAACAATTAACAGGAAAAGAATATAGTATGCCAACAGAGTTTATTAAAGAAAGCCTAGATTGGAAAGTTTAACTATATTGACTTATAACAACATCAGCTAAAGTAATTTCAATAATATCTGAAGCACTTGGAGTTATCATATTACTCTAATTTAAAACAGGAAAATTTATAGTTATGAAAATATTATTAGGATAAACGTTGAACTGTGTTATATAATCACTTGATAATAACATATAATTATTTTCAACTCCGTAATAGGTGATATGTAGAAAAGTAGAAGCGCAAAGAAATTTGGTGAGTAGGTTTTGTGATAATAATCTCTAACTATAAAACTTCCTACATTACCAATATTTAAATTTAATTCCATTTTAACATCAAAATATTTTACTCTAGTCATATTTACATCCTTTAATATAATCGATTTTTTTTTCAGTTACTTGTTTCGCTGTAACACTTAAGAATGAATAACTTTCTCCAAAAATTGTTAAAGGCATAAAAGGACTTTCAGTATCCATATCATAAAGATCTTTTATTCTCAATTTTAATTTTGAAGTATATATTGGTATTTTTATTATATCAGATATTCTAGCTAAGTAATAGTCTCTATTGTAATCTAGATCACTATTAAAACCTGACAGATTTTCTATCTTACTGAAACTCAAAGAACCTGCATCAATTTGTGGAGGGCTACCACGAAAAAATCTATAAATATCATCATTTGCTAGATATATATTAAAACATCAACTAATTGTTTACCATTATATATTTCACCTACAACTATTAGTTCATTAACTGCTAAATTACCATTTACTACGAAATCTGCCTTAGTATCAACGTACTATTTTGTTGCAATATCATTATCTTTTATCGGAGCTAGTACATCAACATATTTTTTGAGTTTGCGGATATGTTTCCTCTTATTACTTGGTCTGAATCTTTTCTTACATAGTTGTTATCGGCAAATTATTTTCCAACAGCTTCTACAGGATCCACATTACTTCCAAGATTTACTATTCTATTATAAGATTTACTTTACTATTTATTATTTTTAGACATATCCAATGTTCCAATCATTTGTAGATCTTTTCTGCTTAGCATTATGCTATTGCTATATAAACAGTAACATTTATTTCTCTATCTAACAAACTTGATCCAGATATAAAAGTAGAACTAGCAACTATTTTTTTACTAGCATCTAACATATAGCTAGCTACCATGCAATTGATCAGCCTGTGCTGTTAATGTTGATGGCGGAGGCATAAGTACTTTTGTTATTCCAGAAACTTCATACACCACTGCAATAACAAATAAACCTCTTTGAATTGCAATGTTGTTAATGTTAGCACTCCATCTACCACTAACTGTTCTGCCATATATTTGTGTAGTTAGTGAGCCATCCATTATTCCTTTAAAAATTTACAGCTGTAACATTTCCACTTATTTTCCGTAGATAGCCAAGATTTACTCAATCATTCGGATTTACAGGATCTTCTTGTATAATAATTGGATTATTATTCATATTAAAAGGTCCGTACATTATTTGATTATCATATTTTACAAATTTTTTATCCATATATCCAACAGTTGCAACATTATTATCACGTAATGGCGTTACTGGATTATTAATACTTAATGTTCCAGTTACCATTAAACTTCCATTAAAATATCCGCCATCTTTTGATATTTTCGTATCTGCATAGTCTTTTGTAGCAGCATCACTTGGATAAACAGGATTATCAAGATCTATCACTCTATGATTATTCATATCAAGATCTCCATCAGCAGTCGTACCTCTAGATACTTTTGTTACAAAGTTTGTATCTATATACTTTCTTTTTACAGCATCTGTAGAGTCAACAGGGTCTCCAAGATTTTTTATTAGATTTTGATTCATATTTAAAGACCCATTTATAATATCTCCACTCTTACGAATGTAATTTTTTTGGCTAGTACCTTTTCTACGATATCCAAGCGACATTCTATACAATAGTAATAATACAATCAATATATGTAATATTGCTTGCAAATCTTAAATTATCTATCATATATGTGCAGGTTCCATCAATATTTATAACTAAAAGAAGAGTACCAGATACACCATAAGTGTTGTCACTAGTTAACTCTAAAAACGTTCCATCAGTATTAGAACACCATAGAATATTGGATACCGTTTGAAAGTTTGCTACTGAACCAGCAACAAAAAGTTTTATAAGGTGTTGCATAGCCTACAACTTGACCTTGCTGATTAAAAACTGCAATATCTGCAGGAGGAGAGTTTTTTTTAATGTAGAACTTTCTGTTCCTGTTCCATTTACATCAGTATTAAATATGTTTAATGGAACAATAATGGAATCATTAGTAAAACCAATAAGTCTTAAGTACAACGTAGAGCATTTATAAGAATCAACAGATTCCTTTGTTACAACATCTGAATTTTTTAAAGATGTAATTCAGTTTGATCCTAGATCAAGAGTACTATTATAGTTACCATTAAAAACTTGAGTCATACTTTTTAGTAATCCATAGTTTATTACTCTGTAAGGCCTAGAATCTTGATAAACTGTTCCATCAGTAGATCTTCCAGATATACCAGTTATATTTTTACAATTCAACTGGGATAACATTTTTGCACTATTCTTTGTAAGTAAGTCATTAAAGTTAGAAAAATAAGCTATTTCTCCTGAAACATTAGTTGCTACAGTATTAAAAAAGTCTGAATTGAGAGCATAATCTAATCTTATTGCATCTCCATCATTTACTGGAAAACCAAGATTTGTAATACCATTTCCATTGGCATCAAGGTCGCTAAAAATATTACCATTAATCTTACTAATATTATCCATTCTTGTATATATGGAAAAAATAAAATCTGGCTTAGATACAACAAAAGAAGTATTATCAGGAACAACAACTGCAACCGATATAGGTTCAAAAGCAATTATAAAAGTAGCTCCAAAGATTGCAGTGAAGCTAAGTCTGAGAGCCTCAAATAGGATTGCAACAATTGTTCCAAAAGTTTTGAAGTCATTCAAAGTTATAGGAACTGCTACAAAAGCACTTGGTGGATTTCTTTCAGGAATAACAGGAATTGTAGATCTTGGTTTATTCATAAAAGAGATTTTAGATGATATTGCTTCAATAAAATATGGCAATGTCTTTTGGAAAACAGTTGCAGATAAAAAAGAAGGACTGTAAAAAATGATAGCATCCTTAGAGGTTGGTTATTACATAAACGAGATTTTGCTAGAAGCTGAAAAAGCTAAATCTGATTGGTAATTAGATCCTAGTAGATTTCTTTCAGAGACATTCGGAGAGGAAATATCTTGGGATGCTTCACAATTAGATACAAAAGCTTGGAGTAAGAAATTTTTTGAAGTAAGATCTGGCGGATTTTTACCTACAATTCCAGCAATCATAGCAAGTATAGCTTCAATTATTGGCGCAGTTGGCTTAGGAGTTTCAATAGCTGTAACTGTAGCAGGATTGATTAAGAAGATTATTGACTCAACAATGTATACTGCTAAAGCGCCGAAAATGGATACGCATGAGGAGAGAATGAATGCTTTGAGTTTACAAAGTGAAAGACTAAAGAATGCAATTACGGACATAAAAATATGATCGAATTATTTGATAGAAACATTGATATCGATTTGAGTGACAAATTGCAAAACTCAAAGGTGAAAAACAGATTAGATTATTAGAAAACTGGAAAGCAGTTAGTAGAGGTATCAGGAGTAAGCTGTTCGGATAGGTTAAAAGAAGATATAAAAAAGTAGAAAGTAGTACAATTGGAGGGGAAAAGACTTGCAATTATCAAGCAGAGAGTGCAATGCTACTAGCTAATCTGTTTGCGCAAGGTGCGACACAAGAACAAATATATAATGAAATAATAAAACTAAGAGATGAATTAAAAAAGCGCTGTCGAAATTAAAAAGTCTGTATGTCTAACTATTTTGTAATCTTCTGTTAAAGTATAAGTAAAGTTTAATCGAGCGAAACTTAGGTGCAAACGTATTGCTGCAAGGTCACGCACTTCAGCAGCTTTAATAGGATTTTCAAAATATCTTAGGTGATATCGAATTCCATCTATTGCAATACGTGCAATCCACTTTTTATTATGTGAATTCCAGTTTACACCAATGAATTTTAAAGTATTATTTCTTCTTATTCCTTTAGTTCTATTATTTTCTGATCTAGTTGTTTCACGCAAATTACCGAAACTATTATTTTAATTATTGTTATCAATATGATCAAGCTCTTGCATAGGAAACTGTTCAGTCATAATCAAGCATGCAAGACGATGTGCACGGTAAATTTTGCTATTTATCTTTATTTCTCTATAACCGCTATGATGAATTCTTCCAGCAACACTTTCTGCTCTTGCTTTTCCACCTCTACTTGTTTTCCAGAGGAATTCTCCAGAAAAAGGACAGTATTGCAATAATTCTATAACTCGGTTTCTAAAAGCACAAATTTCATCTTGATTCATTTCTTAATATATAATAGTTTTATTTGCCTTTAAATAAAATTTAATTTATTATAGAATGGAATATCACGAGACAAAGCTAAACATGTCAGATCATCAAGTAAACTTAATACATAAGAGTGATACACCTATTTCAATCAGACTAAAAAAAGAAGACCTATCAGGTTCAGTTCCAATCTTTGTAACAAAAACACAACTAAATAAAATAGAAAAGTGTAGATCAAAAAACACTGGCCTACAACTGAATTTAAGTTTGAAGCAACTAAAACAAAATAAAAAAGTTGGCTCGGGTTTGGTTGATATAATAAATAAACTAACTGGAAACCGTGAAATGCATATGAAACTCCCTTCAGGGGTAAAATCTGAATTTGTACCAGGTGGTTCATTCAACGGTACTGGTCGTTACTCATATGCCGGGCCGGGAACCAAGTTTACTCAAAGGATGAATGAATCTTATGAAGGCGTAAATGATCTAGATAGATCTGCTTTAGTGCACGATAGTCTATATACCGAAACTTCATCAATGACCGAACCTAAAAGGACACAAATAAAAAACTAGTCAGACTAGGTATTAGCTGAATCTGCTGCTAGAATTGCGCTTGATCCAAGGCAACCAAATTATGTTCGTGAAGATACAAAGACAGTTGCGGCCGTGATGAGGGCTAAAGCTAAGCCCGGACTTGGAATTCTATCCGGCGGAGCTCTAAACGATTCATTTGCAACTGATTTTCTAAAAGATGAAGTATCAAACCCTGCTAGCCTAAATAAGATAAAAAACTATGCTCGTGGAATAGTTGATAGAATGCTTGATATCACTCGAAAAAAGATCTAAAAAAAATGTAACTTACAAACTTTTTTTTATACTTTTAAAACTCTGCTGGATTAAAAACTGATCTCTTTGGAGAACCATTACCTTTTACTTGGCCAATCTTTAGTCTAAAATTTAATCTTGCTTCATTATTATAAAACTCTTTTGAAACATAGCTTCCATCAAGAATTCCAGTGATACTAAAATCATTACCTAATTTCTTAATTAAGTCTGCAGGACTAGATACTTCATTTTGTTTATTATTCTCATCAAACATAATGCTAGGTTTCTTTCCTAAATCAAATCTAATTCCAATTGTTGACCTTGCAATACCATCAAATCCCTTAAATTCTAAGTGTTCACTTGATCTATCTTCAAAATTTTGAATATAAGGAAGTGATTCTTCTGTTATATACATCCACACGGTAAGATAAGATTTTGAATCCTTTGAAATTTTCTCTTTAACATGAACGTGTGCAGGCTTTCCTTTAGGGATAACAACTGCAGAATTTTGGAGGACTACAAATTCGTTTTCTTGATTTTCTATTCTATATAGTGGAGATATTTTGTTTAATTCAGATTAATAATTGCATGACTGTACCAAAATTGAGTAATTCCATTAGTTTAAGGAAGATTAAGCACCTCATTCCACAATCCGTTTGATTAAACTTTTGCAGTTGAAAAGTCTGAAAACTTGGTGTAACACCGCAACAATTATTCACTTCCTTCATTGGAGGAGCACCAAATAAATCAAAATAAAAACATCGAACACCAATTTTTTAAGTGCTACCCAATGATATATTGCTAGATCTGATTTCCCAGTATTGCAAATAAGGCACTCATTCTGTTCAGGAGAAATTAATTCATCTCTTGCAAATACACCTCTGCAACTTTTTATATCTAATTCTTTTACATATTGATTTATTTCGAGATCAGTTAGTGGTGTACTTTTTACTTTTTTTTAAACTTTTGATAGTTTTTAGTTCAGAAAGTATTTGTTCTTTACTCATCTCACCGCCAAACTTTTTCCCGTGAGCTAGAACTCCTGTACCTAACTTTTTCCCATGGGCTAAAACTCCAGTACCTAACTTTTTACCATGAGCTAGAACTCCAGTACTTAATTTGTTACCATGAGCTAGAACTCCTTCACCAACACTTCTAAGCTTAACAAACTTTGATTTTTTTCTCTCACAAGTCATACAAATTGCTTTAATCATTCCTCTAAGACCTTTTGTACTATCAATCTCGATGTATTGCTCTTGAATGCTATCTGTTGGCTTCTTACATTTCAAGCAGTAAATTTCCATTTCTATAATATAAACACTCTTTTTAGTATAGGAAATGTCTCTTCGAGTAAGGGCGTTTAATTTTGGACAAGATATGGATACTGGTCATAAAGAACCTTTACCAAATGTACCAATCAGAGCTTTAGTTTTAGGTCCAAGTAGTTCAGGTAAATCTCAACTCATAATGAATTGGATATTTTATGGAATGGTTAATTATGACAGTTGTACAATTATTGCTTCAAGTTTAGATCAAAAGTTGTATCGTGGACTTATGTCAATGACAAAAGAAATCAAAGCTTACTCATGGGTGAATGGAATTGATGCTATGCCAAAAGTATACTCGTATAAGAACTGCAAGAATGTAGTTGTACTTGATGATTTAATGACTGAGGATCAGACAAAGATATTAGACTATTTCACACAAGGAAGAAATAAAGGTTTACACATTTTCTATCTTGCTCAAGGCTTTACGAATATACCTAGGAGAGAAATTAGAAACAATGTAAATTTGATAGTAATATTTAAGCAAAACACAACTGACATTGAGTATATCCGTGATGCATTCGTTGGAGATATTGATAAGAAACAATTTAGAGAATGGGTTAACTCTTGCACTCGAAACCGTTTTGGATATTGCGTGATAGACCTAACTAAAACTGAATCTGAAGGAAGATTTTGGTCTGTTGATTCAGAGGGAAAGCAATTAATGATATTTTTTAATTCCTAATAGATATAGTAAAATGTTTAATAGAAAAATGTACTCAAGTGGTAAAAAGCCTTACAAAGGTAGCGTTCAAGAAGCACTTGATAGTGAATCAAAACTGCAAAACCTGCAAGATCTAAGAGATGCGAACATTCTAGAAAATTCTGGTGATATACAAAGAATAGAATCAGAAATAGCTGTAAGAGATGCTGCTGAGCATAGATTAAATGAGCAAGCATTAGAGAGATCTACTGATAACTCAGGTAAAGTTGTTGTTGAGAAACTTAAAAGAGTTAGACCTAAACTTGCAATACAAATAGAAAATAAAGAACAACTTCAGAAATTTTTGCGACAAAAAACATACATATCTAGCACTATTCAAAAAGCAAGAATAGCTGTTAGTGAAGGAAAGTATAAAAAAGCGATAACTATAGCAAATCAAGCAAAGACATATTGCAGCAAATCCAGAAATACGAGAAGCTATTGATGCTGCTCAAAAAGATTTAGCTGAAGAGTTAAATATAAATCCAACTACTGGCACTCCAAAGAAAACTGTTGCAGTACAAGATTTAGATAAAGCTAATCTAATTAAAATACTTGAAGAAAAAAATGGATATATTTCAAGTTATGTATCAAGAATAATGAATGAAATTAATAGTACAAATACAGATTTAAAGCTGTATGAACTAGGATTAAAACTTCATGATTAAAAAATGTATACTGCTAAAAAAGAATTAGAACAAACTGCTCATGATATTTTAGAATACACAATGAATTATTATACTGAATTTGATTGTAAGCAAATGGATGAAATAAATAAAGTATATGAATCAACAGTTGATAAAAAGAAAGATTTACTTGATATTATTGGAGCTAAGAGAACTGGTGGATTACCAAAACCTATAAGAAAGATTGTTGAAGAACTTAGTGAAGAAAATCTTTCCAATGTTATTTCAGAGCTGGATAAAAAGAAAAAAAGAAGTATAAAAGAGCAAAGAGTTTTTCACTCTGGCCCGTGAACTGACGGCAGTTCCGGCAGCGGCGACGGTTCTGGCGCCCAACCGGCGCTGCCATTCGTCGTCGATTCCGCAGTCTGCGGATACGGCCCAGGCGGCAACGAGGCGAGTCACGTGCTTGCGTGCAGCGAAACCTGCGAGTTCGGCTCGAGGCGGGACAATGCGACGGCGGCTTCGCGTGAGCATAAGAGCTGCTTCCTTGCCATCCATCCATCCATCCATCCATCCGTCCATCCATAGTCGCGACCACGCTAGCAGGACGCCTGTGCTTGCTGCATAGCATGTACCGCTTGCAGTGAGGGAACAGCGCTCATTGTCTGCTCCACTCGAGACTCGACCTACTTCCGGCGCTTCCCCTCCGGCGTAGGGTCGTGACGTGGGTGGAACTAGAGTATCTATCGGTTCCTGGCTAAATCCTGGCTGCGCATCTGCGTAACTCACCATGCGACGCAAAAGCGTACAACGTCGTCGAATACTCTTCACTTCGACAAGGTTCGATGAGATCAGTGTGAAGATTGGAAAACTTGGATCTGTGTACTTTGGTGTAATTGCCCAACACAATACAGTGCTTGCTCCTGCAGGCGTCTCCAAGCGTTTTGGCGAGCGTATCGTCCGTCACCCCTTAGTTGTTGCTTCTATTGCAGTGAGCTTTAAGGCGCCTGTATTGAAAATCTAGTTTTCTTAAGAAAAAATGCAAGCAGCTATGGGAGTTTCGCGACCTCAGTCAGGACAAAGTTCTAGCCAGGCTTTGGGAGCATAAAGACATCTCCTCCATAGGATTTGAGGTTGGTTCAAGAAACAGCGGAAAGATTTGAGTCAGAAGAGTGTGTGATGAGATACCAAGCCTAAATGGTGAGAAACTCTAATAGCTAGGCTGGAGCATGAGAATGAAGCGACCAAAGGTTCAGTGAAAAAACCTCGCAGCCACTGCTTGATTTGAAGCCGCTTCTGGTCGGCAAGACGCTGTGTAGTGGTGCAACCGTGACGCACACGACAGAAAAGGTTATGTGCACAGTTGTATACTACTATAAGCACCTGCCGGACCAGCAGGAAGACCTGAAAGCAGTGAGTTATAAAATTCATGAAGGGAAACCACACATTCGTAGGCCAGCTTGGATGTTGTGTGGCTGTCTAAATATTTCCCAAATTTCGCATAAGTTCAAGCTAGGCAGATTTCAGTGCGGAGCTGAGGTGGTCACGAAATGAAAGATCAATTCGGAGCAGGACACCCTGATTTCGTTCAGTTAATACTGTGGGAATGCTGGCAGAGCCAATTTTGAGCTTTAAAGCTTTTTATTTCTGAGTGGCAGGGTTTCCCGTTACTTAAAGTTGATTGCATTGCCATTCAATTTCGGAAGGTCTACAGCCATCCAAGCACGAATGTCACAATACACGCACCAAGGAAGTTGAGAGAATTTGACGTGCTAAAACGCGGAGGGTCAAAGAAAAAGTACAGTTGTGTGTCTCATGCATAAAGTGAAGCCTAGATTTTGCTTTGCACATCACATCAGAAAGAGAGTGTGTGAGAGGGAGAAAGAGAGAGAGAGAGAGAGAGAGAGAGAGAGAGAGAGAGAGAGAGAGAGAGAGAGAGAGAGAGAGAGAGAGAGTACAGAATGTGAATATAGGTCAACCATGTTTACAGACGTAAGGTTAGCATAGTTGAGTGGTTCTTCCAACGATTTCTGCTGCCCATTACCAGCTCTGGATTTTCCCACTGAGATACGATCTAAACAGTTTCAGCTCAAGGCTAATGATACCCACGCGAAAATAAATGCACTCGAGAAGGACTTTGTGGTCAATATTGCCGAATGCTGCAGAAAGATCTAGCAAAAGAGCAGGGAGACTCCACCGAAGCCCGCATTACAGAGAATGTTGCCGTACGCCTAAACAATACTGACTTAGTTGAGCCACAAGCTTTAAAATCAGACTGCAACTTACCGGTTATGTTGACAGTTTGAATGAGGTTTCTTAACTAAGTGTCTTTGATGGGATTGACTACACGAAGACTAGACGAAATTGCTGAAGCTCTCTTAATCTAGTACTGCTTCCTTAATTAGACGGCCTAACAACAGCCTTTTTGATAGATTCTGGGGCAAGACCTTGAGCTAAGGACATATTAATGTCATTCATGGCAACAAACATCTGTGTATCCCATACCTAGAACAGCAGGAATAAGATGTGAATGATTAGTAGTCTTCTTTGAATGGGAGATCAATTTCAGGATGAGGTGACTCGTAGCAGGCTTGAGTGCAGACATTTAAGTGCTGCAAGAAATTGAGGGAGAAGAGTCCTGTGGGGATGGGGCCAAGTGCTAGAGAGAGAGAGAGAGAGAGAGAGAGAGAGAGAGAGAGAGAGAGAGAGAGAGAGAGAGAGAGAGAGAGAGAGAGAGAGAGAGAGAGAGAGACAGAGAGAGAGAGAGAGAGAGAGAGAGAGAGAGAGAGAGAGAGAGAGAGAGAGAGAGAGAGACAGACAGACAGACAGACAGACAGACAGACAGACAGACAGACGACAGACAGACAGACAGACAGAGAAAGATAGAGAGAGAGAGAGAGAGATAGAGAGAGCAAGTTGAGTGAGTGAGTCAGTGAGAGAGGGAGAGAGTGAATGAGAGAGAGTGAGTGAGAGAAAGAGAGTGGGAGAGAAAGAAAGAGAGAGAGAGAGAGAGAGAGAGAGAGAGAGAGAGAGTGAGAGAGAGAGAGGAGTCCAGTAAATCTAGATCAGCACAAGGAGCACTATTTAAGGATAAAACATGGAGCTATTGAGGAAATGGTTGACTGAGATGCTTCATCGTAGACATAAGCATTCTCGGGCTGTGAATCTGTGATTCAACAATTTCTTAATACAAGCTAGATTTGGCATTTGCTAGCATGGATTGGTATGCTGTACAGTAATCTTTGTATGCCTATCGACCGGAAGTCAGTCCTGACCTTTAATATTATTTCGCAAACTTGATCATATGAGTTTAATTTCTAGGTAAACTATAGGCTATTCGGGCGAAGGCTCACAGTGTACTTAGTCAGTAGTGCAAACTCGTTAAGCACGTCTTCTAGAGTAGTGTTTTAGCGTTCTACCAGAGAGAGCAGGTCAGCTATATATCTCTAATTATGCGCATTTAATTTTCGCAAAGACCGCTTGAGACTTGACCTCGGAGACACTTGCTCTCTATTGCTTAACCCAAAGTGCACGTCATGGATCAAGTCTTTAATTACTGCTTTACAAAAAAGGTAGCAGAAGGCGGAACGAACCCCGAGAGAGCCCTCATGACTGTCTCACTAACATAAACATAATTGCAATCCAATAGTTATTAGCTGCACTTTCAGTCTGAAGATAGTCGTTTCGTATTTGTCAGGCAGACACGATTTCTTTTAATTAGCTAAGTGATACTCTTCGGTTGCTGAACTGTATATGATACGAAAATATAAATAAAATAACTAGCTGATTCAGCAGTCTCATTTGTATATCGGCAGAGGAGCCTTAACATGTAACATATGATTCGTTTGCATAGCGCCCTAAGAGAACTTAATCTATATTTAGGCACTTAGCATACGCCAATGGGCTCGAGCCCACGACCTCAGCCAGACCTTGGCTGGGGCGAGCACCTTAACCACTGAACCAAACCAACGGCTGTCACAACCAATTGAAGTGACCATTAAAGGACCACCCACTGAAGGTCGCGAACCCACAACTCGGTCTGTGAAGAGGGAGCACCTTGCATCCTGGGCATAGATGGATACTAAAGGGCTTGAATAATAGTCCCCGTTAAAAAGTATCGCTTTTAATTTATCATAAGACAAAGATTCAGTTTGTTCGGATGTCCCCAAAACTCGCTTGTAGTCAGAAAGTGACTGATGCCACCAAGACTCACGAAGTGCTGACAAGACTATAGACGCATCGGTAAACAGCTAGCTCCGCGATCGTGGTTGTCCGAAATCAGCACAAGGATGACCAGAATTTGTGCACAGGTACGCGCTATGATTTCCCTTTGGTAAACCTTCATGGGTCGTACAATGGTGCTAAGATTACCGTAAAATCAGTGGCACTTTCGTGCGAAGTTCTTTGTACTTTTTAAGATAGTAAATGAGCAGAATGTTTCTTCCTTGGAATTAATCTTCGAATAATAAATGGTTGCAACAAAACAACTGGTTCACTAACCCTCAGCGAAGATAAATAAATTGCAAAGACTTGCCTACTAGCCTTTAGCATGCAAGCCGTCATCTAATCTCAAGACTGCCTTTGCGTGGTTGATGCAACAATGTACAGTTTCCCATTCTCGTCCAGCATTGTGTTGGTACATTTTGCATCCACTCCAGAATACAGGTACTTGGTGGGCGTATGTGTAATCCTTGTGCCTCATGGCACTACGAAAAAATATGGTACAAGTTGACCCAATAAGTTTAGGGAACCAGAAAGATGCTATTGTCTTTAAATTGAAAAATCAGCCGGCTCAAAAGGCCAGGCTATAGTTATGTTTTAGCAAACCTCTTAGTGGGACTGCTATCCCCACCGAATAAAATGTTCCTGAATAATTCTAGGCTGGGTTTCTCGATGTCTAAATGTTTCGTTTTGTGCTCTAACAAAATTCTGACCATGCTTCCTTTATTTGATCATTCTTCCTTTACAGCAAATGTAGAGTTCGCAGAAAGAGATTAGGAACGGTAATAATAGATTTTTGATAACGCCCTCAGAGAACTCAATCTCTTTTTGGGCACTTTGCACTTGCTGATTAAGTTCTTAGGAGAGCTATACAAGCCTGTTGTTATTATTATTATTTTGAAGACAAACATCTGGAAGACCAGGAATAAATATTCAAAATGAAATAATAATAATACTAAATGCCTACAATTCCCACAGATAACTTAATCTCTTTCTAGGTATTCTATATTTTCTATACCGGAAGCATGGTCAAGCGGTTAATGGTACACTGGGCAAAGTCAACAAGTAAAACATGGTTAGGGCGGCATCTACAATGTCAGCTTGTAAATTTGGTTAGAAGCAGCATGGGCAGTGTCAGCGTGCATACGCATCTGGAGGAAATCACAAAGACCCACCTAAAGCTTTCAAAAATAGGTGCGTTTTAGCTTCCTTTTAATGCTGTCAGATCGGGATTGTCGGGCCAGCAGTCGGAAGTGAGTTTCAGGTTTTGGGAGCATACGAGCTAAAGGCATGGTCTCCAAGGATTCGAGGTTCATTCGCGGTACAGCTAAATTTCTTGATCCGAAAAGCGATTGGCACGATGCCTAAACTGGTGGGGAGTAATTCTCATAGGAAGGCTGGAGCCAAAGAATGGAGGGACCTAAAGGTGAGTAGGCAAACCTTGGATTTGATGCGCTGCTTGACTGGGAGCCCAAGTGAGAGTGCTGGTCGGTTAGAGGTGGTGTGATTTTAAAAATAATAATTTGTAATCCTTAATTACATGTGGATCTATCTAGCTATTCTAAGAATCTCTTTCTCTCACCCTGGCTGCACGCTTAGCACTTAGCAGGGCAATTATCTACCCTAAGATGCACTGAGGTCTCTTGTTTTGACGTACTTGCTAAGGTTTAGCTCTGAAATTAAGATATAATTCAAAGAAACACAAAATGGTGCAGGCGTTAAATTAAATACATCATCGCTAACATATTTTGTTGAGCTGCCGCTGAGCTGGTGTGGTCCAGCGGCTAAGGTGCTCGCCCGGACCAAGGTCTGGCTGAGGTCGTGGGCTCGAGCCCGCAGGCATTTGTGAAGTGCCTGAACAGAGATTAAGTTCTGTTACGGTGCTTTACGAATGAATTATATATACATATGTATATATATAAATAAATTGCATGCAGACGTACCAAAGAAAGATGCGTTTTTATTCCAATCCTTTTTGAGTACCTCTGGGCTTCAAGTTTTATAGTGCATCAGAATTAGAAGACATTTTGCTGCAACACAGGAAACTAATAAGTGCAGAGCAGGATCACGCATCGACAAGACAGAGAATGTCCGTCACGAGGAACGAAAGCGAAGCTTGAGCATCGGCCGTTCTGCGGCTCCAGTGAAGAGCACCTGAGACTTTAGCTCTCGATTAAGCAGCTCGATGATGGATGTACTAAAACGCCTACTTGGCTCGCATATGAGTTGGTCAAGGTGTGCTTACCAACAACTTTAAGTCGAGCAGCACAAGCCTGAGTAAGACCAGCTACCGGAACTCCAAGCATGTTCTGTATTTGACATCGTTGAAGGGGTCAAATAATTAACTAGCCTAACGGATAAAAGGCTATCTGAATATAAAAAGGCTGTTGTAGGTAGCAGCTCTTATTGGAGCTATACCGTTGCTTGGTTATAACTCATTTGTAAGGTCCTGGAACTTCAAAGGGCTTCTGTTCAAAGGTTTGACTCCTGCGGCAGGCATTTCCTAATGCCAAATGAGATGATCGCTGCAAAGTCATGTGCCGAACTGTGTGACTTTCAATTTACCACGATAATTCAAATTTAATGGCACCAATAATCCAGCACCACAGTTGCGACTAATTTGTGTCTGTGATCTAGCTCCAGCACCCACCATGATAGAAAATCTTAAATTCTCACCTTGCTAAAAGGGTAAAAGAAGAGGGTATAGCGATAATCACGTTTGAGCTCCCGCGTCTGTTTCACCCCCCCTGTGTACGTACTATTTCCATACAATGTTAACTTGCTTAATCGTCAGTCTGAACTAGCCTTGGCGTCTCTGTCACGCACAGAAAGGTTCTTGTTGATATTAAGCAAAATGATGCTCTTTGATTGTATTTGGGCCTTTGATGAAGTGCGTAAAAGGGCTTTTAAAAAGGGTTATTAAAAGCGACTCTCTTGAGATGATCGCTAAGTTTTCCCAAACGAAAAGGAAATATTCCAGCAGGAAGTCTTGAAAACACATAAATAACAAAAATAACAGCTGATTTAACAGCGGTTGTCACCACCACTTGCCATGGCGATAAAGGATTGCCCACTACAAGATTCGGACCCACGACCTCGGGAACGAGGTCGTGAAAAGCAACCACCTTACCTAATGTGCCATTCAGGCTCACTACACATCCATAGCGAAAAAGCAAAATTTCCCTGCTGTCAACACCCTTGAAGAACAGGCATCTGTAAGGTATTTATTAATTTAATGTCAGTATCTAGAACTTTTTTCAAGCTATTGCTTCATTATATATTGTCTCGCAGCCTGAGTAGGATGATATAGTCGCGCATAGTTTAACCGCTTCCTAGAATAATGCTAGTGTTTGACTAAGCGTTTCTCCTTTGGAAGGAAGTTGCTTTACAATCTCTAATGCACACCCTGTATTCCATTTGGGTCTTGGAGTGTTCATTACAACTCGAGGAACTCGAGCGTACAGACCTGGTCTTCCCCCTAGCAACACCCCCCTCGCCGATCGGTTCCTGTATATCGGCTAAGCTGTCAACTAAGGTATACGCATACGTGCTAGTGTTATTATTTTGATATCTATTTGTATAAGCACAGGGTTTTATAACATCAATGTCATAGTTAGTTCTTGCAGTTCTAGTATGCGTGCTAAAAAATTGTACTTGACAATTCAGCCCCTTAATTCAGTGTCTTTCGTTAACAGTATAATAAATTCTATAACTGATTGAAGCAATTAAGAAGCACTAATTATAAGTTTTCTGCTTTTGTCATCATAGCAGTTAATATTAATAATATTATTATTAATTCACTTGATAAAGCGCCCTCAGAGAACTTAATCTCTCCCTAGGCGCTTTACATTTGCTGTAAAGTGAAATGCAATTGAATGGTAAGTAAAATCATGCTTGAAAAACAAACGAAATGAATAATATGGTTAGGGGTGACATGCACAGGGTCAGCATGCAAATGTGGTTAGTGGCAGCATGCACAGTGTCAGCACGCATAAGCACATCAAGGACGAATCACAGGGACCCACTAAATGCTCTCCTAAACAGGTGTGTTTTTAGGTTCCTTTTAAATGTGGTCAGGTCAGGGGATGTTCTGACGCAGGTCGGGAGGGAGTTCCAGGCTTTGGGAGCATATGAACTAAATGCACGGTCTCCAAAGGATTTAAGGTTTGTACGAGTATTGATAGACTGTTGGATTCCGAAAAGCGGGTGGTACGATGCTTGGCCCGATGGGGTAGTATATCTGACAGATAGGCTGGAGCCATAGAATGAGGGGACCTAAAAGTGAGCGACAAAACCTTGAAGTCAATCCGTTGCTTGACTGGTAGCCAGTGCAGGTCAGCGAGAAGTGGAGTAATGTGGCAACTGCGACGCTCACGGCAGACAAGTCTAGCTGCCGAGTTTTGCACCAGCTGCAATCGCCTGATCGCACATGCTGGTAGGCCAGTAAGCAGTGAGTTGCAGAAGTCGAGACGGGATGTCACGAATGCATGGACCAACTTAAACGTGGTATCTTTATCTAAACAAGCCCGAATTTTAGCAATGTTATGAAGCTGGAAATAGGCGGATTTGACTGTGGAGCTGATATGGTCGTCTAACGAGAGGTCGCTTTGGAATATCACACCTAGATTTCGAGCTGATTCAACTGGAGATATGCTGGCAGAGCCAATTTTGAGAGTCAGCCTGTCCAATCTCTGGATCACACTGGGTTTGCCCATAACTAGTAAGTTAGTTTTATCATCGTTAAGTTTTAGAAAATTGGCTGCCATCCATGTGCAGATGTCATCAATGCATGGAGCTAGTGAGCTTAGAGAATTTGAGGTGCTCGAAGGTTGGGAGGGATCAAAGCAAAGGTACAACTGAGTGTCATCCGCATAGAAGTGAAAGCCTAGATTGTGCTTGGCAATCACATCAGCAAGAGGGAGAGTATAAACCGTGAAAAGAACCGGACCTGGCACGGAGCCCTGAGGTACCCCATATTTCAGAGGTACCTCAGATGATCTTTGTCCATTCACGTCAATACTCTGTAGTCTCCCACTGAGATAGGACCTGAACCACTGCAGAGCAGTGCCAGTGATGCCCATGTGAGATGAGAGGTGCTCTAGAAGAACTTTGTGATCGATGGTGTCAAAAGCTGCCGAAAGATCGAGCAAAACAAGCAGAGACACTCTACCCATGTCTGCATTCCTAAGTAGGTAGTTTTATACCCGAAGCAATGCTGACTCTGTGGAGTGATTAGCTCTAAAGCCAGACTGGAACTTACTAGCAAGGTGTGAGGTTTCGATATACGAGTTCAGCTGGTCCGCCACGACCCGTTCGAGTGTCTTTGATAGGAATGGTAGAAGAGAAACTGGGCGGTAGTTGCAGTTGCAGTTAGAGCTGTTAGATCTATCTAGTTTTTTTCTATAGGAAGTGAAGATCCAAGCCAGTGAGGACCTATGAAACTGCTTAACACTAACGTAAGACATGACCTTGATCATGGCTTAGTCAGTCAGTGAAGAAATAATATTTCTGTAGTGCAAACTTGAATAAATCTATTTTAAGATCTTACATACTTAATTTGTAATAGTATATTTTAAAAAGTTTAGCAAATTAACTTGCTCTTAATTTTCCTTACATCTGGTGCTATATTTATAAACTCTTTCATGGACAATTTTCAGTTTAATAATAATAATAATATTTAATTTGTATAGCACACTCAGAGAACTGAGTCTCTCTCTAATCACTTTACAAATGCAGCAACAAAAGCATTACCAACTATTTCGTGGTAGTATCTGCAAGCAACGGGCATCTCGTACGCAGGTACACTCACACGAAGGACGAATCACAAAGACCCACCAAAGGCTGCAATAGACAGTTGCGTTTGAAGCTTCTTTGTAAATAGAAGTTTGAGTTTGAGAAGCTAAAAACTACCCAATTTAGTTTATAATTTCGTGTTTTTCATCTTTCAGGCTTCGGGATTGATTGTTAGCCTGCATATTTGTTCGCTAGGACCACATATGGTTGGTCTGATTTTACTAAATACTTAATTTTGTGCCATAACGACGTTCATAAAAGGCGCTCATTTTTAAGGCAAACTTAAATTTTTACCTGTCACAATAATATACTTTTCTATCTGTCGTTGTCTTACACAGTTGTAGCTCCTTATATAGGAATTGCTAAATCTTAATCAGCAGTTGTAGCTAAAGGTTATTTCTGCGGCTATTTTAATTTCTCGCTTCTCACTGGGTAAGTTATTTAAATTTTTACGTACGCTATACGATTAAGCGTATACAACAACCGTATTTTGTATCTTTTCACTTGTCCGTATTTGATGTGTGAGAAATTGGATTAATGCTTTCAGCAATCTTGTCTGTCGCTGTTAAGTATTAGGTAAACGAATAACAGCGATACACTGCGATGTACTGCGACACATTGCGACACAGCTGCCATTTCCAGAAAAGACTTAAGAAAATTCCGATTTTGATTCATAGTTATACAAAGTGATGTTAATAGTTTACCCACTAAGTTTCACGCAATTGTGCTTGCGCGTTCTCGTGCGCTATTGCCTCAAATGGCAAGATACAGCCAGCCTATTTACAGATTCAAACGGCGATACAGCTTCCCTTTCCACAAACTACTTGCGCAAATTTACTAACATCTTCAATCAATCAAGATAATACGCAAAGTCAGTCTCATTGATGGAAGTTTAAAAAATTACGGTAGTGTTTTTTCTATGTAACAGTTGATTACGTTCATGTAAAGATTTCTTAAGCGTAATAATATCACCGTCAAGTAAGGTGTCTAGTAGGGTTCGGTGAGGGACTGCTGTAACCTCTCTCATTACTTTTGGCTTTGAATTGGTTTAGTATATTTGCTCTAGCATCTTTTAAACCTTCATTTCAGAAAATGACGCAGTTAACAGATGATTAGTAGCTCAAAATGCAGTTGAAATCACTTTTGCAAGTACTTTTAAAGCAGTTCGTATAGGCTAATGACCTTCTCGATCAGCTTTCTCTTCAAGACTTTTCAAGGTGCACCTAGCTTTTTTCAGTACAGGATCTCCTAGAAATTCGAAATTTGTTAGCAAGCTAATAGCGTAAGAAAATGTCAGAGCTAGTATTAATGGCCTGTGATTGTACCTGCAGGAAATAATATTTTCTTTTTGCGACGAACTCAGCAAGTTGGATGCGTACGAAGTTATAAGCTGTAACTTCAGCCAAAAAAGCCGATGTGTTATTTTAGTTGGAAATTTTAATCCATTTTTGATATAATTTATTCTAGTGAACCTTAATAAATATACCCACCTGCGGTCAGGCAAACCTGTAGCGATTGATTCGACATCAATATATACTTTAAATATACATACGTAGTAATAAGAGATCCTATCGTAGCCGCAATCAAACGAGACGCGTCGCACCGTCTTCCTTTGTGTCACCGCATAACCAACGGCGATCAACATGCCGTGGGCTAACCCACTGGCGAGATTTTCCCCCGGGTACAAATCCGAAGACAAAAGGGGCGTGGGCAAAAGATGTGTGGCAATTTTCCAGTTAGGTCCACTGGCCTCCGGCCTGCGCTTGTCCTTGCTGATATAGGAGATGGCAGCAGCTCGGCCATCCCAGCATGCCCAGGTATGCTCACTGCCAATTCTTGAGCGCCCCCGAGAGACCGCTACGCTGGTCACCAACTTTCGCATTTCGTCTCTTCTAAGTTAAGCCCGGCGAACGTTTGCCCAACCGCTCGCCGCGCGAGCTCACTCCAGCCTCCAGCTCCGCTCGGAATCTCAAGCGAAGCATTCGAGAGGGTCACCTCGCCGACGCATGCCTCGTGCATCATATCATGATACTGTCTTATCGCTATACATTGCACTTCATGGTCGTTTCGAAAGCCAGTAGAGCTCGCGCTATGTATTGGCTGGCTGAATGTGAGGTGCGTCCCCCTAAACAGATCAACTGAGTCCACGGCCGATTGGAAAGAAGCCCTTTAAGCGGCCTCTCATGTGCGTCTAGTTTCCCAATACGCAGCAAGATTACCAGTGAGCACTCTTTCGTGCCCAATTTGTCAAAAAAAGTCACCGACAAATTGTTTTTTCGCGGGCGTTGCATTTATTGCTCTCCAATCAGTCTTTCTTACGCGACAAGGCCATGCAGCGACCTCGAGGGTTGCGTTTTCAGCAGCGTTCCTGCGAGTTCCGAAGCTACTGTAAATTGGAAGCGTTTCGGACCTTGGCCTACGGCAGCTGCTAATAGTTTCGCCCCGGCGAAAGTTGACCTCATCGTCCGCGAATCGTTACCCCTTCAGATGGTATCGGCATCGCTGAGCGGCCGCTCGGTGAGCGTGGTTGCTAGGGCCAGCGATATGCTGAGGCCAACGAGCCTCCCTTCGGCGAGCAGGCGACGCTCCCCGCTCGATTATTGCGCAGCGCCCAGTTTAAGCGCCATTGGTGCTTTTATATTTAGCAATCCAGGAAGATCGTAACGTGTCGGTTGCCCGATCGGTCGAGGCAGGCCACTGGTTGGGTGGGCGGCAGTTCTGCTGGCGGCCGCCGCCGCCGCAGGGCAGCCCGCTCGGTCTGCGGCGCGGCGGCCATCTGGTGCGTGCCGCGACGCTAGTTCGTCGGGAGTGTTTGCGCGACGGTGGCCGAGTAGCTCTCTTTAACGGCGTTTCCATCTATTATAGCTGTTATGCTGACGGTAGGATCGGTATGGCTGAAATGCAGCGTCGAATGGCCGCCAGGCAAGTTGAAGGACGCGTAGACGTATGCCGAACAGTTGATGGGGGCCCACGCATGCTCGGGTGTCGGCCGTTGTCCGTTGAACAGCAAGCCTGGAGACGCAAGAGAATCGTGTGTGGCTTCGTGCCGCGGGCGCCGCGGGTAAGAGTGGTGGGGCTGGAGGGTATTCACTACTTACGGGCGAGAGTCAGTGGCCGTAAGCAGAGCGGCGGCTGAGACCAGCGTCGCGGCGGCGCAGGGGTAGCTAACGCGAGCGTCGGGTTTGCTAAAGCGAGCGGTGGCTACGGAAAGCGGAGCGACGGCGAGCGGAGCGAAGATGAGAGGCGGCGGCGGCGGCGGCGAGCGGTGGCAGCTACTATCGGGTGTGGGTGTTCCCAGCAGCCCCGGCTCGCACGTACCGTCCTGCTTTCCAGAGAGAATGACGGTGAGGTAGGTAGTGTAGTCGGCTGACATCGTCGTATAGCCGCCCGACGATGTCGGCGTGGCGATCGTGGCCGACTTGCCATACTGCGACTCGGGCACCAGCAGGATCATGCTCGGATCCCCAGACGGCTGGCTCGTGCTGACGTCGCCATTGGTCTGTGAGATCCTTGCTACCAAGACGGGCCTAGTCAACGAGAAGGCCCCTGATTTGGCTACGGTATGTGATACATAAACGAGCCAGCTCCATCGTGTGAAGGAGTGAGAGAAGGCAGCGATGCTGGCAGAGAGAGAGAGAGAGAGAGAGAGAGAGAGAGAGAGAGAGAGAGAGAGAGAGAGAGAGAGAGAGAGAGAGAGAGAGAGAGAGAGAGAGAGAGAGAGAGAGAGAGAGAGAGAGAGAGAGAGAGAGAAAGCGAGAGAGAGAGAGAGAGAAAGAGAGGGAGAGAGAGAGAGAGAGAGAGAGATCGGCTGTGAGAGATTGGGAGAGCTGGGTCATAACGCTTTCGCTGCAAACGCGGGAATGCGAGCTGCAGAAGTGTTATGCTTTGGCATCCCACTAATTTCTCATGCTTTATCGATCGCTTCGATGAATGACCTTCGAAGCAGCTAATGATGCACTTGGAGTAGGCTGCTATAATAGAGAGGAACTGTGATATGTTGAGCGGCAAACGATGGCTAACAGGGTGTCCTGTCCTCTTTTCCCAATTAGAAAATTGCCATTGATAATATTCAATAGCACTGTGTTCAGGTGCTCAGGCTATGTGCTGTTCCCACAGTGCTCGCTTCAGATCACATGCCCAGGTCCACTGGCCGGAGCTCGGCAACCGGGTGGCCTCTGCCTATGATTGGGTGGCAATCGGAGCGACAGTAATGCTCGATGGAATCGCGAATTCAGTCGGACGGCGCGAAGTACGAACAGCTACGTACGACGAGGAGCTGAGGTGGCAGGCCTCCTTGCCGAAGAACTGCTTGACCGCGCCGAGGGCAACGTCAAACTGGTTACTGTAGGATTGGCAGCACAGCTTTAGGGACGCCGGACCAGCAGAAATGATCTGATAGACGTCGGCCGCACTGTGCCCGGCCGTGGGTACCAGATTGAACGACGATCCCCACTTCTTAACGGGCGTGAGCTGGACGGCGAGGTGGTCGCGAGACATGGAGCTGTTGACGCTGGTTCTGACGTTGCCGCTGTAAGCAGCGACGATCTTGTCTGCGACGATGTGCGCTCCAGTTAGCTTGCGGCCCTGGCCCTAGAAGAGACAAACCTCGTGTTCCCGAATGCTGCTCGAGCTGCTGACTTGTTGGCTGAGCGAGCGAGCAAGCAACGGACGTGCTGTAGCTGTGAACGGGTGTGCGGGCAGTGTTGAAATCGTCCACCTGGTAGACTTCGTTCTCTGATAGCTCGACACTGATGTACGCCCCGTTGGGCAACGTAATGTTGACCGTCGTCTGACCAGGTTGCGTGGCGACTACCGCATACTGGGCGTCGAGAGTCTCCGGCTCATAGGTCATGACGTAGTACTCAGTTCCCAGCGTGTCGGCCGAAAAGGAGACGTAGCCGTCAGCCGAGCTCGTGTCCTTGTTGAGGACGAACACGTCCGCCTCGGCCGAGCACTCGACCTTGAAGCTGTTCGGCCAGACGGTCCCGGAGCCGAGCACTCGCAGTGCTGGGCTGAACCCAAAGCGCTGCAGGAAAGATGCAAACGTCGGTTGCTCACATTAAGTATGGGTTAAGTAAATGCAAAGGTTTGAGAGACTGCACTAACTCCCACAGGAGCTGCAGAGGTCAAAGATTACAGAGCACCAATTTCGGTCAGAGGTCACAACCGGTACTGCTGAGGTCAAGTGCGAGCTGCCACTGAATGTGCTGCAGTTAGGCAGAGCAAGACTGTGCCAGGAGGATGGGCTGATGGGGCGGGCGATTGCCAACCTGCACGTTCTGCTGTGGCATTAGCGTCAATCCGTTTGGACTCGCTGCGACATTTTCGAGGTCGTTAAGGGTGTCTGAGCGACCAAGGCGAGAGTATGGCCGGCCGAATGGCCATGCTGGCTAGGTCACCCTCAGCCGAGTCATACCTGCACTTGGTACTGGGGAATGGCCACGTAGGTGTCGTAACGCGGCTGGGCATCTTCCGGGTTCGACACGCGGCAGACGATGCCGCCTGCAGGGTTGTTGGCGCCGATCTGCATCTCGAGTGGGTACATCTTGGGATAGTCGACCACGTGCTCCTGGTAGATGACGTAGTAGGTCTTGGTAAAAGCGGGCGTCTCGTAGCAGTCCTCGTCCACCAGGCCGTCATTGTCGTTGTCTTAACGGGAAAGGAAGAAAGGAAATAGTGAGAGTCCTCAATCTCTCCCTCCATTCCGGAGAGCTCGATCACGCCCAAACGTGTGGGGGGAGGTAGCTAGTTCCGGGACGCAGTGCCCAGGGGCATCGCGTTTCGTTGTTGCCGGAACGGTTGCAAAGGGTCAGGGTAGGGAGGGACTGCCTACCGAGGAAATCGTAGAGCTCTTCGTCGATCCGTTGGTCGCAGTCATTGTCAATGCCGTCGACGATGCTCATGGCGGATCGTGAGCATGTCTACAAATGCTTATGACCATTAGTTACGGCCAGCAGTGACTGAAAGGCGACACTCACTCTTGCGGCTGCAATAAACTGCCAATCTGCACAGGCCCCCATAAAATCAATTAAACTAACAAGCCCAGCCGTGTGTAGAGCAGGTAATTCTAAAAATACAACCGCCCGCAAAGTAATTATTCGTGAAGCTGATGTTTTCGAAGCGCTGCGTCTTTTAAGTTCCCAGATGTGGTTCGGTGTTTTAAAGCGATTCGAAATGGATCTGATTTCTCCGCAGGTCGAAGTAATTCACGATGGATCCATGTGCAGCTCTTTTCACACTAATGATGGGCGTGGCTGTAACCTTACCGACTCGGGGAGCTGAAACTTCAGCCCAGCGACATTGGCGTAAGATTCGCGGTTCTGAGCGCCGAACATGATCAGCATGAAATTCCCGCCGTTATTGCTCAGCACGTGATGGTGGCCTAAAAGCAAGCAATTGTTTTCCATCAGTCTCAGCGGAGTCGTCATGAAGTCGTACCAGCGGCTTAGCTAGCTAGCAGTGGCATCACGGAGAGGCAGCACTAGCTTCTTACATCGACAACGAATGCTTGCAGAGAGCGACGCCTAGCTCTGTGGCTCTCAACCTTCCTAATGCTGCGACCCTTTAATACAGTTCCTCGTGTTATGGCGACCCCAAACCATAAAATTATTGTGCGCAAAACGTGGAAATGCGTGTTTCCGGTGGTCGTAGACGACCCCTGTGAAAGCTTAGTTTGACCCCCAAGGGGGTCACGACCTACAGGTTGAGAACCGTTTCCCTAGCAGGAGCTGAACGTTCGCTCCGCTGAAGTTCATGGGGCATACCGTGCGTGATGGCGACTCTGGCGGCGAAGAGGTTGAGTTTTCCTGGGATGCCGTACCAGGTGAAGTCGCCACTGCTCCTTTCGACTCCAGCCGCCTGAGTGTTTATGATGATGCTGGCCTTCGTATCGCCGTCAGTGACGAAAAGGAGCGTGTTGTTGTACGGCAGCTCCACGCCGTTCTTGTCGAGACTGCAGAATGAAGATAAACGGAAGATGGAACTGCAGCCCCCCCGTCGTTCGCAACCGTTTCCTGAGCTGGGCATTAGTTCGGAGGAGGCGAAGGTGCAGCAAAAGAAGAGGTCAAAGATTCCTAAGGGGAACCGAGCGCGCAGAAACTGCACAAAAAACTGCAGACAAAAGAGATACTCTGCAGAACGAAGAGAATCGTAAGATGCAATTTTCTGTCACCTGGGCTGGCAACAGTGGCCGAAGTCGGGTAATGCACGATAGATAGACGAAAGGGAAGCCGAAGCTCAAAGTCGACGATCGCACGTCAGCCGAAAAGTCCTCCCATCCCTCTTGCACCAATCATCCCGGAGGGCACCAGGCAGAAAAGAAAGCCAAGATTGAAGCGCCGGAAGTGTCAGGGGGTTTCGGGGGTGGAGCCCCCCTGTGAAGGGGGTCTATAGGCGGCCCGCAAGCGCCTTCGACAAGCGAAAATTGACCGAAGTGACCAACCCAAAATCGCCAGTCAGGCGGGCCTTGACCGATGGCCCGCTCGACCGGGTGTTGGACTCGGCTCCTACCTACCAGGCTCGCGCCTACCAGGTGGTGGCAGCAGCCACCCCTGCCGCCCCCTGGCTTCGCTTCTGGCGCCCGGCAGTGCGGGCTCTTACCTTCCGCTGAGAGGTGTGGCGAGCCAATAGTTATCGGTCCACTGCTCCGGTGGCGGCAAGAAGATGAGCGACGGGTCGGTATTAGTGATTTGAATCGTTCTGCTTTTGACCAGCTGGCCGACGAGTATCGGCTTGCCGTCGTCCGCCTGGAAGCCAGCGGCGCGGAAAACGATCAGAGGATGCGCTGGCTTTCGAGCTGGGGGGGAAGAGCAGGGCTCAGTAATCGTGGCCGCTGCCCACTCAGGCAGCCTGCTGGGACAGTGGCGGCGGTGGCGGGAGAACGGCATAACTGACCTCGATGTTTATCGCGACCTGATAGGCAGGATCAATTAGACAGAAGTCTCCAGCCTTCGCCAAGGTCGTCGAGCCACTTTGCTCAGGAGCTCTCGCGTCGAGTGCATAGTAGTTGTATCGCACGATTGTGTTTGGCTGCGTTGCGACCACTTTCCACTGGTCGCCAACGCCGTCGTCTCCTAATAAAGAGGCACAAAAGAGAGGACAGGCTATCCGCCAGGAGCTTAACAGCCGTGGGAGAGCCTTGACCTTTCCTCGGGGACATCGCGAGTGAGGTTCCGAACCACTTGGATGTGCTAGCGTCAGGGTTGGAATAGGGAAGACGTTCGCTCGCTGAGACGTGCACACAGGAGCGCTGCGTTTATTTGCCGCTTACGAGGCGACGAGAGAGAGCTGTAGCTGAAGTTGAGAAAGTCAACGAGCGGGATTTGCTCGACGAGATGGTCTCGCGAATTCCCGCTTTTAGGTATTCTAGTTCTCGAGTTGCCGCTGAACACAGAGATATACTTGGTCGTTGTCAGCCGGGTGCCGGTGAGGTCCTGCTCGCTCTGCAGCTGCCACGAGTCGTGACTCTGCATGCCCGTCAGATTCAGTCGCGCCTGCAGAGAGCACGAGCCGTCCATAGAGCGCTTCGCTCGTTCCTTCATTAATTAGGTCGCGGTAAAGGCATACGATTGCAGCCTCGCTGTATAGCTTCCGGCTGGCGTCGAATGCACCGCGGCATCAACGGTGGCCGAGCACTCTGCCGCCGGTGCGCACAGCGCCACCTACCGGGCCGGTGTACGTGCTGCCGTCATCCATGAGTAGGTTCACGCTATCCCTAATGTCGACCCATACGTCAGTGTTGTCTTCGTGCGCCACGATTCCAATCAGCGTTCTGTCGTAGCTGTTTCCGTATATATCGGACGAAATTGTGTAGTAAACTTTGAACTGCTGCCCTAAAAGTAAAATCTCGCGGGCATGGTGAGGCATGTTTCGGTACGCTAGCTGCAATATGGTGTCCGACTGTGAGTCTGACGCTGAAATCACAAGCATGAGACTGGAGCTGTCAAATCGCGGCCACAGAAACAGCTGAAGAATGGCACGAGAATCCCGGATTCCAATAAAAGCGGCTGAGCCATTGATCGGAGCTTTAGATTCAAATCCCCGGATTCGACGGTCAAATGTATTAATGGCTGGGCCGATTGAAGCCGAAATGGCCCAGATCATTTCGCGTCGGTATGTACCATTAGCAATAGCAAACAGTGTAAGTCTACGGGCGTCAGCGTGAGCAATCAAGCGTCACCATTCGTAAAAAAAACTTACAATTTATTTTAAGTTCGCTCGGCAATGCAGAAGGTAATTCCTTCTGATATGGTAAAGGTGAGATAATGCGGCGAGCTTGGAAGCCTAGCAAGGACATCGCGACCTTTACTGATAATGAATATGCGGGTCGGTCACCATTCTATTCCGCCCGGCGATAACCCAAGGTGGCATTCCAACCTGCCTTCACCTACCGTTGTCTGCTGCAGCCATCGGATATGCTAAGAAGCTGTCGGTTGAATACGATCGCTTGTTGATTCCGTAAAGAAAAAATCTCTCGCCATTTGTCGACTGAACTCGGATGCCCTTTTGAGTCCAGGTAGATATTCTGTAAAAGCCAACGAGCTGGGTCAGCCCGACAAGAAATGACCACTTTTGCCTAGCCGTCAAGCGTTGGGTTTCAAAATTCCAAACGGACACACGAGGCATGAGCAACAGCAACTCGAATCGCCGCAGATCGAAGCGTCGCATCGTCAGAGTATCACTGCTGACCCGACCTCTCGCGCCCAGCAGCTGCAAGTACCCGAATTCATCTTCGTTGTTCAATCTCAGGTTAGTCGGTATGGTGACGTTCGCCAGGCTCCCTGTTGTGAAGGCAGTATCGTCCACGTTGATCGTCAGGTCGACATAGTTCACTACTGGCAAACCTGTGCCGCTATTGAAGTATTTGGGCGACGTTATCGTGACATTGAAGGATTTGTTCCCGCTCGCTGCCACGAAGAGCTCCAGTTGGTCGACCGAAGGATTCTCTGGGTCAAATACGTCGTTGCTCAGAAACACCAGCTCGTAGGCTTCGCTGAGCTCCAGCGGATCTGCATGGACGACGTAACGCCAGAGCTGCAGTGATGTAGCAAAAACACTTCGCCCAGCAAAATGTCTTAGCTGCCCATCTCCTCCAATAACGTAATGCTGAAGCGTGTAAGGCAACGGGTGCACCCTACTCGGCCGGCAGACGTGTCACACCTAAAGCAAATGGATGGCCTACTTTTTTTGAAGCAGTCCTCATTAACGAGAATGTCGAGGTCATCGTCGATGCGGTTAGCACAGTTCTCCTCGTCCACGAGGCCGTCACAGTCATTGTCTACTCCATCGCCAGGGATCTGCCCCGTCTCGATGCACTGCAACGACGCACGTCACGAACACTTTGTCTCTCGTTCCGACAGCACAGCCAGCGACCCCACCCCCTCGCAACATGTAGGATTTTAGGCATCTTCCTGTTTTACCGGACTCTGGTAGGACAGGCCGAGCACCGTGGCGGCGCTCTCCCTGTCCGACGCCGAGTAGAGCAAGACTGAGAAAGCGACGGTGGCGTCAACGTGTGACACCGAGTGTGTCTTATTCGGGTCGATCGAAGCTGCGGCAGAGACGATCTGCAGTGGTGACGAGGCTGGCTTCGACCAGCCGGCCACCGGCCTACCGTCCAGCAGCACGCCGTTTTTCTGACCGTCAGCGATGCTAATCTAGAAAAGGGCCATCGTCGTCGTAACAATCGGTGGATTAATCATTATATAAGCCACACCGTGCGAATCACCCTCGTGGGCGGCAAAGCTATGTGCTACTGTTAATAAAGCAAAGCCTGTAATGAAAACACTCGGCCGGCGCTCGTCAGCGGCTAATTGGTCGCTTGGGCTTACAAGTACGTAGGATATGTCAAAGGGACCGTCGTCGGCCGAGAACACGAACGTCGGGGTCAGCCTGGGTCCGACGGCGTACAGCTCTAAGGGCTGCAGGAAGTAGAGTGACGGATCGGTTGGGTCAGTCGCAGCGACTTCGGGTCCTTCTTGGGAGCGCACGATGACCGATATAGACACGGGCTTGTCTGATGCGAAGTGAGTGACCTTGGTGTAGTTGCCCTCATAAACATCGCCTGAAAAAGCCGAGGGAATTTATGCCTTGGGAACGGAATGTCAGCACCGGACCTAGAGCCGCAGAGAAGTCACGACAGTTCGAGGCTTGCTAGCTCCCACCTCACACTTAGCAGAGGGTGATTGCCTTCGCCAGCGACCTCACCTGCATCCAGCAAGATGGTGTAGGGATCGCCGCTGCTGTACACGTGGACGGTCGTGTTGTGCAAACGAGCCACGATCCGCACCATGTCGCAGGTGTGAGCACGCGGCGTCGGCTGGAATGCGAACGAGCGGCCGAGCTGGGACGCCGGCACGGCCTGCTCGACGATGTGGTCACGCGAGCTTTGCGTGTAGTCGACGTAGGTGCGTGCATTGCCGCTGAACACTGCCGCCGGCTGGTCCGTCCAAACGACGACACCGCTCAGGTCGCCGACGGAGTAGGCGAGGAACGTTTGGTTTCCCGGCAGCACGAAGCGGACGAAGTCGCCGTTCTTGTACACGACACCTTTGTAGTCAAACGACGTCTCGCCTCCACTACAGGTGCTCTGCTTTGGCTTTATGTAGATGCTCACAGTCGTGTCCTGGGCTGCCACGATGCCGAACTGCGTGGCAATGTTTGTCGGCGAGTATGTTGTCGTCAAGTAGATCTGCCTCAGGCTCTGCACCGGAAGCACGCTGAACGCGTCGGCCGAGTACATCTCGCTGTTGTAGCCGACCAGCGAGACATCGCGATCTGACGTCACCACTACGGCCTTGTTGGCTATGCTGCCGTCGACGTGCGAGTGTCTGCAAAACGAAACGGAGGCCAGCGCTACAGCTTCCGCTTTCAATGCATTCGCCACTATCTAGGCGGCGGCGTGTGTGGCCGTAGTTTGCTTCCGTTACGAGTGGGCCTTTCCAATCCGAGGAGGAGCACCGAGGCAGGCGCTGATTGTCTCCGATTCCCGAGGTTCTCATTCGCTTTGAGTAGCTGCCAGCTGCAGCTCGGTAGCTGCAGCTCCGTTGAGCAGCCAGACGCCCGTCAGCTCCTTTTCTGACCGGCGCTGCCGGGCGAATCGGCTAGAGATGGCGAGCCTTTGACGACACGGGACCAAGCTGCGAAAGCGCCTCGGGCGTCGTGCGAGCACCTGTTTAGGGCCGCCGGCCTCATTCGCGAGCCTCGCAGCCAGCGGCTCCTGCACGGGTCTGTTTAGAGCGGCCATTCGTCGGCGCCGCCGCACGATGCTCGGCACGTGGGAGCAGCAGCGACTGCGGTTTTAATGCCGCCCCCGGATCGATGGTCAGCGCGTCGATGATTGGCCCCGGATTTTTGTCATTCTCAACTCCGGGCTGATCCAATAGCCGCGTGCTAAGCGAACGCTGCCGTTTGCTATTGGCTTCTCGCGAAGGTCATCTTGCCTCCAGTCTCCAGCTTTCCAGCCGGAGCCGCTGGACGACGGTACCTTGGCTGGCTGCGTCCGCCCAACTAGACTCGCTGTCTTACCGTACGTCAGGACAGATGACTATTCTGACGGTGCCGCTGGCCTTTACGACGGCCTTGTATTCCCTCTGGCAGCTGTCGGAACTGTAGAGAGGCAAGCTGACGGTCACGAGAGCATCGCCGCTTCCCGAATTAGCAACGTGCAGCTCGACCGGCCGGTTCGGCGGCATGTCGACGAGGTTCTGCAGGAACATGAGTGCGAACGCCCGGCCGCTATCTATGCGAGCGCCGTCGTAGCCTCCCCTGTTGCCTCCTTGTGCGCCGGCCGAACCTGAAAGCGGAGCTTGACGAGTGGCGGCTCAAGCCTGACATACAGCCGACAACGGCAGTCGCGACGCCTTCGTGAGGGCGAAACGGCACGCGCCGACACGCTGGCCAAATTCGGCTGCTGCATGCAGGCCAGCAGTGCGTCGCGACCTCGCCGCACAGCTGGCCTGCCTGCAACAGCCGCTTGACGGCGGCAGCGCGTCGGCTGCTCTTGTCGCTCGCAAGCTCCGTAAGACGTAAGCGGCCGCGCCTACGGCGCTCTCGCCGCCACTCGCGACTCGTCGTCCGCCGAGCTGAGGCTGAAGCGAGAGTGTCTGCGGCGGCCGAAAGCTACGAAAACCCTGTGCCGGCGGCGTTTCGGCGGCCGCACGGCTGCCCTCCTGCATTGCCGCATGCTACCGCTCACGTGGGGTGACCGACGGACTTGGAGGCGTCGTCTTCGGCTCAAGGCCGCACGCCCGTGGCGTACTTTCGCCAGGCTCACACGACGGTCCGGTCCCGCCTGGCCCCGGGCTGCACAAGCACTCGCGTCCGCTTGCGCGCAGCCTGAGCTGAGCTGGAAGGACCGCCGCGCATTCATGCAGAGCTCCCCTGTCCGCAGATGCGTGGGTCGCTGCAGAGCAAGGCGCACCACTAGATCGCTTTCTGCAGGCAAGTGAGGGAGGCAGCGAAAACTGATCGTGCCATTGGGCGTCGCCGAGCGGTCAGCTCCGCAAACTGATCACTAAGCTCAGCTCAGCTTTGAGAGCTGCGGGCGAGACCCGTGGTGGCCCCCCGGGTACCGTACTTGCCCGAAGTTATCGAGAAAAGCTAGGCTAATTGGCGGCAGAGAGCTGAGGTAAGTCCGACGGGCGAGACGTGCGCATGGGATCCTGGTGCAGATCGAGCGAAATTTGTGAGAAAAGCAGCCAGAGAAACCCTGACCGTAACTCATCAGCGCACCTGGCGAAGCGACCGCGCCCTGCGAGCCCCCCTGCGAGCCACTCGCAGCCAAACCATTTACGGATAATTAACTATAGTAGGATCTAATAGAAAAGAGGCTCCGAAAGGAGTTTGTTTCCCTGTACGGGCTGGCGCAGCGGCAGCAGCTGCCGCACCCTCCGCCTGCATAGAGGGCGCGGCGTGCGGAGGCGGTGGCCAGTCGCACAGCGGTCTCGCTGCAACGGCCTTGGCGTCCGAGGCGACTGACCTGCGGCGGCGAGCAGAGCAGCGGCTAGAGCCACAGTCCACGACATGCTCTCAGCCTTGCGAAGTGAACTCCAGCGACGTTTCTCGGCGGGCGGACTCTCGAGCAGATGCGAGCTCGACAGAGTGTCTCCCTCAACGCTCGTGGCCGCTCGACGCTGGTCGCCGCTCAACGCCGCCCTGTATGCAGCAACGGCCGAGGCGACCTAATATACGGCGAGGGCGGGACGCAGGGCAGCACATCGGGCGTGCTGGGTACCGACCAATAGCGCTTCGCTGAACCCAGCCCAGGGCGGCCGGCGCGGCTTCGCGGAGCGCCACACCCTCGTACCATCCTTATACTTGTTGCACTCCTCAAACGCTCGCGAGCCACCGTAAACCGGCGGCGTTGGCTAGTTTCAGTGGCAGTCAAGGCCAAACGGCAGTGACGGCATCTTCAGCGAGCGAGAGTCATGAGCAACAGGAAGCGGGGAGGGTGAAAGAATGACAGAGAGAGAGAGAGGGAAAGAGAGAGAGAGAGAGAGAGAGAGAGAGAGAGAGAGAGAGAGAGAGAGAGAGAGAGAGAGAGAGAGAGAGGGAGGAGAGAGAGAGAGAGAGAGAGAGAGAGAGAGAGAGAGAGGGAGAGAGGCTAAGCTATGCATTTTATTTGCTGACAGACTTGTGATGGCTCCCTTTATATCAATAGATAGAGAACACAATTCTTTCATGGAAACAAGATCCGCAATGGCCATAGTTCATTCATACCTTACTCACCCGCTGCAGCAGTTTCAGCCTCGTCGTGCGCTAAGGTATTATCTATTAACAGTAAATCACCTCCTCCATTCCTATGCTTGGAGACCATTACAGACCGAGCTTGTGCTCTGCCGGCAGAAAGAAGGTGGAAATCAATTCCAAAAATATTAGGCAACGGCATCTACTCCTCTTCTGCTGACAGCGGCACATCTTTTCCAGCCGCTACTTCCATGATACTCATTTCCTCCTGACTCAGATATGCTTCCGATGTTATCCTCGTTCCGTGCGATGAAGTCGGCGGGCTACCGAATGCGTACCGAAAGCTGCTTAGGGATTGAGTGTGCTTGAGAAAACTAGTTACGTAAAATTCATTTAGTCTTTTTGGCTTTGTGGAGTTACAGAAGGAGATGCATATACACATTGGACTCCTAGGCATTTTGAGGAAGTTTAATATTGTTCTCCGCCAATAAGACAGCCATGAAGCTAAGTCTCGCTACCTCAAATACGACTGGCCACAGCGGGCCGAGTTCTCTCTATGTAAGGCCAGCATTAAGTGTGGTCAGCCGGTGGTTGACCCCCAGGTTGAGGGGCTGATGCCACTACAGCAAATACAGATATTTGGGCTAATAAATCGATTTGTCACGCCTCTAGGTACTGAGTCAGCAGCTTTCAAGTATCTCCAACGCTTCTCGCGATTGCTTATAGAGACAAAAATCACAGCAGGTATTTTTGTAGGGCCAAAGAGTTAGAAAATCCTCATAGTGTGACGAGTGCCCTGAGAAGCGCCAGCATACTGGAAAGGTTTTGCTTCGGTAGTTCACTCTCACATTGGTGATCTACCAACATTCTTCTGGATATATAACCTTCTTTATGGACGGATTTACGGAGGAACTTACTCAAATATTTGCATGTGACAGGCTTTTATTGGTTCGACGAGATTCTAAAATTAACGTTGGCAAACCTAGTAGCAGTAACATGTGCTAATTTCTGGGCTGTTTGGAACACTTCGATTGGTCGTCAACGTTAATCTACCATTCGTAAGAGTGGCCAATATTCTTTATATCTCGCTATCACTAATAATGTCTGCCCCACTGACCTTGTTGTGTGATCGCTGACCAACTTGGATCACTGCTCAATCTCGTTTAGTGTTTCAGTTCCATTGTTCGTGAAGGCTAATATTAAGTTTGTCCAACGAAGCAACTTAAAAACAATAATACTGAGAAATCTTTGAAATCTGTTTGAGATGCAGGCCTTCTTGATGTGCACTCGGACTCTGCCGACAGCCTCGATATCATCAGTGATGCAGTAACCATCAAGCTTGGGAGTGCAGTAGATGAGCATGCTACCATGCATTCAGTCCATATACACAATCGCGGGTATGTATTTCAATTTGCCACAAAACTTCAAAAGATGCAAGATGCGTCGTTTTAAGCACAGACTCAAATGCCACTTTAAAAAGTATGCGTCTGACGACGACCTCGTCACTTTCAAATACTGCATCTGTGTCTACATCCGGAAGCTTAGTAAAGCCACGGCGCCTCTTTCAATTGAAAACTAAAGTCCTGCCAGTCCGACTCAAACAAATTTATAAGACAGTAAATACTTTGCATACTATAAGAGGTCTACATCGGCGGATACTGACGGCTTGGCCAAAAGGTTTTGAGCCTTCTTCGTTAAAGAAAATAATCGTATATCTTTGTGCCTCTATCAAGCCCCCTCCGACTAAAGCAATTGTCGAGTCACAACCTGTGGCATTAATTGAGTGACTTTTCTGAGGTTTGTGTTTGCGAAGTGGCTACCCTAATGAGGTCTAGTAAAAGAGCTCACCTCCGGAAGAACCTATACCATCCCCTCTGCTGTCGTCGCTGGCACGCATACTTAGCCTAGCCGAAACTCACGTTTATATTGCTTCTCGTGATAATGAAGCTGTTCCAAAGTCTTTCCACTAGGCTATTTTTTCACTACTTAAAAGCCCAGATTCAATTCAGAGGTCCTGGCAAATTATTGCCTAGTTTCCCTTCCTCCGCTCTGCAAAAGATCTTCGAAAAGATTGCCGGTAAGCAGCTTGTAGCAAACATGGAAAAGATTGAAATGTCGGACAAATTTCAATCGTAATTCAAGCGGCACTAATTCACTGAAACTGCTCTCATCTACGCAAACAGAGACTTCCTATGCAGCAGCAATGATGGTAATATCACCGCCCGCAGGTCCTTCTGGATCGTTCAGCTGCTTCTGACTTTATTGATCGCGATATACTAATTGAATGATTGAGAACAGCAACCGGTCAGGCAGACAAGGCACTTTCGCGGCTCAAATTGCACGCGTCCGATCGCGCTCAACACCGTGGTGCTCAAGTTTTATTCACTAGAATAACCGCCTGTGGACTCTCGCCAGGGTTCCCATCTCGGTTCTCTGCTGCTATGCATTTACACTGAAGATCTAGGAAAAGTAGTTCGGTCCCATGGGGATCGGCAACCACTTTCATGCTAACAAAAGTCAGCTGTATTATTCACTTTAAGCATACGAGTCTGCTGCATTCCTACATTTTGAAAGTTTTATTAAGAAGACTGTCTTCACGGCTAGCCATCAGGTGCGATTCCTATCTCCGATTGGGGACTACGGAGGTGTGCCCACCCACTACGGAGGCCTGCAAAAACAATTAATTAGCTCCCTGGTAGCGTCTAGGCTAGATTATTGCAATTATATTTTGGCTGGGCTACCAAAAGTAGCCAAGAAGCCAAAACAGCCGGTATTAAATATAACTGCAATGCTAGTTAACAAATCCCAGAGGTTTAACAATATTTCTTCTTTGCTGACGAAGCTCCGATGACCTTCGATTGATCGATGGATACTGAGCCAGTATTTTTCATGACGCACAAGGCTCGCCATGGCCTTGCTCCTTCATTTTTCCCTGAACTGCTGCACCAGTTTCAACCTCGCCGTTTTCTCGGGTCATCTATTTACAATGAATTAACTGCTCCATTCCTACTCTCTAAGACCTTTGGCGACATAATCTTTTTCTTTTCCTGTCCTATACTGTGGACGGCATTGCTAAAACTCTTGCACCATGACATGTGCTTTCTGCTGCCAAATGTGGCACATTTATTCGAGCTAGCGCTTCCGTGCTAATGATTTCCTTTAGTGTCACCCTGACTCAGCTATGATGTATACCTTCTCTTTGTTGCGTGAGATGGAGTCTGTTGGCTGCCGTATGCGTATCAAGAGCTGCTTAAGTTTTGAGTGCGATATGGAAAACTGTCCCGTGTAGCACTTGCTTAGTCTCGTTTACCCACAGGATTTACAGACGGAGATACATTCACGGCTTACGGGGTTATCTCCTCGCTGAAACAGTATGTGCAGTTGAAGGTTCAGGTTCTCATACATATGCCACAGTAGGATGCAGAGAGTCCCTCGAAGTTCATAACCTCGATGTTAATCTTCAAAACTGAAAATCGAAGAGAATGCGCGAGCTATTCTCAGCGACGAGTGAGAGGAGCGCTTTCACCAGGTCGTTTAACTAGACATTCAACGTCACTACCTAGGACGGCATAGTGAGAACACGAAGCATTATTTGTGGGGGCTCGATATCGACTGCGATTTGCAGCGAAGTCACAAATGTAGTGCATGTACTCGTTTCTATATCATTTCCAGTTATTTTTTGTATGAATGCTGAGTAAACAAACGTTAATTTCAACTCAGTTGCTGTTCTTTCTGAGGCACTTTGAAGAATCAAAGATCAAAGCGAAAATTGAAGCCTAAAGACGCAGTTGATGTGTCCTATTCTCAGTAGAAATTTAACCAAGCAATTTAAAATATGTAAACTTGGGTGGATTTCAAGCTGAATACTTGCATGGTCACGAAAGCAAAGTTTGCAGGAAACAATGGTCATTTTGTAAACTTTCAACGCATAAGCAGCTACAAAAAGTATATACTAATCAGAGACGAAAATGCTTATTTAATGTTCAAGAAATATTGCGTATCCACTTCGCGATAGCAGAAACCATAATGCAAGCACGCGTTTGAAAAGTTGATCTACTCAAAAGAGAAATTTGGCTAAAGTGAGGCTGGAGTTTAAAGATGCTTCTGAACGAGTCTTACCCAAATGCAAAGATCACGAAGCTCGTCACGCATGCGGCGAGCAAATATCAACTCTACGGAGGCGCGTAGACGCACACGCGTGTGCGTCCGCATAAGAACTATGCACGTGGGTACTCGCGCACCTGCAACAAAGGGTTTTCGCTTTTTTTTAAATGTATCATTCTTTTCGACTCATTCTCGATTAGCGGAATTCCCTGCCTAGACAAAATCTTCGGCGGACGCCGAAGTAGTCAACACTGCGGCCCACACCGAGGCAAATGCGTCTGCTCGCCATCGGGCTGCCGCCGGCGATAGGTGGACGCGCCCGCCAGGTATCGATTTCACCCACCGTATCGCTGACTGTGCGATTACGAGGTGCGTGTACGGCTGCGGGCTCTGCTCTCAAGAGTTTTCGAGTCGAGCGAGCGAGGCGGCCGCGATCCAGTTTGAAGCCGGCACGCATGCGCGGGTGCGCGACGCCGAAGTTTTGTATCCACGTTGGACTCTTTCTGCCCTGCCCTCAGGCGGTAATGCATTTCCCCCAGCAGAAGGCCAGCCTTGCAGACGTTTTTCTAACCGATTTGCGATCCGGCTTAGGCTATCGTGCGCGTCAGATCTTGGGCAAGGCAAGCAAACGCTGCATTTGTGATGACGATAAGCATCGCTGCGCCGGCTTAATGCGCCACAGGTCCGCCCAGGCGTTCCTAACGCCGAGCGATCCGATTTCGCTAGGTCGCGCTCGGGCGGATTCCGGCATGCGAAGGCGGTCGTCGGTGAGCGACTTTGGCCCGCAGGATCTGAGAGGTTTCGCTGGATTAGTACGGCAGGTACCGCTGGTCGCGCTGTCTCTCGTCTAGTCTGACGGCGCGATGTGTGCGTGAGATGGGGCCTGCTGGCCTTTCAGCCGCGCTCTGCTGCAGATTGCCTCAGTTCACCGGGCGCCCCCTGCGAAATTCTTGTGTCGCATAGCGATTCATTTTCGCCTCGCCCACCAATGGTGCTCGCGAAGCGCGCGCGTCGGCTCGTCAGCGGCAACAGGTGCCGCCGCCCAAATATCGCATCTCGCCCGCGACACAGTCTCGGAGAAAATCGCTGCCAAGCCCGTATTCTGCATCAGTCGCCCAGCCCGTCCTCAGCGGCGTCCCAGATCGCTGGCGGTGCTATAAAAATACGCCGCCGCTGCAATTCCTTGGGAGCGCTCGAGCGGAGTGGCGCAAAGCGCTCGCAGACGCTCACCGCGTGGTGGCGCTTCATTAGGTGCAAGCCTCATTCGAGCTTTGAGCTTCGAGCTTTGATTCGCGATCCATCGTTTGAGCATCGAGCACCGACCGTGGCGCAGATCTGACGGCGATAGCCCCCCCCCCAACCAGCGGGGAGCCGGTGCAGGGTCCGGAGGGAGAGGCACGCGTCCAAGACTGCGTCAGCGATAGTAAAAATATTACAGCATTTGATAAAGCACCCTCAGAGAACTTGATCTTTTTCTAGGCGCTTTACGATTGTAGCAAAGGAAGAATGATCGAATATTTAGTGGTAACGTGCTCAATAAATAACAAGAATAACAATGTTAGATCTGTAATGTACAGGGTCAGCATTCAAGTGTGGTTAGTGGCAGCATGCAACAGTGTCAGCACGCATACGCACGCAAAGTGCGAATCACGGGGACCCACTACATGCTGTAATAAATAGATGCGTTTTTAGTTTCTTTTTAAATGTGGTCACTCTGGAGATGTCGTCATGAAGGTCGGCAGTGAGTTCTAGGCTTTGCGAGCATACGACTAAAGACAGGGTCTCAGAAGAATTTGAGGTTTGTACTGGGTAGGTAAACAGTTAGATTCCGAAAAGAGGGTGGTACGATGATTAGACTGGTGAGACAGTAGATCTGATAAGCAAGCTTGAGCCAAATAATTGAGGTACCTAAAAGTGAGCGATAAAACCTTGAAGTCGACACGTTTCTTGACTGGGAGCCAGTGCAGGTCGGCGAGAAGTGAGGCGATGTCGCAACTGTGACGCTCACGACAGACAAGCCTAGCTGCAGATCCCGATAGTTTGTCAGCTTTAAGATTCAAAGCATGTCGATGTCCTGGCATCGACTGACGCCGACTTCCCGCCGCCGCCCGTCGCCTCTGCAGACTCAACGCCGCCGGTGCATTGCCCAACGTACTCATCGTTTCGCTACCGAGTACTCGCATTTCACAAATCTATTGACCAGCGGCGGATGTTGGGACTGGCTGCTGCGGCGGCGGCGGCCGCGGAGGCGGCGACCTCGACAACGAGGATTACCTGGTGACCATGCGCCGCATCTCTCGGTCATCGCGTGAGCGGCACGTGTGCCTACTCATATAGCAATCGGCGTCCGCCAGGGTGCGACCATCCCTCGCCCGTCATCAGCATCGCGGAAATACGCGCACCATTTGCTTAGCGAAGATTCGTCGCTGGCCACGAGGAAAGACTCGCGATACGGAGAACGTTGAATGGTCTGACCGTGGGAGCGGCGAACACGATTAGGCGCGCGTGTAAGGTAGTTATCGAGAGTTTTCACTGCCAACTAGACAGACTAGCGCGAGCAGGAGAACCACTCTCCTCCTGCTCGCGCTGGCTGACAGGGCAGAGCGAACGCGCGTTCGGCGACGCGTAGCTTAATTGCACCATCCAGGCTATGCGACGTGCTGCATGTCGAGGCGACGTGAATGCTAGCAGAATATTTTACGTTCATGGAAGTTCGACGCCAAAGTGGACCACTTCGGTCGCGTCATGGGCCTCCGATGTTGGTGAGGAGACGGCTGGGGGGGGGGGTGGCTGTGGTCACTACGGACGCTGCCGTCGACGCCGCGGCAGATGTGTCCGGCTGAGCGCCCCGGCAAACTCGGACGCTGGCGCCGCTCGAGCTGCTGGCGCTCCAGGGCTGGCCGAGTACGGAGCGGCGTCGGCGTGCTGCGTCAAAACGGAAGATAAATAATCGAGTCCCGCCGCTGCCGCCACCATATTTTGAGCTTGAGCTCGACGTAGCGTCGTTCGGGCGGTGGCGGAGCGCAGAGCGAACTCGTTCGTTTGAGATCGCACAGCGCGCACTAGTATTCGCTCTCGCGAGGCCGGCGCACCTGCGATGCCTAATGGGCTGGCTCGTACGTAGTCGACGGAACTTGGATAGCTTGTGGGCGAGTCCTCCGCGGGTGCGCCGCCCTCGTCTCTACCAAGCGAACCACAGCCACCGCCGCCGCCGCTGCCTCCGCCGCGGCCGAGCACCCCGAGAGACAGCGCTCCGACCGAGCGGCGGCGGCGGCGGCAGCTTTGTGGTGCAGCGAGGCGGCGCTCGAATTAGAATTACCGTCCTTTTGTAATCCGGCTATCCAAAATGCAAGGCGGATCTGCGGGGCGATGCGGCTTGCTATTGGCTCAATGAATCTCAATGGCCAAGGCGAGTGCTGCACGACCCGACAAGCCGCGTGGGCCGCGAGCGGCCTCGTTCCGGACGACGGCTATCGAAAGGCAGCCAACAGAAGCCTTACGGCGGCGGCGGTAGACCGCAGCCGAGCGCTCGCACGGCATTCGCCTCCGCCGAGCTGTCGCCAGCGTCCCATTGCAAAGCGTGCCCTTCGTTCGGGCAACGCGTCTCTATCTCGTTGACACTTCGGTGGTGACGGATACGTGAGCCGCAGCGCAGGCAGCACACACCGGCCGTCGTTCATCGGTGGTGCCTTTAGCTCCGTGACGGCTGCTGTTGCTGTAGATTGCAGCGCCGCGTGTCCTTTAGAGCCGTAAACGCTCCATCGAACGCCCTACTGTGTGCCTAAACGAGCAGGGCTCCTCAGTCAGCGGCGGTCGGCTAGCAGCGCGACGTGCGGCCGCCGCAGACTGCTCCTCGCCGGGCGGGCCGCCGCTCAGCTGGCCGCCGAGCGGCCAGCTTCGCTCGCGGCGCCGAGGCAATCCGGGCATCTCGACCGCGACGCTTTCGGGGGTGGGGCAGAGCTGGGCGGCGTTCCGTTCATTACAGCCACGACTCGCGAGAACGAAGTTGCCATTCTTGTACACCGCACCGTTGTAGTGGAAGGACGCCTTACCGCCATTGCAGACGCTTAACAGCTTCGCTACATAACGAGCAAGCAGATGTAGCCTCGTTTGAATGAGCACCTTTGACGCGCCAATAGTGCTAAGCTGCTCCGCGATAAGGGTCGGCGAATAGGCCCCTCGTGTTTCTGCCAATGTGGTTCAATGGAGGTTCTCGCCTTCGATGAATGAGGTAAGACTCGAGCTCGGCAGCATATGCGAAGCGTGTTGATAGAGCCTGAGCTCTTTTAGAATGGGTGCTGTACAGGTACGAATGAATTTCGCACAGGTAGCGAAGTTGGTCCGCCGCTGGCCCGGCAGATACCGCAGGCTGAGCGCCAGGGGCTAGGTGAGCCGTAATGGCTCACTAGGTAAGGTGGTTGCTTTTCACGACCTCGGCCCCGAGGTCGTGGGTTCGAATCTGGCGGTGGTCGATCCTTTATCACCACTGCAAGCGGTGGTGATAGCCATCGAGGCTTTTCTGTCGATATACAAAAGAGGCTGTTAATTAAATCAGGAAGTATTTTCTTAGTACGCGTCGCTGTAATCGTAGTCGAGGTAGTCGAGGGTAGTCGAGGGTAGTCGAGGCCTTGTGGTCCGACGTCTATGACTATGGACTTGTCGGCCACTCTGTCGTTGAGATGCACGCCATTGTCCAGAGAATGAAACTGAGGTTCGAGCCTTTGACCGACCGGCCTCTCGCTCGGCGCAGAATAGCGCAGCAGAAGCAAGACCGCGTAGCCGGATGGCGTCGCAGACGCGACGCGCGGAGCGCAGGCGCGCGTTCCTTGGCCGAGCGCTCCGACCTGTAAAGTAGGTCCTCGTCTGCGACGCGCAGTTACCGCTCGGGCGTGGGTTAGCGTGTGCGGAACAGCTACACGGCCGTCGGCGCTGTTTCCTCCGACCCTGGCCGCCCTGCGGCACGATTCGGCTTTGCCGGAGGCGGGCGCCGGGCCTACGACGACGGACGGTCATGGGGCCGATGCACCTCCGGCGACGCCGCGCGTAAGCGGCCATTGCGAGCCTCGAGTCTTGCCATCGAACCACGAAGCCGCGGCGTTCTCTGCCGGTTTAGAGCCATTTCCAATCAGCAGCTGCCGTCGGGCGCACAAGCATCGCGTCAGCCACGCATTGAAGGTACGTTCTGACGTCGGCCTACTGACCGTCGGCCGTGAATTGTCATACATTACATTACATGTTGCAGACGTCGCATCAGGTATGCATTAAAGGCGGGGTCTATAGGCTGCCAATCGGCATCCGATGCGGATTGTCGTCCTTCTTGTGACAGCCTCACTCCACTGGCATCGTGCAAAGCGAACTGCGATTGCAACGGTCCCCCTTAGATTCGCCGGTCGATTTTGTCACACCGCAGCTGAAAAGGCGCGGCCAATTATCGGCTGGCCGAGCTCAGGGCGCACCCGTGCTGCGGCCAGATCCTGTATCCCTCTTTGGTGAGAGCGCGTTCGGACGGCCCGCTACAGTTGCTGCTCGGCGCGCGACTGCCCACTAAGCAGACTTGCTGTATCAGCGCAAGTCAGGAGGAAGAACTACTCGGATGGCACCGCCGGCCGCCGCTGCCGGAAAGGCGACGCAGCGTCGACGTAGCCGCCGCGACGCACTCGCGCCGCCGCTGTGATTGCTCGTCCGGCTAGCTCCGCTGGCTAGCCGCTAAGGTCAGAAAACGTTGGGCATGGCGGCGATTTGCTAGTGCCGCGGCGGATGCCGCGCCGGCACCTGTCGCGATGGGTGCCGCGCCCAGCTGTGCTGAGGTCCGCTCCTCAGTACAGTTGCACCGCCGCCGCCACTAGGTGCTGCTGCTGCAGCACCTTCGCTGCGTCGCTGCGATCTGCGTGGGCGCGATCCACGCTTTAAGACTGCTCCACTTTCAGCAACCTGCAAGACGCCTGGACCGATAGCTAGTTTCACTATAGCGCTATGAACACGAATCTAGTGTTTTCCTTCCTTCCATTATATTCGAGCTGGATAGAGACGTCTCGTATGTGCTACCGTTACGTGATGCGTCTATCTCACTCATTGGAAGGCTCCGTTAAGCACATAAATCACTCACTACCGTGCAGATGCAAGAGATTTGTCTGTGGCAAAGACAATTAAACTAAATTCAGTATTTTTGGAAAGCACCCTAAGTGAACTGAACCTATATTCAGGGGCTTCTCATACGCTACAAGGCTTGATGCCACAACTTCGGTCTTCCGTTGCGTTGCCTTTGATCTTGGTCATTAAAGGCGAGCATCTTAAACGCTGGGCCACTTCATTGCGCCCTGCTTGAGCATCAAATATGTGACGGCAAGTAAAATATAATTCATTCATTTGTATATAAATATAATTCATTTGTATAGCACCCCAAGAGAACTTAATTTCTATTCAAGCTCTTCACATATGCCTCGGGGCTCGAGCCCACGACCTCAGCAAGACCTTGGTCAGGGCGAGCACCTGAATCGCTTGACCAAACCACATTTAAAGTGCCAAAATTTGTGCCCGACTACTCAATTTGTATTCAGCCTTTCGATATATTTCGTGGCATCGCCATGTTTTGACCCTGGGTTGAAATGCTCGCCTTTAACGACCGAGGGGTCGTGGGCTTAAAATGTAAAGTGCATGCACGCATGAAGACTCATAGATTCATGCCGGTCTCTTAGAGCGCTATGCACATTATTTCTAGTACATCGCTTGCAATATTAGCGAAGAGAACTAAGCTAGGTCTTGACTACAAACGTCGCGACCAGTGATGAACGGAACAGTGAAATATAATTGATCAGCTCGCGCATATAAGGAGCAGGCGCCAGGTGTGAGGGATCACTCCGGCCTACTTGCTAAGAATTAGCAGCGGATTATAATCCTTGAAGCTGGTGACAAAAATGCCCACTTTAAAAGCTAACTGTATTGTGGCTCTAAATGAGCGGTAGACCGATGTCCGGGAACGTCTTGACTTCTAGTAGGGGAGGGCGATAGAGCATTCGATGCCATAGCCGAGCTTAAAGCGGCCTTTGACTGACTTTGGCTCACTTTGATCCCTTGGGATCCAGTCTCAAGGCGAGGCTGGAAGTCATCGCTAGTTGCACCCAGGGCATGCTGGGACGCGCGTGCGCCCTAGGCCAAGCGTGCGCTAGCGTGTCTGCAGCTGGACGACGCAGCCGCTCGAAAATGTAGCAGCGACTCATTGAGTGTCCACAAACTTCCACTCCTGATCCTCTGCCGGGTTTCCATTTATAACGAGCCACTCAGGAAATCAATTTGGGCCTAAAAGATTGTCGAGCTCTTTTATGGTTTCCACGCCAACCTGTACTTGTCAGGTAAATCGTCGGAATAAGCTGCAGCGAATGGTAAATTGAATGCTTGCCTTTTGCGGCATTCTATTCTGGATTTTAGCTTTTTTCGTAGGGTAAACGTTTTTATAATATCCGAGTACGACTCAACATGAAACTGCAAGAGTTTCGCTAGAGTAGTAGACTCTTCGCTCCTTATTGGTGATGCTGTCTTTCACAGTCTTGGCGTGTTCGGTGTCCTCTTCAGTAGCTGCTTAACGTTTAAATCACCCTCACAAAGAAGCTTTCGCATGTATCAATCAATCTACATCACATCCAGGATTAGTGACTGTTCAACACTTTGACGAAGTAAAGTCTTACTAAAGCCCTCCCCCCCCCCGTGTCTAGTGTGTGTTTAGGCTAGATCACTGTTAATTTAGTTTTGGCTTAGTTCTCTAAAAAGTGATAACGCCTCGGTAAGTTATGGTGAACAGAGCTGCAACTTAAATAAAAAAAATTCTTGAAATTCAGCCATATGTCTCATGCCTTTAACGAGGCGTGACTTATTACAATCAAGCAGTGGAGACCGAGCTAAATTTTTACTCTAACCCACAAGAAACGATCTGGCTTTGATCGTTCATGCCTGGCTGAAATACTACACAAATTTTGCTTCCTCCTGCCCTCAGGTTTTCTGAGGAAATTTACTTAGCTTTACTCCCATGCCTTTCATTAAATACTATGAACGATAGACCCTTTTGCTCCGAAGGTCTTGGACTTTTTTCGAACTCACTAACACATTTTCAAACCAACTAAATCTTACATTCTGTTGGCGACTACTTAGGATGGCCGGAAGAGATGTGGCGTAGTCCTACTGACTTACCTATGCTCTTCGCGTCTCTATGTCTGTGAGATATTGATAGTTATAATATTGAATTTGTATTGAAACATTCGTGAACTTAATATCTGTCTAGGAACTTTACATAAGCTGTAACTGAAGCTTGACCACACGGTTACTGGTAACCTACACAGTGTCAACATGCATACTATGGTTAGTGGTAATGTGCAAAGGACCAGCATGCATATGGTTAGTGGTAGTGTGCACAGTTATACCACCTATAGGCACAGAAAATACTAGTCTTAATGATCCAGCAAATGTGGTAGGAAACGGGTGCATTTTTAGGTTGTTCATAAACGTTTTCAGGTCATGGGCTGTCGTGCTGTCAATAGTCGGCGATGTGTTCCGGGCCTTAGCAGCATTCTAAGTAAAGGCACGGTTTCCGAAAAATCCAGGATTCGTCCAAGGCCTGGCTGCATGATTTGAATAACAGAAGCGGGTGGCGCAATGCCTAGCCTTGTGGATAATAGTGCTGATAGATAGGCTGGAGCCAGAGAATGAAGGGACCCAAAAGTGAGTGGCAAAACTTTGAATTCAATGCGCTCCTTGATTGAGGGCCAGTGCATATTGGCGGCAAGTAGTATGATGTGGCAACTGCTGCAGAAAAACGTGGTTGCCGAGTTTTGCAATAGCTGTAAGCACCTGATTGTATAGGTGGTATGCATTTGGCGTGCAGGAAATTACAGAAGTCAAGACTGACTGTCACAAATGCGTGGACTGACTTGGATGTGGTATTAGTATCCAAGCAAGCCCTAAATTTGAAATAACTTGCTGCTGAAAAAAGGGAGAGCTGACGACAAAGCTGATTTGTTAATCTCTGGAGAGTTATCCGTGTAAAAGGACATCTGGATTTTGTGAGTTCTACTGGAGATATTCTGGAAGAGCAAATATCGAGCCTTAATTTTTCCAATTTTTGGCTCAAGCTTGGTTTATTCATACCTTGTTAGTTAGAACTATTGTAATTTAAATTAAGAAGGTTTTTTGCCCTCCGCATGTGGATGTTAACATTAGATGCAGCTAGAGAATTGAGAAAGTTCAACGTGCTGGGTGGCTTGGAGGAATCGAAGCATAGGTACAGCTTCGTATCATCTGCGTCGAAGTGAAAGCCATCACGTCGGATCTTTATCTAAGATAAGGAGCTGTCTTCCGCGGTGGCTTGAACAAAAAATTTAGCCAGCTCCTTAGTTCTGTTTTGGCTTGATTATTGTAATTCCCTTTTTGCTGGGCTACAAAAAAGCAGCTAGGCCACTGCAAGTGGCTATGAATGTTGCTGCAATGCTAGTTTGCAAATCCCAGAGGTGCGACCACGTGTCTCCTTTGCTAAACCAGCTAGGACGGCTGCCGGCTGATCAACGGATACAGAGCCACCGGCTCGGGTTTTTCATACTTAGCTAAACTACTGCACCAGTTTCAGCCTCCTGCTGCCTTCAGGTTCTGTAGGAATGAAAAATTAGCTGCTCCATTTATCCACTTAAAGACAGCTGGCGACCGAAGCTTTAGCTCTACAGGTCCTAGACTGTGGACCTCGCTTCCACGATTTTTACGTAATGACAACTACACTCCGGCTGTAGACTATGGCAAGTTCTTTTCCAGCAGTCCTGAGCTGCCACTTCCATGGCACTCTCGCCTTAACTACTCTCCTGACTCTGCTGTGCTTTCCACTTTTTCTTTGTTGCGTGAGAGGAAGTCTGTTGGTTCCAAATCAGTGCCGAAAGCCGCTTAGGCTGTAAGTGCGCTATACAAAACTATCCGGCGTAACACCCACATAGCCTTCGTGGCTTTGTGGAGTTACAGACGGAGACACATTACATTAAATTACATTTCAAAGCCTAGATTTTGCATGAAAATTGCTCCAGAAAGAGGGAGATTACAAATTATGAAAATAAGAGGATCCTTTAGCCTGCCGAAAGCGCTCTGAAAGTCGGTTAGGCTTTGATAAAAAACTATAGAAAAATTCTCTAGCGTAACACCGAATTAGTCCTAGTGAGTTTTCGGAGTCACCAACGGAGACGAATCAAATTCTAAGTGTGGACGCGCAATGTCAGGCTGATAATACCCTCGGGTAAGAAGTTGCAGCTGACAGCTTGCTGTTAGTGAGTGGCGACTCGAGAGGGCCTAAGAACTATAAACACCAAATGCTGGTTCCCTTTTGCCTTCTGAATTAGGGATAGATTAACAAAGTGCTGCCAAGATGCGGACGACAATCCAGCTCAAGAATCCCACGGGTGCTCACCAAGATGGTCACCCATGCCGCCCACGCGCCTGCCCCCCCCCAAGAGCGCACGCTCTCAGACAGCATATATCGCTGTTATAATGGGACTAATTCGTCGGCACTCTCAATTGATAGTGGAATGAGAATATTCAGTAAGAGTTACAATTGCATCAGCCTATCCTTCACCCAAGTAAACTTTTCTTCCTGTTCATGATTCTCGTGAAATGACGAGTTATAACTTGCACATGATTACGCTGATGTTTCTGGCTAGAGGTCCTACTAACAGCATGTCGTCTCAAGTATATTCGTTATGCTTATGCAGGCTTGTCTACACGTGATACTTACGTGCTCTTGCATGGTCTTCTAAGAGTTATACCATCGCAGTAAACTAGGCTAATCATTCTGTTGCAGATAGTTTCATAGCACTTGCATAGAGATCCCTTCCTTTGGGGTGCTATACAACGAGCCTATTTGTACTGCTGTCGTTTTTTGGCAAACCTGGTGCCTATCGACGATGGCAATAATTCTAGACACGAGTGACTCCACTATCCCCTAATTTTAGTGGCGAGAAATTTAATCTCAGTTTTCCTGACAAGCTGGGGTGCCGCTGATGGCTGGCAGGTGAGATCCTTGAAACGATTTCTAGTTTGTGCTTATATTTCGTGGATCGCGTTCTCTATTCGTGGCAGTTCTCTTCCCTAGGGTAGTAACTTTACTATTGCCCGCCCTTTGCATGCATTTAGTTTACCATTGTGTGCTGGATAGCGCTTATTATTGAAATAACAGCTAGCCCATTGTTTAGCCCACACCCTTGCCATCCAAGAGGTACATGCTAAGTCCTCAGTCTGCCAGTGGCTGTAGCGATTGGGCCAGGCACACGAGGTTTGCGTTTTATGCTAAATTAAGTTTCAAGAATAATAATAAATATCGTATAGCCCCCTCTGAGAACTGAATCTTGTTATAAGTACTTTCCAGACGTTGTATGGAAAGCATTATCAAATGAGTAGTGGTAGCATCCTCAAACAGCAGGCACAGAGTAAGCAGGAATATGTACACGAAGGACGAATCACAAAGACCCAGTAATTTTGATAATAAACACGTGTGTTCTAAGCTTCTAAATTTATAAAGTCAGGGGACGTTATATCGTGCGTCGGTAGTGAGTGCTAGGCGTTTGGAGCATACGAACTAAAATCATGGTCTAAACAGGTTTTGAGGCTCAAACAAGGTATGGCTAAACGATTCGAGTCAAAACAGGTAGTTGTACCCTTGATGGCCTGGTGAGGTGATGATCTGAAATATATCCTGGAGCCAGAGAACGAAGAGACCTAAAAGTGAGTGACAGAACCTTGATGTCAATACGCTGCTTGATTGGGAGCCAGTGAAGGTCGGTGAAAAGTGGCATGATCTGGCAGTTGCGACGTTCAAAGCAAAACATCCTAGCTATAGTTTTGCTACAACTGTAAGTACCTGATTGCTTCCCCCACCCGGTACACGAGACAGCAGTGAGTAACAGCAGTCGAGTCGGAATATCACTTGTGCATAGACCAGTTTCAATTTGATTTCACTGTCTAAGGAAGCCCAAATGTTAGCAATTTGTAAACAGCAGAAAGAAAGCAGACTTGATTGTGGAGCTGATGTGGTGGTTCAAATGAAAGGTCACTTTGGAACAAGACACCTAGATTACGTGCAGATTAAACAGGATATAAGCTGGCGGAACTAATTTTGAGCGTCAGGTTTTCCAATTTCAAATTGCACTTGGTTTGCACATAACTAGGAAGTCGGTTTTGTCACCATTCAATTAGGGAAAATTTGTTTCCATGTGTGTGTGAATGTCATCGATGCATGCAGCATGAGTAAGGAGAGAATTCGACGTGTCGGAGGGCTGCGAGGGATCAAATCAAACATGCAACTTACTGTCATGCGCATCAAAGTCAGTGCCTAGATTGTGCTTGACAATCACACAGGCAAGAGGGAGAGTATAAACTGTGAAAAGAAGAATCAGAACGCACCACAGTGTGAAAAGAAGCAGACAGAACGCAGAGCCCAGAGGTACTCCGTAATTAAGCGGTTAATGGAAGATGATTTTCGTCAGTTCACATCAATTGTTCTGCAGTATCAGACTGAGATAGGACTTGAACCCTTGCAGTTCAGTGCCAGTGATGCCAAAACGAGATGAAAGGCGCTCAAGCATGACTTCACGATCAATAATATCGAAAGCTGCCGAAAGATCAAGCAGAACAAGCAGAGGGATTTCGCCCAAATCCGCATTCCAGAGAAGGTCGATGACTCTAGTGATTACCTCCTAAACACAGACAGGAAGTCAATTGCCAATTCTGAGGTCTCAATATAAGAGTTATGTTTGTCTGCCGAAACTCGTTCCCATGTCTTTGATAGGAACGGGTAAAAGAATACTGCACGGAAGCTTCTTGAAGCTGTCTTGGTCTAGCACGGCTTAAGCCAAGTAGTCTTTTTTGACTGGGAGATAAATTTCAGGATAATGTCACTTGTGACCTCATTGAATGTAGACAACGAGGTATTCTAGGGAATCGAGGAGCAGGAGTACTCTGTTGATGTAATTGAGGGACATGAGTCCAGAGAGAATGCTACAACCTTAGTGATGGACTCTGATTTTTCTTTTGTTTCCAACAAAGAAGCTGGAGATGCGATCGGCTTGGCCACCACAAGGATCACTGGATAAGGACCTGGGAGCTGTTAAGGAGATAGTTGATGGTAGACATCAGCATTTTTTGAAAGTGCATCCGTGAATCAGCAAAGTTTTTGTAGAAGGTAGACTCGGCCTTTATTGGGATAGATTGGTACGAGCTACAATAGTCTTTGTATGCCTGTCGATGAACAGTCAGCCCTGGCCTTTTGAATTCTCGCTCAAGCTTGGGCTTAGTAGATATAGCTAGTTTAATATCTACGGTAAACTATGGCCGTCTGGGTGAAGGCTCACACTGCACTTATTCAGAGGTGCAAACTCGTTAAGCACGTCAGCAAGTGACATGTTGTAGCTCTGAAGCATTCTACCAATAATGAAAGGCCAGAAGGGAGATTGGACAGCAAGGGCAAAGATTCTTGAGCATTTAATGCGACGTAAGGAGCCAAGACAGAGATCGAGTTCTCTGAGAGTGCTTTATCAAGTGTATTACTACTATTATACTATTACTATGATTAAAGGGAGCGGGTAGCCTCGAGCTTGCTTACAAAAAAGCGACGTTATGCGGCAACCAAGTACCACGAAGCTCTCACTAAATTGTAGACGTTTTGGCTAAAAGCAAGCTTAGATATTTTAGTCATCAGCAGTCAGCATATGCATGTCAAGTTAATTTATGTTTTACTGAGAAGTCCGTAGTAAGCCACGACGACTCCTCCCTTGATTATTTGTAGCGCAAAGATCTTCAGGCGCCAGTGTAACTTTTCAATTCTCATAGCTATCCATACCCTCTTTGACAGATCTTGAATGATCAGAGTAAAAGCTTTGCAGACTTTTTGAATCGCTATGAAGCTTTCTGTAGCTTTTTTGAACAAATTTTCACTGACCTTCTTCATATCAAACTATGAGAGCGCTATACAAGGCGAGCGAGTCTGGATTTTCTCGCATGACATCACGATAATCTGTCAGTGTAAGGCATCTATACAACTTATCAGTATTTTCAAATGTGGCTAGTATTACTTTGCTGAAATCTCGTGTTATAACGTTGTAACTTAGTACGCAGTTTTTAGTGAATTAAAATGGTTGAATCAGCCGACTTGCCCAGCCTCCGTCCTCTTCCGGTCAAAAATAGTAGACCCACTTTTGAGTACGTTCGGTAGCTGATCAGCTAGCGTGGTGACCGCACAGGCCCGGGTCCTCGTTCTATAATAAACCGCGTCTGTCTGAGCTTTTTTTTGCTCTACATGACTGCCCACACAAAAATAAAAAATATTAGCTTGATAGGTTTATATTCCTTTGTAATGTACGTCACGTAGACGTTGAAGTCAGAGAGTTCATCAAAAGTCAAACAATCGTCAGATGCTATTTTATTTTTCACTTTCTTCTGCTCGTAGTTCAGGTTCTCAAGCTCAGGTCTTGATTGCTGTTTAAATGATGATATTATCCGGAGTATGGATAAACTACAACTTCTTTTACCCAAAATTTCTTGCATCTAACGCATGTGAACTTTCAGTATAAATTGGTCTGACAATTTCAACTATTGTTCTTGATATTGTTTAGCTAGCTTCATGATCAGTAGAATTTATTTCAGTCGACGTATTTAAGGAATGCTTCAACTGTGAAGTACTGCCCTAGTACCTCATAAAAACCTTTCAATCTCTTAAAATGATTATATTCTTTCATGAACTATTTGTTGCATATCAGCTTTCAGGACAATATAATTTTGGGCTTCTCAAGTCATTGCATAAGCGTTAGCAAACATTTGACGAAGTTATGGAGGTTTAGATTTAGGTTGCTTTTAAGTTTCAATCGCCGTTGGCTATTTAAACGCACCCTTTGCTTAATTCTCTAATTGAATTACTGTATATAATGTTACTTTAATATAAAAGCATTCCAGTTACGTTCGTCAAAACCTTATTTTAGTCAATCTGTATTAAAACCTTACCACTTTTCTGGTCCTTTGGGATTGCGTTGAATTTAATATTCTTAGTATCTCGTCAAATGACAATCATTCGCTCGAAGATAAGTCTACTTTCAAAGCAGTCTGTTGTATTTGACTGCTTAAAAAATATTTTTACAGGTTACTTGAATAATTTTTTAGATCGTGAATTGATATTATTAAAATAACTTATTTTGCTCCCATTTGAATAGTCTTGTATTTTTTTGGTAATGCTTTTACATCACGTAGGTTTAAGGTCTAACTCATGCACCATTACTGTAAGTTAGAATAATATTTAGGTTAGAACCAAGTTCAATTATGGTTTTTCGTGTTGAATTAGGCTCGTATCTTACAGGTAAAGCATTTTGACTGCCAGACATGTTTGGTTTCTGTGAGACTATAAGATATGCAAATTTTGAAACTCATTAAAGACACTACATCTGCAAAAACAACTCGCCTTACGGACAGAATTAATTTTTAAAGCCATCAAATGATAATGTATTTCAGAAGTTAAAGCAGCATTCATGTTAAAGGTTTTCTTATAGTCAGCAGTCGCATAGCAATTATCTTAGGCACAATGGTTGAAGCTCTGATGTATTCATTGTTCCCTCTTTGTTTAGGTCAGTTTTACTATTCCAGAGATTTAACTTTGTGATTCTCGGAAGTTCAAGAAAAATATGTCTATACGTATCAAAATATAATAATTCATCTCCTGCTTTGATAACATCTTCGATAATTCTATTTAAAGCACTCTTATCTGGCGATTCAGGCAGCAACATGCATGTAAGTATTTTCAATTAATGTCTGGCACCTTAAGGAAGAATGTATTGGGACTTGTGGTGATCTAATTCAGATAATGAGTCTAAAGTTGCTTGGTGCTAGACTGATCTAACCACTCTTGTAATTTACAAATTAAATTAATGTTATACATCGCTCTGGTAACTTTGGACCATTCCCGTTGCCACTGTTATTGCTGACAGAAAGTCAGTGCCTCAAAATGTACCCGCAGTCATTTTTGCCACTAGCTTGTATGCAGTGCGTGTAGTTTCTTTAGTTCTTTTTCAGCTTCCTCGTTAAGACTGCACAAGGTGTGTCTGATTTATTTTACCACTCGACATCTTCGAAATACGTCAACTGTAGGTAAGTTAATAGTTCAAGCGCTTCCTCATGCTAGCTTTGATTTTATTCTACTTGAAACTTTTGCTTATGCGCGTAAAGGAAATATCGAATTCCTTGTAGTGCGAAATTAAAAGAGTGGCACACGTGTGATCTCAAAATCTTTACTTTTAGATTCGCTGAAACCAGCAAGCTGCAGACATTTTAAAACTAAAATAAGGTTAAGATAATAAATCTCCTATTGAAAATTGACAATATGCAGTTTAGGCTTAAGTTCAACTTATAATTTTTTAATATAAGTTCACACGATTCCAGGGTAATTAGCGATAACATCTTTACCTAAATCTATGCGGAAGGCTCTGCAAAGTTCGCCCATGTTACGTCGTTAGATCAAAGCAGGAAGATTTGACCAAAGCAAAATTAGCCATACAAGTATTTCTTCATTTGAAAAACCCAGTCTTAAATGTATGCTGCTAGAGTTCATATTTATATCTGTAAGGTTAGGTACAAGTTTCCAAAGATTTTATGAGATCTTTTGTGAATTTAATCTAAGGTGGCGCAGGACTATGTCTGTATTTATGTTGGATTCTAGAGTGGTGAGACGGTCTAGTGCCGTAGCACTTGCTGGCATGAGTGATCATAGCAGCAGCTCGATCCTCCCTGGTCACTCGCTATGAAATCTCAGGCTCCACCAACAGACAGCTACTTTACAGTTACCACCTAACCGATTTGTCCAATCGGCTCAATCCAATTCGTGGCTCGCCCCCTCCAGCACCTTCCTTCCAGTCCTTTATGTGCCAGCCTCAAGGACCGTCTGCCGAGGCGGCGATGCGAGTAAAATCTCGTGCGAAGCCGCTGCAATAGAGCTCGGCTCCCTCTACGCGGCGGCGGCTCCTTGAGTTGTCGTGCTATTAAAGCGTCGTTATTTTGCCCGAAGAGAGCTAAATATCTGCGTGCCACTGCAATTTTTCTGGAACGGAAACTCATCAAGACTGGGTAAAGCGTGAAATCCTCGTAAGCACATACACAGAGCAATTGCTCTGAACGAGCGAGCGCTCTGAGTGAGAAGCCAGTGAGCATTTAGCTGCTAACTTCGTAACCTCTTCAGGTTCAATGCTCGGGATGCAGTGTGAGCTTACGTGCATACGTGCTAATCGTCTTCTAGGGAGCCTGTGGAGAGGCTCGTAGAAAGAACGGGCGAGGCAAGAAGATCGGGCTATTCACGGGGAGGAGCGTGAAGCGACTAGTTCAAACAAATAAGCGAGCGAGAGAGAGCGCGAGCGAGAGAGCGAGCGAGCGAGCGAGCGAGAGAGAGAGAGAGAGAGAGAGAGAGAGAGAGAGAGAGAGAGGGACCTAAGCGTGAGTGATCGGACCACATTGAAGTCAATACTTGCGTTGATGGAGAGCTGGTGGGGGTGCCTGATAGACCGGGAGTAATTCAGCTGGGAGGTTTTGGGCAGACTAGCCTGGCTGCAAAGTTTTACATAACAGCTTAAAGCGCTTCGCTGATCGAACAGGATTACCTAAAAGTAACAGACAGCTGGAGCGTTTTACACAGATGATGAGGAGATTCCGTAAAAACAATCACCAGGCTGAGATTGACACCCAGGTATCCCAGCGACGATCCTACGCCTGATGACGTCGGTATTTAGCTGAACGTTTGCGAAATCGATAGCAAAGCTCATGCGGTCATCGAAAGAGTTTACGAGTGAGGCAAGGCTGTGCCACTCAGCAGTCTTGGTACTAATTCAATTTGAGAAATTTTTAGCCGCCAAAAAGTGAGTCATACAAAGGAGGCAGCGATGACAAAGTATATAGATTTTAAGGAAGAAAAAAGAGACCACACTATTTGCAGAGTGCTCTGCGCATAAATTTAACAGAAACGGCTCCTGGCTGTCAAGCTGGCAAGAGAAACACGGAGAAACTGAGGGCGAGAGATAGAGCGAGAGAGAGAGAGAGAGATAGAGTGTGAGAGCGTTACATTTTTTTAATAGAAGAAGCTTGAGCAGGCCCACGATTCCCTTCCTGGTCGTCCTGGAGGCAACTTACAAAACCTGGTCAATGCTGGCAAGTGGACTGCTATCACTTAATTTCTGACCGCGGCCATTTTTTGACTGACAGCTATGCGCATTTGGGTTAGCTGCCACAGTCTGAATAATTGCGAATGCGACAGAGCTGCTTCTTCAAATCGATGGCAACCAGTAGCGGCCGTTCGTGAAAGTTATACACCTACGCCTTCATGTCCCGGTCGCCTGAGAAATCACCCTTTGGTTACATATCTCAATAAATCTTACTCTTTTAAGTACAAAGTGCAGTTTCCTACTGCCTTAAACCAAAAATAAATAGATCGAATAAAAATTGTTTCACAAAAGCTTTCATTCCGAGGTCGGGGTAAGGCTACTTTAAAAATCTTTGGGTTTGCACTTTGGCATTGTGGTGAGGTTAAATTATCTAGAAGGCATTGTGCCGCTACCAGAATTAGCAAGCATTATGCGGACACGACACTATACAATAGTATCCGTTGAATTGTAACAGTATTGGTACCTTTAATTAATATCTTAGTTGCATGCTAGTGCAGATTGAGAGAATAGTAGTAAGCTATTGTTGTTGGCCTGATATCTAGAGGTTTCATGCACCCATCAAAAACTGGGCACCTCATTCCACGCTCGAACACTGTGAGAGAACTCTCAAAGGTGAAGGTGAATTTTAGCTATTTTATATAAATTTCTTGCACAGCGCTAAGTAATTTTTAACATATATAGTTTGTAATTTACATAATTGTTTGTGAAATTGGAATTGGAAGTTGGGCATCTGGATTTGAATCGTGCAGCCGGGAATCATTGCCAGCGTTTCTTCGCCATCGGATTGTACACGGCGATGGTGCTTACACAGTGGCAGAGGTGCTGCTGCTACTACCCGCTCATTGTGTGAATTTCATTTATATCGAAATGCACGCGAGGCTCTAGTTTAAAAAAATTAGCTACCCTTCTATGTGATCCAAGCGCCCCATTATCAAGTCGTCAATCGCAACCTCACTAGTAAGTTTGCAGAAGGCGGATGAATTAAAATCTCCAGCGAATCTATCCCTCATTTTTCTCTCATTAACATATATTATATTGCCATCTAATAGTTCTCGGTATATTGTCAGTCTACCTGTAGCTCTACCGTCTTGGTCAGTCACTCAGCTACGCTTTGGTGAGTAAAAATGACGTTTTATTGTTGTTTGTCATACGATAACGATTGTGAATGGGTGTTTAGATGGGTATTAAAGTCAGCTGCTGCAATAAAGTGCTGCTGTGACTCTAACTTAGTGGTAATCGGGCCTTCTATTGCACCGACGGCCCATGTTACCACTTACTTTTGGAATTCTCACACTTTGTGATAAACCAATCATAATAAACGACGTGATTATTGAAGACAATCTAGGCCTCTTTACTATTACTAAGAATTCAAAATCAACATGAAATCGCATAACTTCCCGAACGTAGCCGATGGCTACCCAACAGGCTTCCCTTCCTTTTATTCCCCTAGATCAATCAAAATTGGTGGAAGAGTTGCCATTGTCCCCTCAATTTTCAACCATTGGAAGTCTCCTCAAATTAGTATTTCTAGTCTCTTGTCTTGAGTGCTTCCGATAAAATGCTGTCAATGGTGATGGTAATTTATCACCCCAAGTAACAAGTTCTTTTCAATTTCAGAATTATCTGACCTCATTTCGATTCTGAATGCAAGAAATCGATCTTTCATCGTTACAGAGGATTTTAAATTTAATTTTAAGAACTAATACATGTCTTAAGTGCCGAGTTTCATGCACTGACTGACGCTTTTTCACCTGTGGCTCATGCGCACGACTCCACTCGTAACAAAGGTTGCACGCTAGATCTAATATTCTCCCACAAGTGTATGCTATCATCCCAATAATTACCACATTATGCTCATTGGACCACATGCGTATTAATTCTCAATCTACAGTATTTTCCCTCCTCAGTATCCAAAACCATCTGTAAATGGCCAAAACTCAAAACCCTCGACATCGATGCTGTCCACATGCACATATATCCTCGCTCGTGCTTCTCAATCCCTTTTCCGACCTGTCATCGAGTGTAAAATGCTGAAATGCGACAATAACTCACATGCATGACGACTGTGCAACTCTGACTAAGCGCACTTTCTCCGTCACCAAAATGACAAAAGATTTATCACAGACATTAAACTAGATAGGTCTACTACATGCTAGCTTGAGAATGCATAAAAGAGATCAGAACTGGCTATCCATCGTCAGGCGTACGTAGTCTACTGTAGACCATACTAATCGACACTAAACAAGGCCAAATTTAGCTTCTATAAAAATATCTTTAAGTAATTGATGCTCAGTTCAAAAATGCGGATGTTCACCATCCATAATTTTTTTATCTGCTCCTAGAATAGCCCCTTGCTTAGCGATCCCCGTGATAATCAAGCTGATCACTTCTTAATCGTTTTGGTCAGCAAGAAAGACATGCCCCTGGGTCGCCACTCAGGAGGTACGGTGCTTGTTCTTCACGACCCTGGTCGTGGGATCGATTAATGCAGTGGGTGATACTTAATTGTCCAGAGCAAGCGATAGTGATTGCCGTTTAACTTTTCTGCAGCTAAATAAATGAGGCTGTCAAATCAGCTAAGCTTTAAGATAGGAGAGTACATTCTTGAGCTAGTAGCACCCCTCCGGACTCGTGTAACTCAATAAAAAACCCACGGGGCTATGCTCCCTCAATTCCCTGCAGCACTCCAATGTCTTCATTTAAGGTGGCCACAAGTCACTTCACCCTGAAACTTATCTCAAACTCAAAGACGACTAAAAGCCCATTGAAATCTATTCACACTGTCCTACTTCAACGATGGATAAAACTCTTGTTGCTATGCATAACCTACTCAATACCTATGTCCTTAGTTTCAGGCCAAGTCCATGGACCTTTTAAAAAGGCTGCAGTCAAGCCGCTGATTAAGATCGCAACACTTGACAGAGAGAACTTGAGCAACTTCCGCCAAGTCTCGCCTCTACCGTTGCTATCAAAGACATTGGAATGAGTTGCGGGTGACCAGCTAAACTCTTACACGGAAACCCGGAATCTAGCAGCTAAGCTTCAATCTGGTTTAAGAGCTAGTCACTCCACAGAGTCAGCATGGCCTCGGGTGTATAACGAACCACTGAGGAATGAAGACCTAGGTAAAGTCTCTCTGCTTGCTTTGCTCGATCTTTCCGAAGCTTTTGATACTATGGATCACCATATCTTTCTTCAGCGCCTCTAATCTCGCCTTGGCACCACTATTAGTACTCTGTAATAGTTCATATTCTATCTCAGCAGGAGACTCCAGACTAGTTATGTGAACAGACAAAGATCATTCGAGGAACGGCTTAAATACGGGGGTCTCTCAGGGTTTGGTGCTCGGTTTGGTTCTTTTCACAGTTTATACTCTCCCAATGCCGATGTGATAGCCAAGCACAAGCTCGGATTTTACTTCTCTGCAGATGAATCTCAGCTGTACTTTGCTTTCATCTCTCTCTGCCGACCAGAGGAAAACTCTCTCAACTCTTTTACTGCATGTATTGATGACATCAGCAAATCGATGGCAGCAAACTTTCTCAAAATAAATGATGATAAAACCAACTTACTAGGTACGGGCAAACCAAGTGTTATTTAGGAATTTGAAAACCTAACAATCACAATCGGCTCTGTCAGTGTATTTCCTGGTGAATCGGCGTGTAATCAAGGTTTCCTGTTCGAAAGTCAGCTTTCATTAGACAGCCGCATTAGTTCCCCAGTCGAGTTTGACTACTTTACGCGACTCAACATAGCTAGAACTTGGGCTTGCTTAGGCAGTGATAATAATACATCTAAATTGGTCAATGAATTTGTGGCATCCCGTCTTGACTTTTATGACTCACTGCTTGGTAGTAAACCGGCCTGCACACTCAGGTGCCTACAATTGGTGCAAAATTACTTATTTGCTACAAAGGGAAACGCGGTTGAATGGTGTGTAATATCATGTTTGATAAACAACATGAATAACATGGTTAGGGGTTACATGCACAGGGTCAGCATGCGAAAGTGGTTAGTGGCAGCATGCACAATGTCAGCACGCATAAGCATATGAAGGACGAATCACAGGGACCCAGAAAATGTTGTCCTAAATAAGTGTGTTTTTAAGTTTCTTTTAAATGTGGTCAAGTCAGGGGATGTTCTGACGCAAGTCGCGAGGGAGTTCCAGGCTTTGGGAGCATACGAACTAAATGCACGGTCTCCAAAATGTTTGAGGTTTGTACGAGGTATTAATAAACTGTTGGATTCCGAAAAGCGGGTGTTACGATGCTTGGCCTGGAGGGGGAGTAGATCTGAGGGATAGGCTGGAGCCAAAAAACGAAGTGACCTAAAAGTGAGCGACAAAACCTTGAAGTCGATCCGTTACTTGACTGGGAGTCAGTGCAGGTCGGCGAGAAGTGGTGTGATGTGGCAACTGCGAGCTCACAACAGACAAGCCTAGCTTCGGAGTTTTGCACCAGCTGTAATCGCCTGATTGCACATGCAGGCAGGCCAGCGAGCAGTGAGTTACAGAAGTCAAGACGGGATGTCCGAAATGCGTGGACCAACTAAGACGTGGTATCCTTATCTAAACAAGCCAGAATTTTAGCAGATTGTATCATTCTTTTTTGCAACATAGATAAATTGCCTAGAAAAAACTAGGTTCTCTGAGGCGGTACTATACAAATTTAATGTTATTGTTCCATACAAATGTATTATTATTAATAATCATGACCAGTATTTGGTAAGGCTGAACAGGGCAAACATGCAGCTACTCTCGGGTTAAATTTGTACAGAGAATTTCGATGGTACTAAGCCTTGAAGATTTAATCATTCTTACAGTAGGAATTTTCAGTGGTTATTGTAGCTGTACAATCCACACAACTTTACTTGTGGTTTTTCGTAGACCTTGGCCGATATGACTAAAAGCTGTGGTTGTTGGAATCATTATGCTTTCTCTCCTTTTTTGAACTACTGTTTTCCTTGTTCTTCCGTATACAAGCTTCGTTAGTGGTGAGTCTGTTGGATTTGTTATTCGCAATCAGCTTTAGTGTAAGCCTTCTGCAGATTCTACTGATATATATATAAATTGGATAACCGCAATATGCTCAAGTCTTGATCATTATTACGCTCTAGTTAGTGCAGCGTAAACTTTACGGTAAATAATATTAGCTTGATTGGTTTTCTTTCTACTCATATGGTTATCATGTGGACTTTAAGAAATTGATTCCAACAAAAGATAAAGATAATCGTTTAATGATATGTACAAAGTCTCCTCCACGCAATTAATTAGCCCGGTTCTTAACTAAGGGCTTACTATGTGTGTCGGTGATAAGCTCGGAAACGACTTTTTGTGGAATAAAGCTTATTTAGCGTATTTTTGTTGTGGCTCATGTTAAAGTATTACTAGCCTTTCCTTTTCAGTAAATTTAAAACGTCTAGAAAGAGATTGAGTTATGTGAGGGCGCTTTAACAAGTGTATTATTATTGTAATTACTATAATTATAGTTATCAGATTACACGCTCTGGCGCTGCATGATCCGAGGTCTATAAACTACTTCCGGCGACAACGTGTTTCTCATTAAACAAACTTTGTTAATATACAACTCTTATTCAATATGCAAAGGTGTTTCCATTGTTCGTTGCACGTCGATCGATTGCGTGTAGACCTAGTGACCCTTCATAGAAAGATCCGACGGCTGTCTGTTGGTCGAGTTTCTAAGTAGGGCAGATTTCTGCCGTGTCTCCTTATTTTGTATATCCACTTGTACGTGTAAGTAGTAAGGCAACTGTCACTTGGCAGTGAGCTCTATCTTTTTCAAGATTCATGCCTAAAGCCGTGAGTTTAAAACCACTTTTCTCTCGTGCTTTTAATTGTGTGCTGAGATCCCTTAATGTAGTGGTAACCTATTACGTTCAATTGATTACTATAAAAGTGTCAATGGCGTTTACTTCCATTTTCATAGCAATTATGAGACGATCTTTTAAATCTTTCTCAGGGTTTTTAATTGAAGTAAAGGTCGTATTAACTAAGCCTGTGAATCGATATGTAGTCAATACAGAATATACTCTACCTCGAATATTTTCTATGAATTTCTTGAAGTCATAATTTTCATACTTAAGTAATGAGGTAGGTTTTGGTATCACGGGGCTTAATACAATGTATTCAAGCTCTACCGCGCCGGATTTTTGATAGTATATAACTTTCGGAGTTAGCATCTTTGCTTCTTCGAGATATGTACTTATATCTTGTGCTATTGGGAGTTGCAGGAACAGTTTGCAGTTTTAGTCTGTTCAAGTAACTTGTATGAAATGTTCCTGGTGTTACTTGTTTATCCGAGTTGAACAGCTGATTACTAGTTTAATTCTCGTGTGGTAGAACGCTTAGAGATTATTTTCAGTTTAAAAATTGCATATTTTTTGGTGGTATCATCTGTAGAACAAGAGCACTTTTCAACACATTTTTTTAGGAATAATCAAACTTGCATCTTCTAATAAAAAAGTTGTTGCTAGGTTATTCATAGCAGTTGGGGTGCTCGCCCGACCGATGTCAAGGTAAATGTATATGATGGCTGAGGTCCGGGCTCGAACCACGCTGTATACATGAAGCACCTGAATCATGAGATTAAGTTCTCTATTCTACATATGAATTATAAATATATCTATATATATATATATTTAATACAATAAGCAGGTGTGTATGATAGAAAAAACTTCACACACACACACGTATATATATATATATATATATATAATATATATATATATATATATATATATATATATATATATATATATATATATATATATATATATATATATATATATATATATATATATATATATATATATATATATATATATATATATATATATATATATATATATATATATATATATATATATATATATATATATATATATATATATATATATATATATATATATATATATATAGTTTGTTGCTGTAGCTATTTTGACTTATGCTGGTCATTTGCTTACGTATTTATATGGTTTTCTAACCAATGTTTGTATATGTACCGACCGCAATTTTTTCGTACCAATAGTCTCACTATGATTCAGTGAGAACTTTTGCTGCTGGGTCGTATGACCATTTCAGTTGTTGTTGTGCATACAGCTTACCTAGTTTCATGACTACTGGTGTAATTATACTCAATATATTTTACTGTAGTTGATATGCTAATTACCGTCAATATCTCTAAAACTAATCGGAACAAATAGCGGCATTATTTCTTGAAGTAAGTTTTACTTATGAGTTTTTAAGTAATGTATTGTTCTTTTAGGTTCTTGAAGTCATCGGTTAGTGTTAGAAAATATTTCATGGAGTTATTCAATATTAGGAATAGGTCTTTCCAGCAACCGTCATTAGTGCTACCTGTTTTAAACGCGTCTTATACTTGATGTTCTACAATTAGAGGCAATATTTGTTTACGTAGGCTTAATTTAATAAGTATTAATGTTTTATCATATTGGTAAACATTTTATTGGAATAGGAATTAGTTCTTTATAGCATAATAATAATAATAATAATAATATTGCACTTGATAAAGCATCATTTAGTTTATCTGTGTCAAAACCTAGGCGTCGTTTCTGCTCCTTGGCAATTCTGGTGACTCGGATGCTTTCAGTGGTCCTTAAAATGACAGCCATTACCTTAAGGTGGCAATATCCAAAATGGACGCACATTTTAATATATTTATTAATACATCCAAGTTAAGTATAAGTAAAAGTAAGTATTATTTTAAATATACATTCAAAACTGCTTGTTATATTTCACTATTTTAATAAGATGTCTTCAATAATGTAGAGAAAGCTTAGGAAATAAGGAGGTTGATCGTCTCGAATGAGTTCGTGGGTTCGAATCCTGCAGTGGGCAATCCTGTATTGCCAACTTCAAATAGTGGTGACAGCCGTTAATGCTCTTCTGCCACTACAAAAATAAAATCAGTTGATACTTTTTTATTCACATATCGTTCAAATCAGTTTTTGTCTCTCTCGGTATTCAAATGTGCTAAATAAAAAATATTTTTGCTCTCCATTGATTGTTCGTAAAATTATTATCTTCTGTACATTGCAGATCTAACGCATGCGCTAATATGATACCTTAAATAATCTCAAGGTATGAACTAAATTAAATCAAAGCATTTCGAGTTAAAGCATGGTCACTGCATTAGAGGTAAAGTATGTAAGAGTTCTTCTCACGTCAATATACGTTTAATTCTTGCAAAACTATAAGATTTAAAGACGTCTTCTTTGAAATTAGTTCTAGGTCCTTCACTCTTTGGAAATCTTTTGTTAGACACTTGATCTCCTCAGGCAATTCGACCTACTGATAAAAGTAATTGTTTCTAAAAACTAATTATATCATATCAAAATAGCTCTTGCACAATCCATGTCTTTAGCTTCTTACAATAGCTTGTCTCATGGCACTGTACTGTATGTGCCATTATACAAGTGCTACTGAATCTATTTTTTACTTAATGCTTAGGTTTAGTGAACTTTCCATATAGTTTAACTTCAGGGTTCTCGCACATTTAAGCTAGACTCCTATTTGTAGGTGCATGTAATATTTAATCTTGTGCATTCCTAAAATTTTCAAAACTCTATATAAAAACAAAATCCTATATGGTTACTGAGGCCGCAACAGCTAGGGAAATATCTTTTCTTATTAAATGTTGTTTACCTTGATGGGAAGCTCGCTTGGGCTTATCCTTAGTAACTCTAGATAATTTGTCTGGTATTATTTCGTGCAAGACTTATTTTAATTGTCTTAACTTCTAACTCGAGTATTATTTTATATATGGGCTCTCGTAACTCCTAGCTTTCGGCGTCAACAATTAGTTGAGTTGATAGAAAGTAAGATGGTCAAAATGTAGCTGAAATTCTATTACCAGCATGTTTTAAGGGGTTATTGTACGTTCATTACCTTCTTGTTCAGCTTTTTCTTTAAGAATGGTAATATTGTTCAAAACTTTTCTAGATTCTGTCAACCCACACAATCTTAACAATACGTCAACAATTATTCATTCTAATTTTGCAACACATTTTCTAGACCTACCATTACTTTTGTTCTACTTGAAAACTCTGTAAACAAAGTGGCGACCCAACCAAATGACCTGCACACGGAATAACCCAAAACAAAAAACCCCGAAAAAACTATCCACGACAAAAATTATAATTTTGAGATACACAAATACTAACGATGACCTAGCATATAAAATATGGTGTAGGATTTATGCTTTAGGGGGTGGGGTTCAGGGTTCAGGATTTACCCTTCGCTAAATAATAATTCTCACCTTTTGTGATTCTATGTTCTTCATATTGACTGGTAAATATGGACAGAAAGGATTAAAAGAATATGGAGGCAAACAGCAAAAAATAAAAAACATTTAGATTATTAATCAACTATTCCTAAATTATTTGTAATTTTTAAAACCAAAATATTGCAATAAATTTTCACTTTTTAACATTTTCAATGAAATTTATTTTGAAATTTGATTTTCCTTATCGTAATAGAAAATGCCTAGTGTTAAGAATTAATTTAAATATAAAAAATTTCTAAGAAGGTTTTTAATTTGCCGAGGCAATTTTGTATGGCCTATTTTTTCTTGACCTGTTTTGCGCGCAGGCTATTCTGTAAGGGCTATTTTATCGGCGCTATTTTGCCACGGGATATTTTGTTGGGGTGCCGAAAAAACCTAAAGGACATAGTAAATGTTTGCTACCACTAAATAAAAACACTGGCATGCTCTGAACTTGGGATCCAATTCCAAGAAAACGAAGTCTTTATTCTATATTAAAAATTGAACTACGCTTTCTAAATCGGATCTTTTGTTGAAACTTGATAATTAGGTATGATTACCTGCAGGTAAACCGTTAGTTATGCAACGTCTATACATTTAATGCCCGTTTAATACGAGATTTTATTTATTTACTGCGAAATCTCTTCTGAATTTAGTTTTAGCTAGAGTTACAATCCAAATATTATAACCAGCCCATTCACCGATCGAAACCTCTATGATAATTACATGTTATCTATAAGTTAATACAAACGATCATTATTATTTAACTGCTTTTAGATCAAAATAAATTTTAGCGAAGCAAGGATAATTGATGAAACTATTTTTAAGCACTTAAAATATCTTAGCAGTAAACTATTGGAATCTCTTTATACTACTGTTTTCTTTAACCAAGATTTCTCAATTTGGAGATGTGTTTACTATATTGTGCTTTGTTCTTCAAATTGCCCTGAATTTGCTTTGCTAATTGTGTATATTGCCATTAATCCGACTTCATCTCTAGCATACTTCCATAAGGAAAAAGGGAGATATGGTTCTTTATTCGCTATTGATTTTTCAAGAACTTGTTAATATCATTTTGGATAAATTATCAGAATTATTTTTGTAGTTAGAACGTAACTGCTTGTAAAAAGTTCTTCTATAGAATGATGATCAGCGTAGCATACTAGCTATTTGTGCCAGTTATGTGTGCAGTTTTAAATCTCATACTGTGGCTGCCAGAAAGTGTTTCCGAGTCTGATTTACTATGTCTTCCTTCGATCGGAAGGCTTTTAGTACGTTGAACGTGCATTCTGAACCCTCCGCATTATCTACAGTGACAATGTCAATATATTTAGGTTGGAGTAGACAAATTAATAACTCATTAAATTAACAGCCATAACCACTTATCTTTTCCTGGTTGATCAAACTTAAGGGTTTAAAGTCAAAAACTTCTTTAGAGGAGTCTGTATAGACCTGAGTAATATTTTTGCGTGGAATCGTGGGTTTTAGATGAGGCAATATCGGGGTTTTCATGGACAAAATGGTTTGTGTTTGACACGTTCTTTAATAGATCTTTATTGAGTTTATTAATAAATTTAAACGTGAATAGAAAAGACGGATGGGCACCTAATGTCACTCTGTCTATTTCTACGCTTCGTCAGCCTTAAATGAAGTGCATTAATTTTCTTGATGACAATACAAAAATGGTGCCAGGAAAATCGTCATCGAGGCAACAGTGTATAGGAGGTTACGCGTTTTTTCAAATTATATGTGCAGCCTGCTACCTCATTCAAAAATGCACGGCTATCCAATGCAGTACGTTTTATGAACTTTGGTGTAAATTGTCGAATCGCGTCGCCCATGGTCAGGTTTTCATGAATGCCAATGCATACTGATCTTACAGTCCTGACACTTTCTGCTCCGCCGACGGCTTCCTTTGCTCTTTGACGACGGGCTCTCTCTCTGGTAACCCGAATCGCAGCACATTTTCGGTGAGCAATTAGTGCTGGCTGGCGTTAGGGTGGTCGCCCCCTTGCACTCCTTTCTGACCGATTTAAATTTCTTGGCAATCGAATAGACGAGCGAAGGACAATTCCTTTTTTGAAGTAACAAGAAAGAAAACCTTATCCACCAGGTTATTGAGGTCGATGGATTTTTTGCAAAGGCAGGCACCTTGTCATACCCTGGCCGGAGGAAGCATTCGTTAGTGCAGAAGAATTGCCTAGCGGGCCGAGTTTGAGGGTAGGCCACAATTGTCTAGCCGAGACATTTTGACACAATCGAGCAGCTCAGCCATCGGCGGCTGCTTCTCCGGTATGAAGCCTCGATGAGGGTAGTCATGGGTACTGCGACCTTGACCCAATAGCTTGAAGGGCAGAGTGAACGGATGCAGCCTCTTTCTATCGGGCTGGTGCGATGGCCTCCTGCCTCGGCTCTCGCCCGCCGCAGAGAGATCGCAGGAGAGCCAGCTAGGTCTTATCCAGGTTTTCACTGGCGGCGTCGCCCGCTACGAACGATCGAGTGCCGCTGAGAGGTCGCTGCTTCAGTCGCCACCGAGCTACTACGGGAATCTCTCACTAATTTAGCGATCCCCGAAATGACGCAGCGAATCCAGTCTGGTTCACGCCAGCCTTGCTTCTCCTCCGGCAGTCGCCGCCGCTGCTCACCCAATGAGCCGAGGAATAATTAATACCTTCGACGGCTTTTACACTGATCTAGCTTATACACGCAAAAAAGGCTGCCGCAGAGCCACGTAGGGATAGCCTAGAGTCTAGAACAGCTTTAACCAACCCTATTCGCTCACTAATACTGATAGGTGTGGTTGGATTGCGGAAAGTATTTTTCTTTCATATAGCGAATGCCCGCAACCATCAGCTGAACAAGTAAACGATCTGCGGCCGCCTTCTCTCTCGCCGTTTGTCGGACCATCGTTGAGCCATCATTACTATTCCTACCACAATCAATTCAGGGTTATATCCATCTGGTGGAGGTGCCACTTTGGGGAAGTGTGGAAATAACCATGCACCTTAGCTAGCAGAACTGTTATTCAACGCAAAACCTCATCGTAGTGTAATGATTATTTAGTGAGCAGTAGAACCGCCAAATGGCTGGCGTATTGGCACGATGAGCCACAAGCTTGGGGCCGTGCGGCCGTTACATGTCGCTAGTATTTCACTCTCACTGCCAGCTGCCCCTTCAAAACTATCGAAGCTCTGAAACTTCAAGCAACTAAAGTGACGGTCTAGACGCTGCCATCCCATTCAAATTTGCCCGCCGTCCGCCTCCTCTCGTTGCCATTTCCTTCACCGGCCTCGATCTCGGTCGTCCAAGCCCCTTATCTCAATATGTTTCTAGCTATAGATAACGATGCAACGTTCAGATGGTTTATTCCCTATGACTACGTCGGGCTTACGCTGATTAGTAAGTCGTAGAGCCGACTCGGGAAGGAGCGCGGCCGTCAAGAGCGAGTGGATATGACAGTTGGAGCTCGCAGCTGCGACCATCAACCTGACTTTCATACGTACATGCACACGGCATCGCTGCAGTAGATAGCCACTTTAAGGCCGAACGCTCAGAGCTTTTGGCCTAGATCCTTTGCCTTTCTTGAAGGCTGCAAACTGCGTAGAAGGTGGACTTTCACATGGACGATTAAGCGAGAAGGCCGTAACAGATTTGGGTCACCAGCATGCACTCCCGTGCGCACTTCTGGTAAGTGGCCTTACCAAACGGCGATTCCGCATTTTTTCTCAGCTTGATTTTCTTCACCCCATTGTTTTTCTAGAAGATGGACGCCTTCTTCATCGCTTTTTTAATCTTTTTTTTACTTGACTCCTCTATTCTCACACTGATCGCAGCTATTTATGGTACGCTTCCCATCGAGCTCCCTTAGCCTGCCAGTCCAGTGCCTGGATTATACACTGGCTGGCTGAGAGTGAATAGTGTCCTCTAAGCGAAACCAATCCCATCCAACCGGCGAATTTGGTAGCCTTTTGAAACAGCCAGTCACGTACGTCACGTTAGCCCAACAGGCACGAAATAACCATCCAGTAGTTTGCCCGACTCAGTTTGACTAAAAGCTGAGTGCAAATTGTTCTTATCACTTTTGCTACAATCCAGAGAGCCGTCAAACGTCACCCGGAAGCGAAGCCACCTAACGCTACCACAGCTCACAATAAGTCGGTGCGTTGCATGCTATCGCCTGAGGCGGCACCTAATGGTTTCACGCCCATGAAAGTAAATTCATCATTCGCCAGCTGCTGGTGTCCCTAGATAATCTGGCCACTGTGGAGTGGGAGCAGAGAGAGAGTGGGAGAGAGACAGAGACAGAGACAGAGAGAGACAGAGAGAGAGAGACAGAGAGAGAGAGAGAAAGAGAGACATAGACAGAGAGACAGAGAGACACAGAGAGTGGGAGAGAGAGACAGAGAGAGACAGAGAGAAAGAGATAGACAGAGATAGACAGAGAGAAAGAGAGAGGCAGAGAGACAGAGACAGAGTTAAAGAGAAAGAGAAAGAGACAGACAGAAAAATGGACTGACAGCAGACAGACGGACGGACAGACAGACAGACAGAAAGACAGACAGGCAGACAGACAGACAGACAGACAGGCAGACAGACAAACAGACAGACAGGCAGTCAGAGCCAGGGTCAGTGCAAAATGTGCAAGCAAAAGTTACCCAGCCATTTGGCTAACAGTCAACGGCAGCGTCAGATTTCTACGACATTCGTCGGTTTAAAGCCACCGGCACTATATTTACCACAAAAGCGAAGTGCTGAAACGAATGGGTCCCTACATCAGTGAAAGGTCACGTGGGGCGGCCACCGCATCTCGTCGTACGGCCACTGCAGGCTGCTCATCGGGCGGGCTGCCGCTCAGAATGTTGCAAGCCGCCGAGCGGCCTGCTTTGCATGCAGAGCGATGGCAGTCAGGCGCGAGCCGCCAGGTGCTAGTTCGATGGGATTGATTGCGCGATGGTGGCGGAATAGCTTTCCCGTTCGCCGTTTCCATCCATCACAGCAGTTATTTTAACGGTAGGATCTGTGTGGCTAAAATGCAGCGTCGAATGGCCGCCGGACAAGTTGAAGACGGCGTAGACATGCGAAGAGCAGTTGATCTGTGCCCACGTCTGCTGAGGTTTCGGCGGAAGCCCTTTGAACAACAAACCTGAAGAAGAGATAGGATAGAGTAGCGAAATTGAACAGCAAAACTAGCCGGGCAGTCAGGCAAGGCTGTAGGATCAAAATGGGAGGAGGAGGCGGACATCAGAGCTGCGGGGGAGTGTGGAGCTGAGCCGAGCGAAACTAAGCCAGCGAAACAAGGCTCGTGGTGGCGGCGGTGGCGGCGGCTCGTGGATGGGTGGTAAGGGCGGGCAGAGCAGTGGCTGCAGTGAGCCTGGCCGGTGTATTTTCGGCGCCACCAGGCAGTTGTTTACGGTCTCACACGTACCATTCTGCTTGCCAGAGAGGATAATGATGGTAAGGTAGGTAGTGTAGTCGGCCGAAAGCGTCATGTAGCCACCCGAAAATACAGGCGTGGAGATCGTGGCCGACTTGCCGTATTGCGAATCGGGCACCACCAGGATCATGCTTGGATCTCCGGTTGGCTCGTTTGTGGCGAGGTCGTGGCTTTGCGAGATTCTCGCCACCAGGACGGGCCTGGGTGACGTGAAGGAACGCGATCTGACTTTGACTTTCACCCTTGGGTTCACCAGCTCTACCGAGCAACAGCAGGAGAAGAACAAGGCCGGTGCAGGAAGAGAGGGAGAGAGAGACAGAAAGACAGAGAGACAAAGACACAGAGAGAGAGACAGACACATACTGACAGAGAGACAGAGACAGACAGAGGAGAGGGGGAGAGAGAGCGTGTGAGAGAGACAGACAGAGGAGAGGGGGAGAGAGAGCGTGTGAGAGAGACAGACAGAAAGAGAGAGAGAGAGAGACACACACACACACAGATAGAGACAGGCACTGAGAGAGACGGGCAGACAGACACAGAGGAAGAGGAGAGGGGAACAGAGAGAGCGTGCGAGAGAGACATTTAGAAAGGATGAGAGCGAGACATATAGCGATGCTTTTGTCTGCACGTGATAACGCTTTGGTGCTCGTCAGAAATGTTATGTAATACTATCCTACTCATTCCTAATGCAGTATCTAAAAACTTTGACGACTGACCGTCGACCTGGCTTATGACGAATCCAGAGGAGACGAACGGTAAAACGTTCCCTTGCTTCACGTCCGACTGCCTCTTATCAATGCACTAGCAGCTAGTCATAGCCTAGAGGTGATGTGCTTGCATTTCATGACCAAGCAGGTCGTCGGCTCTAGCTAGTCGGCTGCATTAAGCCAACAGTTGCAGCAGGCCAACCATTGACAACAGGCCTACAATTGACAGCAGGCCAGCAATTACAGCACGACAACCATTGAAAGTAGGCCACCTATTGTAGCAGGCCAACCATGCAGAAGGCAATCATTGACAGCCGATGAGGCTTTACCGCTACCATCGCTTATTGGTTCTGCAAGTTTAATAAGAGTGCTGCCACTAAATTTTGATTATTCATTTTCTTGGATCGACTTTTACAACGGCCGTATAGAGATGAAGTTCTCTCAGGTTGCTGTAAAATAACCACTCATAATAATCTTTCTAATTTAGGTACCGAACGGTGCATCAAAAGACAATTGATAACGCTTGGATGGACTTTCCTATTTGCCCAACCTAATAATGATCTTCTTTAGTCTTCATAAGTGCTACTAGTCTGGGCTCGAGCTGAAAGACGGCCTGAGTGCGGCCGCCGAGCGATTGACTGGCTATCGGAACGAGCTAGTCGGTTGTCGCGGCAGCAGCACGCTACGTACGATGACGACCGGAGGTGGCAGGCCTCCTTGATGACCAAATTCTTGACAGTTCCTAGGGCAACGTCGAACTGGTACCCGTAGGTTCGGCAGCACAGCTCGAGGGACGCCGGACCAGCGGAGATGATCTGATAGATGTCGGCCACACTGCGCCCGGACGTGGGTACTAGGTTGAACGACGATCCCCACTTGTTAACGGGCGTGAGCTGGACGGCGAGGTGGTCGCGAGAGTTTGAGACCCTGACACTGGTTCTGATATTGCCGCTGTAAGCAGCGACGATCTTGTCGGCGACGATGTGCGTTCCGGCTAGGTTGACGCCCTGGCCCTGGAACGAACGGAGATGTGGTGGATATTGGGGCGGTGGCCATGTGGCGGGTGGTGGCTGAGGCCGGGCCGGTAGCGGTTGGGGTGGCGCTGGATGTATTAAATCGTCTACCTGATAGACTTCGTTCTCCAACAGGGTCACAGTGAAAGATGGCCTGCCTGGCTCAGTGGTGGTAACCGTCGTCTGGCCAGGCTCAGTCGCGACGACATCATACTGAGCTAGGAGTGTCTCCGGCGCATAGGTCATGACGTAGTACTCAGCTCCTAGCACGTCGGCCGCAAAAGCGACGTAGCCGTCTGCTGAATTTGTGTCCTTGTTGAGTGCGAACACATCTGCCTCTGCAGAGCACTCGACCTTGAAGCTGTTTGGCCAGATGATCCCGGAGCCGGGCACTCGCAGGGCCGGGCTGAACTCAAAGCGCTGCAGAGAAGAAGCAAATGCCCGTTGCAAAAGGGTGATCAGCTAAAAATAATGCAAAGCTCATGACGCTCTGGCTGGGAGTGCTCATGCACCAGATAGAGCTGTAGTGGCTAGAGGTCACACGTGGGAAATTGCGTCACACATTGGCTCGAGGTCGCTGGGGATTGCCCTCCCACTCTCATCGAGGTGCACTGGAGCTTTGCCTGGCTTACCAGGCAGCTGGGCTGAAGGGGTCATTTGCTGAACTGCACCAGTAGCGATCCTTTAAGCTGGAATCCCGTCTAATAACTCTCTGACCACAGTTACGCTTCAAGCGAAGTCACTCACGAAGAGGGATATATATAAGGACAAGGGTTCGGCCGAAAGCCTAGCTGGTGAGTTAATGCTCTCTCGCTCTTCCCCGAGTAGTACCTGGATCTGAAACTGTGGAATGGCCACGGTGGCGTCGTAGTGGGCATCGGCTTCCTCCGGGTTCGACACGCGACACACAATGCTACCCGAGGGGTCATTTGCTCCGATGTACAGCTCGAGTGCATAGAGCTTGGGATACTCGACAATGTGCTCCTGGTAGATGACGTAGTAGGTCTTCGTAAAAGTGGGCGTCGGATAACAGTCCTCGTCGACCAGGCCGTCATTGTCGTTGTCTTAACAGTAAAGGAAGAAAGAAAATAATGAGAGTCATCGATCTCTTCCTCCATTCGTGAGAGCTTGGTTGAGCCCAAACCGGGATTGTGGCGGGGAGCAGCGACCAGGTGCATTGCATATCGTTTCAGCCGGAACGGTTGCAAGGGGCAGGGTAGGGCTTGGCTGAGTACCGAGGCCATCGTAGAGCTCTTCGTCCGCCTGTCCGGCGCAGTCATTGTCAATGCCGTCGGCGATGCTCATGGCGGTTCGCACGCAGGTCTACACAGGATAACGGTCGTCAGCTGTAGCCAACGGTCAATGAACGGCAAAAAACTGACTCTGCTGGCTGCAGTTCGCTGATAGCCTGAGGAGGGCTAAGCAAAAATCATGTGTGCACACCACAAGCAAGCCCAGTGATCTTTCTTGTAGTTTTGGCAGGCACATCACTTCGTTTTGCCACAAGAATTATCTGTGAATCTGCGTCTTTAAGCATGTGATTTGCATTACGTCACAGGATTGCCTAGCGGGTCGAAGTTATGAGTGAAACCACATGCATCCGGGCATCCCTTTCCAGCCAATGGCTGGCGCGTTTGCGACCCTACCGACGGAAGGAGCTCGAACTTCAGCCCTACCACGCTAGCGTAAGATTCGCGGTCCTGTGCGCCGAACATGATCAGCATGAAATTGCCATGGTTGCCGCTCAACACGTGACGGTGGCCTAAAATCAGCCAAGAGCCTTTTCTCAGTCAAAACATAGTAACTCAAGTCTGGGACCACTAGTGGTGCTACGGACAGCATTTAGCTCGTACGCTGCATCCACACGTCATCGCTACAGGCAGGAGCAGAAAGCACTGGCTTCGTCACAGCGGCTTCGTCACTCGAGCGCCGAAAGCGGCTCTTGAGCCTGAGCCACCGCCGCTCGACCTTGAGCGAAGAATCGCTGGGTCAAAGAGCGAGATTTCGAGCCGTTCGCCCTGGGTTCGCCTCTGGCGTTTTGCTGTGCAGCGTATTTAGAGGGGACGACGCTCCGTCGAGCGGATTCAACTGCGTCGTGCCGGGCGCTCCACGGCCTGGTTACCAGCTCGCAGCTTTCGAAACTGTTGAGGCGGCCCGACCAGAGGGGCTCGTGATCACACTCAAGCGAACAATACAAATTAGTAATAGTAATAATGATAAGAGGCGTGTGCACTCTCAAAGCGTGTGCACTCTCCTTTGAGAACTAGAGGTCTTTCTAGAGTGCTTTTACATAAGTTGCAAGCGTAGCGCGCCTTCAATGGATGTCTTGTGGGCGCTACCGTCCGCTCCAAGACGCGTACCAAAGCAAGTCGACGCTCCTGTCAAACCGGTGTAGGATAGGCCTCGAACCGACGAACAGTTTAGCGAAAAATTCTCTCAATTCATGTGAAGGCCGTCAATTTCTTTAAGTAAATCCACGACTAGCTGTTTCGTAACGACCAGCCGACGGACTCGTAGCGCCGGCATTAGCACCTTGCGGAGGCCCGCCAGCGGCTGCTGTTCCCACTTGAAATTGTCGCTCCACACAGAGAACTCGACCCGCAGCTGCCCTCTTTTACCGTCCCGCTTGCGTGAGTGTGCACAGCGGACTCCTGCTCTGATCCCGGAGGCAAGGACGGCGGGCAAACACGGTGAAAGCGCCCGGCAGGCCCGTCGAGAATTTTCAATTTTTCGCTGGGATGACCTGACGGCTGAACTCACCCTACCTAACGGCGTCCAGCCAGGTCTTGAATCTGCTTGAATCTTCAATTAGGTGTATCAAGTAAGCCAGAGAAAGAGGTGGCACTTGTGCTCACTATGTGTGACACACTTAGTTCATTTAGCGCCCTATACGTACACCCTGTATAGCACCCTAAGGGAACCTAATCTCTATACCGCCATTTTACATATGCTGCAGGGGCTTGAGCCCTCGACCTTGGCGCTCAAATGCTAAGAACCTTGCCTCTGGGCTACTGTTGTGGCGGCACCCGATTTGGTGACGAGTCCCGCCGTATTGAACAGACTGGTCATCGTTTCACAAACAGGGCCCATCTTGATGGGTGACGAAGCTGACAACAGCTTGGTCACGCTTTCTCTGATCTGCACCTTGCTCAAGTTTATTCAATAAGTAAGACTGCTGCAGCCCAGCCGTCAGGAACTAGGCATTGGACTTGATGAGATCAACATCTCTGATCAAGTCGTCAAGGAATGTTTGGTTGGATAGAATGGACGTCGTTTCCCAGCTGCACCTCGGAAATTGCCTTCTCGATCTACAGCGTCTTCCTCACATCGCTTTCCGACTTGGTGCGTTCTCCTGGAAACACCCGGTTAGTCTTCAGAGGAATGGTTTGGGGAGCTCATGGGTATGGCACCGAGGGCGATGTTTCGCGGAAAGGGAGCTGTGACTACTTGATAGCAGGTGCGCTCTTGCCAGGTTGAATACGGGCTCACATTACCGAGGTATCCATTGCTTCAGAAGTCAGTTGGCTTACGGCCACAGTCTTTATAGTATCAAATTTATGATGAGTGAGATCTATTATTTTGAAGAATAGCTGATGAAAGCCGTGCCTCTGCGACTTGTAATCGACAGAAAAGGTAGCCATATCATATGGAGAAGTATTTAGCGCTTTTATAAAAAACTCTATTGAGTTTTATTTGAGCACAATTTTTCAGAGCTATTATGGTGGAAGAAAGCGTTACGTAAAAAATTGATTTCTCCTAGAAACCTCAGCGTTGGCCATAGCTAATTTCTTCCCTTTTCTAGAGTTTGGGTAAATTTTAAATTTCATCACTGCCCGGTTCACAAAGGCAACCTTTACGTGAGCTAGTTTCCATTCTATACTTTTGAGACATTATAAAATATGAAATAACACTCACTTCTCTACCCAAACAAAAAGCGTTACATTGTGTAACGATAAGAAATTTGATCTAAGATTTATCCATTAGGCCACAGTTTCGATCTTAGGTGCAAAATTGGGAGAGCAATTCAAAAATAATTTCAGCGTAGCAGCAGGTTCGGTGCATCAATGCATCCGGTGTATGCGGTGCATCTTGTGCATCCATCCATGACTGGTGGGTGGATAGCGCACATACAAACATACAAAATACTGTTGCTTTCAAGCGAGCCAGAGTAAAAAACTTCACCTAAAAGATCTCAATAATAATAACTAGGAATTCTACATTTGTGAGCTTAATAATAGGAAGTATGGTAGCAATAAACCATATGTATAACATCATAAGAGGACAAAGTCTCTTTTGCTAATACTACAAATACGCTGGTATAAAATAATTTCAATAGAGTACTGGATAGCACGCACAACTTAAGCGAAAGAATGAGGACAAACAGGGTAGTTTATGCAGACGTAACCTATTCTGTGAGCAGTGGGTGGGTTTCAGCTTCTATTTAAATCTTGTCATGTCAGGCCATGTCGAGACCTCAGCCGGTAATTAGTTACTAGCATTTGGAGCAAGGAAGCTGAAAATGCTTGGTCTTCATTGGATTCGACGCTGGTAAGGAGCTAAAGTCCGAGGAGCGGATTGTGGGAATGAAATCTCAGGTAGAAAACTGGTCAGGTAGATAAGCCGAGCAAGAGAATGAGTGGGTGTAGAAGTGCGTCGTCACCCGACCTTGAAATAAATACTAGACGGGCGTCAGTGCGGGGCAGCAAGAACTGGTGTGGTTTTGAAGCTGCGACACTCGCGAAAGAAAAGTCTGCATACAGCAGAGTCGTCTGCCAACTGCAGAGTAGTCTGCCAACTGCAGAGTCATCTGCCAACTGGAAGTACCTAATTTCACAGGCTAGAATTTCAGCGAGTAGTCAGTTACAGAAGTCTAGATGAGGTGTCACAATGTAATGCATAGACTGATTTGGTTTTGGTATCCTTGGTTAAGCACGCCCATATTTTTGAAACTGTATGCGGTTGAACGTAGGCAGTCTCGAATGTGCAGTTGATGCTGTGATCTCGTGTCTAGTAATTTCTTTGAACAGAACTCTCCGATTTCTCCCAGAGGTAAGTATTCTCGCCTCACCCATTTTGAGGTCTTGCCTTTTCAATGTAGCAGCATCACTATGTTTGCCTATAAATACTAATAAGTTAGCTATATGTCATTCACTTTGAGAGCGCTTGCGTCTATCTAAGTGTAAATGTCTGCAAGACATGCTGCAAGGGTAGACTAGAGAGCTTGCCATGTTGCAAGGTAGAGAAAGATCAATACGCCGGTGAAACTTAGCCTAAAGTCCATGCACCTCTAACTTAAAGCCACGAGGCTTCTCAGCCATATAATTCGGCAATATTTTAGCAGTCAGTATCGCTTTAGTCCTCATGCATATCCCATACGCATTCAAAAAATCGTATTTTTCTAGCATGCAACTTCAATGTATGCTAATAGTTTCAAATTATGACGATCCAAACCTATCTCAGTATCAACTACATAAATTAGTCACATAATTATGTATATATCTATTGTATTTATTTACGGTATGATTTATTGTATTATGGAATTGTGTGTAGACGTGCATGCAGACCATCTGTCGGCTAGATACTATGGCTCTTAGCTTCGTAATATATGGCCAATACTGAAATGTGCTGCACTTTTAGATTTTTCTCTGCTGCTTAGCTGGCCAGTTTGACTGAAGTAATGTAAACCACAGATGATATTTCTGAAAGAAAGCTTTGATATCTTATAGGCTCAATCTATTTTGTTTTAGTTTCGCATACGAAAGAATTCGTGATAAAGATGAAGGTACCCAAAAGTCCACCGGCACTTCAAATGCGTAACAAGATGCATTAATTGCTGTTTAATTTAGGTGTGACTATTGACATTTTTGTGTAAACCAAAGGCAGAAACGACTGAATGAGTTGTAGAGATTTTCAGATTTTAACAGCAATCCATGCATCCATCTTTTGCATGATATCGGCGGTGAAACTAAATGGAAACATTTCAAGTTAATAAAAATCTCACCATGCACATTCTTGAAGCTTGATATTGGCAACTGCAGGGGCTGTCCAAGTAATGCGAGAATACGAAACACACAACACTGTCTTGGACAAGTACCAAGTTCTCAATAATTAAAGTATGCCTCATCAAAAGGGACCAGTGAAATTTCCTTGAAGGTTTTGTGGACTTTATAAACTTCTGCTGTCTAATGTGCTTATTAGGCGTCAGCAACGACGGAGCCACGATTGTCTTTAATGGGACAACACTCTCAAAATTTTCATGTAAGCAGGCAAGACCAGCAAGTGATAAAAGACTATATCGCAAAATCACCACTGTTATTAGACATGAACTCTTTGGTTGTTCTTCTAGCGGAAGTAGGACATAATTCATCATTGGTGACGTTCTGAGATAGGCACAAGAAGAGGCCCAGGTCACTGTCAAAACAAAATGGGATGAGGCAAAATGCCCCCTGTCCCCTAACTCACCCACAGCTCGGCCGTGCTGATATTGGATCGTTTTTGGTGGACCTTAGTAAGGGTGAGAAGAAACACGAACTCATGCGCATGCGATTTTTTTATTTAAAATAATGTTTACTCAAATTAATCGTTTGAGAATATATTGATGTTGTGCCAAATACTATACATTTATTACTCTTCCGGATTTTACGGTTACACGTGCCAGCGGTTCAAATCTCAGGAAACGTTCTTTAGCCTATCCAAAAATCTTTTATTTTTATTCCTTTTACTTCCGATATGTTTCTGAAGGTTAGTAAGTTTTTGAAAACTTAAGCTGAGTGCCGAAGTGTGCCACCTGGACGCCAACTAAGATGAGGTAAAAAGAAATTTGTAGATTAAAGGAATTTGTATATGGAGAACCTGAGGCAGCTCGCTGACGGCTTGCTGCTTGACCGGCATTTAATCGTTTCTTTAAAAAAACTTTCCATTCAGAAACTCAAAGATAGCATTTACTTAAATTATTACCCCTCTGTGTACTGAAGCTAAGTATGTGTGGCGGAGGCGCATGCCGGCTCTGTCGGCCCTGTTCAGCTCCATCTACTAAAACATGCTCTCTCGTTAGGAAGGATCGCATTGAATCTGCGACGCAGACAGGGAATAGCTAGTTAAGCCGCTATTTACATAATTTATGTTTAACCATTTTGACCGCTAAATCCATAATCCCGGTTAGCCCCTCCCAGGAGCTATTCCGGGGAACTCGGCAGAGCTGCCAAGTTTTTGCCAGAGAATGTTTAGAGACTCCTCAGACGCAGCTCATTTTGCCTCGGTACGATTTCATGCTAGAGCACGCGTGAACGATTAGGCTGCTTGCTAGCATTCTCAGACGACTAGCTCGCTGCGGTCAACATCCGTGCGTCGTCGGCTTTTAGCTTCCTGCGGAGTTTATTTTTCTCGCCATTTCCAAAATGGAAGAACATCACAAGAGCTGAAGAGCTGCATCAGTTTTAACCTCGTCGTGTCCTCAGGTCATGTATGGACACTAAATTAGCTGTTCTATTCCTCCGCTTGAAGACCGTTGGCGACGGAAGCTTTAGCTCTGCAGGTCCTAGACTGCGGAACTCGCTTCCACAATTCTTACGCAACGACTACTAGTCTCCTGCTGCCGACTATGGCTCATCCTTTTCAGCGGTTCTGAGCTTCTACGTCCACGCTACTCAATACCTCAACTGCTCTCCTGACTACTCTCCTGCTTACCACTTTCTCTTTGTTTGGTGAGACGAAGTCTGTTGGCTACCGAATACGTACCGAAAGCCACTTAGGCTGCGGGAATGCTATATAAAGCTCTCCTGCGTTACACCCACATAGTCTTTATGGCTTTGTGGAGTTACATACGAGATTACAGATGAGTTATATTGCGTTAAGCGATGGACTTAGACTGGAGCTCTGAAGGTTCGCAGAGCGAAACTCCTTTGTAGCCTGCGCCTAACTCTCTGGCGCCCCTCATTGCCCCACCCCGCTTTTTGAGACAGTGAGTAAAGATTTGCACCGATCGGCAGACCTTGCGCTTGCTTCTCATTCGTAAAAACTCTGCCGCTTCTTCACAAAGTAACCCGTAGTCTTGTCTGATAGTTACACGAAAACCTTTGGATTCAGTATGAGGCCATCTGATATTGGACTCGTGGTGGTATGTGTAAGATTAAATAAAAGCAAACTTATTTATCCCCATTTCTCTAAAAATATCCAGTTATTAAAGTATTAGCACAAGCATAAAAAACTTCAGGGTGAGAATTGAGAACATACTGAGAAGATTGGTCCGGCAATGGAATAACTGTTTGGGGTTCCCATCAAATCACAAGCAAATTAGAAATGGGATCTGAAGTTTTGGCGATCCCAAATTACAAGCAAGCGTTAAAAAACGAATAGAGAAGTTCACATTTAGTACCCAGAAGTTAATCAGACGAATCATAGCTGCAAATAAAACATTTACCTATATCTGCATCACATGTGACTTTTGCCACAATTTATCCATCGACTGATTAGCTTGATTCCATTTAATTTCTATTACTGGTCCATTACTTGACGTATCAACGTTTAATTTAAAATGAGAGTTCAGTTCTGTCTGGTTGCAAACCATTTTAGGATTTGCTATTTAATTTCGGTTGCACACGTTGTTGTATACGTTTCCCACGATTTCAGATAATATAATTCAAGAACGGTTGATGATATTTAGAGTTAAACTGATCCAAATGAAATCGCAAGGGAACTCTTTTATTGATTTAAAGCAGAGCTGAACTTACATTTGACATTAAATTTCATCTCTTAAGTATTGGTCGAGTTGTGAAATTTAAAGAACGTAAAGCTAAACCATTTATGAGCATTTTACGAGTCCCAAAATATGTACCCCAACAAGCAGCAAACTCGTTTCTTGTTCTGCGAAGTTTGAACAATTTAGATCGCGAGTCGTATTTGATGCAGAGATCAGTAAATCTTCCAATTTTAGATACAAGGTTATGTTACTTTCGGTTTACTTTCGCGACATGGGTTGCCTGACCATTTTAGTGCGTTTCTTTAATGTATGTACCAACTCCATTTCCAAAATTCTTGTCTTTCAAAATTTACCTAAAGAAATTATTCGCTGTTGGACCAATTGTCTGAGTATTTTCTCGACATTTACCCTTGAGCCCATCAGCTTTGCTTAGCCTTTGTGCACACACATCTGCATTTTCCTGAGGTGGCGTGAAGAGGCTGAAATCGTCCAGTGGATACAATTTGTCTATTTTGCAGCCAAATTATTCGGAAAAGGATGAAAAAAGACTCATTGGAAGAATTTGTTAACATATGAGAGACGTATATAGGGCGTATTTCGATATACCTTTCGGGGATCAGGACATACACGGGGCACAATGCATTTGTACACGCGAGGACTGCAAGAAAGCTCAAGAAAATAATACGGCAGCTTTTTACTGCAAAATTTTACTTCACGAGTCAAATAATAATATTTGAGTATAGTATTATATTTTCTCATTGTTAAAATACTTTTTTGTTCATGTTTTAGAATGATACAGCATTTAGTGGGTCCCTGTGATTCGTCCTTGATGTGCTTATGCGTGCTGACACTGGGCATGCTGTCACTAACCACATTTGCATGCTGACCCTGTGCATGTCACCCCTAACCATGCTATTCATTTTGTTTGTTTTTCAAGCATGATTTTACTTACCATTCAACTGCATTTCACTTTACAGCAAATGTAAAGCGCTTAGAGAGAGATTAAGTTCTCTGAGGGCGCTTTATCAAGTGAATTATTATTATTATTATTATTATGCAGAGCGAGAAAAGAGCCATACAGTTTTCTATCGCAAGAATCCGTTACAACCCACTGAGCACTGAAGAAAGAAAACTGATTCTTCCATGAGGTGGACTCCTCCATGAGGTGGACCCTTCCATGAGGCGGACTCTTCTTAGCCTTGGATTGGAAAGAACGCAACGTTCCATCACATAGCCAGACCTTCATTTCCACCCCCTGCGCCACAATGCCAGAGCTTCCTGTACCCACTCTTCTGAAGAGAGGCTAGCTGTCTACAGAAGAGTTTACTAAATTGAAGTGTGAGGAAGACGCTGTGGATCCAGATGACGATTTCGGCAGTGGAGCTGAGGAGAGAAGTCGATTTTATCCAAGCAAAAATATCTCAACGACTAAATTAGAGGAGCTGTTCTCACCAAGTCAAATGCCCAGCTTTTTGAAAACTATGCTGAAGCAGCGAGCCTAGTTGGATAACGGTGTAAAAGTGGCAGATCAGAGGAAGCGTCGCTGAGCTTAAGCCAGAATCTTCACCCATCAAGATGGGTTCTGGTGGTGCCATAATGTCTCAAATCTGTACAATGCGATAGGAATCCCCTTTTGCCCGAATCGGTGGCGCTACTTCATTGACAGCTCATGCAGGAGCTTTAAAGCCGTACGGCTAGCCAACTAGTGCAAGTTGCCGTCTGTTCTTCTGGCTAGCTCTCTGCACCTAAGAAATGATCGCAGCAGCGCCAGGACCAAGCTGAACGCCTTGATTTATGATGATTTCGGCTGGAAGGTAGTCGGACACTTGACATGGCGGATCTTCTGATCGGTCCCAGGTGTGGTTTTACTGAGTTTTCTTGCTGACTTTGCCGTGGTTAAAGCAGGGCCGCCATACGGTCGTGGATTAGCACTACTGGTCGACACAGCGGGCAGAATTTCCTTAGTGACAAATAGTGTCAAAAATAGGTGCAACCGGTGGAGCCCCAAAAAGTGCCCATGCCATCTCTGGACATATAATCATTACTCACGAGAAAATGCGTCACTGATGTATATAGGGAGTCGAAAGCAATCGTGTACCCTCCAATTGTCTTCCCTAATATCTCTGAAACAAAGGTCTTGGCTTGCATCATAGCGGGACCACGGATAACGAAAGTAATTAAGTGCAATGATCTCCGATGAAGCTCGTTACCTAGTAAGCAGTGATAGTCCGGAAAGTTAAAATTCTGGCTCTTCACGACCGAGTTTGTGGGTTCGAATCCTGCAGTGGAAAATTCTTTATTGCCAACTGCAAGGGGTGGTGATAGCCTTTAACACTATTCAAGCGCTATACAAACGAAGCTTTTGAATCAGGCAGTTTTTCCTTTGGAAAGCAGCTTGAAACACCTACATCGCTACGATTCTAGGCCTCGTGGGCAGTCACAAGGCGGAAAACTATATAAACACTGTTATGACACAGATAAAAACCATGCGATAATGGGTGGGACAATTTCCTTTAAAGTTTGTGTCTTTGATACTCATTCTGAAAAATCCATGACCGTACTAGATGAACAAGGCTAATGCTTCAATCAGGGTTGACTATACTATGAACAATACTCCCTAATGAAAGACGTGGTAAAGGAGACCTTTGGGCGATGACTCCAGAAATTGAAGATTGTAAATCCAATTGTAAATCTTGCTAAATACGTCTACATTTTTTGTAATCATTTGTTATGCTTATTGTATAGGCTAATATGGATTAGGGTGTTATTTTTTTGTCTCTCAATCTAAAGAAGCGAAATTGCTATTTTTCTCTTTGGAAATGAGCAAATTTCAAACTTATTACTTTCCTGGCAGAAAAGCCAGAGTTTTGTCTAGAATAACAGTCAGTTTCAATAATTGTGAGGATCAGGAATTAGGTATTAGCTTAATCTACTTCCGGGCACAATTTTTTTTATAGCGTTCTGATCAAGTTTGGTTCTTATGGACACTGACCTTGAGCGTGAAAGCTAGCTGACACTAGGACACGTCAGCAACCTTTTTGGCACGATATGATCAAAAATGGTAGGACAATTCTCGAGAGTCATGCTAAATATGATGCACGCCGAAGGCGTACCCTGATACGCTAGTAGCCTGAGTGCCGCCTGAACCACTCCCAAGACGTCTTCAAGCAACGCGAAAAGGGCTTTGGGGCATGCAGAGTCAGAAGGGCTGCACCGCACTTTTGCACTTCACATCCCAAGCGGCAGTAGCTTTGATTGAGGCCACCTAGTCCCCGGCTACCGTAACTAACGGATTCGTACCTTCGTAGATTCTACCCACGCCATTTCGAGGCGGCGGCCGGCCGTGGGGAGACTGCCGGGATGAGCTTGCACTAGGAGCTGGGACGCCGCAAGGCTAGGAAGTCACAGGAAAGACTCTTTCGTAGCTAGCGCGCCCCAGAACTAAAGATCTCAGCAAACGCGTCAGTTGCCAGAGGTTTGCAAGACTTTAATAGCAAGACAGCTATTTTAATTTAAAACAGGCGATTCAAAAGCGGAAGGTGCGGGTCACAGAGCGAGCCGCATCCATCCCAGTTGGGCAATACGGATGCATCGGGTGGTGACCCCTTTTAAGCCAGTGACACCGAATGTCATCCGACAGTTTCATGTCATGAAGAATCAGCACGATGAGTCTGTGATGTAATCATTTGAATGTTCCTACAACTCTCGTACAAAACTATAGTCTTGATTCAGACTTAAAGAACATTTCGCAAATTTTCTGAAAAACACCCAACATATTATTCTCTCTCTTTCTCTAACTCTCTCTCTCTCTCTCTCTCTCTCTCTCTCTCTCTCTCTCTCTCTCTCTCTCTCTCTCTCTCTCTCTCTCTCTCTCTCTCTCTCTCTCTCTCTCTCTCTCTCTCTCTCTCTCTCTCTCTCTCTTATTTCTTCCCATTTTTCTTCATGTCTCTCAGGGCCTGAACAGCGAGACAACAGAGCTTACGTACGGGTGCGCTACACGAGCTTGCTCGTAAACTTGGGCTGCACTTTTTCAATTGTGAATCGGTGGATTTAAGACTTTAGCCCTTAACCGATAATATAAATTGATACCTACTTACTTGATGATTAGCTGAACCTTTTGAAGAATGACATTGCAGCTCGGAAAATACAGGCAAAGATGTAAAGCCGGACGTTGTCTTTGATATCTTACAAATCTCAAATACTGTGGAAACAGTGCCCTTTGTTCGTATGCTCCCAAAGCCTGGAACTCACTCCCGACCAGCGTCACAACATCACTTAACTTGTCCACATTTAAAAAGAAACTAAAACGCATCTGTTTATCACAGCATTTAGTAGGTCCCTGTGATTTGCCCATTACATGCTTATACGTTCTGACGCTGTTTCATGCTGCCACTAACCACACTTGCATGCTGACCCTGTGCATGTCACCTCTAACCGTGCTATTCTTGTTTTTTGTTGAGCATGCTACCACTAAACCTACGATCGAGCTTTTGCAACAATCGCAAAGCGCCTAGGAAGAGATTGAGTTATCTGAGGGCCGTGGATTTCTCGTTTTCTTCTTGAGAAGTAATTGCTTGATGGCCCCACGGAAATTGTAAGGATTAAACGTAGCAATAAATAGAGTCTGTATATAGAGATACTGCCTCTATAACTGCAGAGCATTATCGCTCTGCTGACCATTAGTTCCTCTCCCATGCCGCTGGCTGGCTCTCACCTCGAACATTGAGTCGTTCTAGTCCCAAGTCAACCGCTATTTCGGAAGCAGCATAAGTGAAGAAAATAACAGTCGTCAGAATAAAACTAATACGTTAGTGTAGAGCCACAGTGAACCTTGTCTCCATCTAGGCACTTTACATATGCTGCAAAAAAAGCATGATCGAATGGCTAGTGGTAGCATGCTCAATGACAAGGGTAACATTATTAGACGTGCCTTACACATGGTCGCCAAGCAAATACGGCTAGTGGTAGCATGCACGGCGTCAGCACGCATAAGCACGCAAAGTGCGATTCCCATAGACCCACAAAATACTGTGACAAACAGGTGTGCTTTATACTATTTTCAAATGTCGTCAAGTAAGGGGATGTCGTGACGCAGTTGGAAGTGCGTTCCAGGCTTTTAGAGCATACAAACTAAAGGCATGGTCTCTAAAGAATTTAAGGTACGTGGGAGGTTTGGCTAAGCTGTTGGATTCAGAAAAGCTGGCGGTGCGATACTTAGCATGGTGGGGTGTAGATCTGATTAGCATGCTAGAGCTTAAGAATTAAGAAACCTAAAATTTAGTGGCAGAACCTTGAAGCCGATGCACTGCTTGACTGGGGGCCTGTCCAGTTCGGTGAGAAGTTTTGTAATGTGGCAACTGCGATAGCTCACGAAAAACAAGTCTAGCTGCAGCGCTTTGTACGAACTTTAAGCGTTTGATATGGCGGTAGATCATGCTGGTAGACCGGAAATCCGTTACAGAAGTCCATACGGGATATCAATAATGCATGGACCGATTTAAATTTAGTATTCCTGTTAACCAAACCTGAGTTTTAGCAATGCTGTGCAGCTGAAAGTAGGCAGACTTGACTGAGGACCTGATGTGGTCATAATGAAAAGTCACTTTGGAGCTGCACACCTAGATTTCATGCAGATTCAACAGGAGCTATGCTGGCAGAGCCCATTTTGAGCGTTAGCTTTTCTATCTTCTAAAGCACACTTGGTTTTCTTATAGCTAGTAAGTTGATTTAATCAACATTCAATTAAAGAAAGTTGGCTGCCACCCATGTCCTGAAGTCATCAATACATGCAGCAAGGCAGGTGACAGAATTCGTCGCGATGGAGGACTGAGACGGATCAAAGCAAAATTACAGCTGAGTGTCATCCATAGAAGTGAAAGCCTGGTTTGTGCCTTGTCATCATAAGGGCAAGAGGGACAGTATTAACCGTGAAGAGAAGAGAAGCTGTGAATTTTCCAAATTCTAAAGGAGATAATCATCTGTATTGGTTTATTAACCGGCTGCTGTACATTTTCAAGATCGCCTGAAGTATTTCAGCTGGTCAGAGAAGAAATGTAAGATAGCATTTCTCACCGAGTGATTGAAATGTATTGTCACCGGGCTGTTGTCCTTGAGGTTTTTCTCTCTCACCAAGACTCAACTTTGCGTTTAGGAATTATCAGCGCATTGCTAGTAGTTGCCCCATCAGAAAGACCAGATTCTTCCGTCAAACCTTGCAGCACATCAATGCATACATTCAAGCAAGGCGCCATTGATCTCGTCCTGAAGTTCATATCTCAATCAAAGAAGACAATAAATCCCTTGGACCATATTCCCACTCTCCTGCTCCTACGTTGCGTCGACTTGCTGCAGCCATGCATAACTAATATCATTAGTATATCATTAGCCTCAGGTCATGTCCTGGCACCTTTCAAAAAAGCTGTGTTCAGGCCACTACTCAAGCAAGCGACACTAGACCAAGAGAACTTGAGTAACTACAGCCCAGTCTCCCTTCTACCATTCCTATCAAAGACACAGGAACGAGTCGTGGCAGAAGAAGAAAAAAAGAAAAGCTGAACTCGTATATTGAAACTTCAAACCATGCTAGTACGTTCTAGTCTGGCTTTAGAGCTAATCCCTCCATAGAGTCAGCATTGCCTCGGGTGTACAACGACCTACATAGGAATGCAGACTTAGGTAGAGTTCCTCTGCTTATTTAGCTCGATCTTCGGCAGCTTTTGATACTATCGATTCCCATGTCCTTGTTGAGCGCTTCTCGTCTCGCCTAGGCAACTCTGGCACTCCTCTGCAATGGTTCAGGTCCCACCTCAGTGGGAGACTCGAGAGTATTGATGTGAATGGACAAAGATCATCCGAGGTACCTCTGAAATATGGGGTACCTCACTGCTCCGTGCTAGTTGCGGTTCTTTTCGCTGTTTATACTCTCCCTCTTGCCAATGTGATTGCCAAGCAAAATCCAGACTTTCACTTCCATGAGGATGACACTCTGTTGCACCTTTGCTTGTATCCTTCATAATCTTCGAACACCTCGAACTCTCTCAACTCACTTGCTGCATGTATGGTCGACATCCGCACATGGATGGCAGCAAATTTTCTTAATTTAAATGATGATAAAACTAACTTATTAGTTATGGAAAACTAGGTGTGATTCACAAATTGGAAAGACTAACACTCAAAATCGGCTATGCCAGCATATCTCCTGTTGAATCTGCACGAAATCTAGATATCATGTTCCAAAGTGACCTTTTGCTAGACGACCACATCAGCTCCACAGTCAAGTCTCCCGACTTTCAGCTACATAATATTGCCAAACTTCGGGCTTTTTTAGATAGGGATGCCACATCTAAGTTCGTCATTGTATTTGTGACATTCCATCTTGAGTTCTGTAACTCACTGCTTGCTGGCCCACCGACATGTGCAATCAGGCGCTTACAGCTGGTGCAAAACTTTGCTGCTAGGCTTGCCTGTCGCGAGCGTCGCAGTTTCCACATCACACCACTTCTCGGCGACTTGCACTGACTACCAGTCAAGCAACGGATCAACTTCAAGGTTTTGTCGGTCACTTTTAGGTCTCTTCATTCTTTGGCTCCAGCCTACCTATCAGATCGGCTCCCTGACAAGGAAAAGCATAGTACTACCCGATTTTTGGAATCTTATTGTTTACCCATGCCTCGCACAAATCTCAATTTCTTTGGTAACAGTGTCTTTAGTTCGTATGCTCCCAAAGCCTGGAAATCACTCCCGACTTGCGTCACGACAAATTCTGACTCGTCCGCATGTAAAAAGAAACTTAAGACACACCTATTTATCAAAGCATTAATTGGTCCCCGTGATTCGTCCTCTGCGTGCTTATGCGTGCCGACACTGCGCATGCTGCCACTAACCACACTTGCATGCTGACCGTGTGCATGTCACCCCTATCGACGTTATTCATATTGCGTATCAAGCATGCTATGACTTATCATTTGATCGTGTTTTTTTCCAGAAAATGTAGAGCGCCTAGAAAGATATTGAGCTCTCTTATGGCGCTTTATCAAGGGTAATATTGTTGACAAACCTAAGCCGTCTCTAGGGCCGCACTGCAGCTACAGCACCCAGCTAGGCTCTAGCTCCCGGAAACCTTTCCGCCTGCTTTTCATTCAGCGACCGAAGGATGCGGTCTCCACGTCACGCACGCACTGGCTGCACAGCCTACGAGTAGAGCTGCAACAGACATTACTTATACTTGTACAGAATGCACTGTCGCCAGCTGCTTCCTGCTCGGAAACTGCTCCCCGGAAGCTTGCACCCAAGACTGCGAAGGATGCCCGCGTAAATGCGTAATGCGTCTTCGCGTTTCCCGTGACCTCAGAGCACTAGCCCTGGACGAGAGTATTCTGGGGAGCTCTGACCATGTTTTTATCGCAAACTCATTTAAAGTCACTGGTAAGACACAGACTGCGCTGGAACGGAAGATCGGCGAAGCATTAGATTCCTGTTGAGCATATCGTCGACTGCCGCCATGCACACCTGAGAGTAATTGTCCAGTAGGATTTCTGTCAAAGTCCCGCTAGGCATGCACCTCGGACAAAATAAAATGGCCGGCTCTGCTGTGCTGAGCTGAAAAACACCTTTCTTTAGTAAGAGGTTGTGTAGCCGCAGCAGGAAGGCGCTTCGTCAGGCTTGCCCCCTTTCCGTGCCTTTCCCTGTGGCGCTTGAAGCTTGCACTTGCCACGTCTTTGGCCACCTGCCACCAGGTGGCGCGCAAGTCACTGCCATGCACGCCTCGTCGCTGCCGCATTTCCCGGTCGCTTGCGCTCTAGCATCGTAGCGGCGGCGAGTCTTCGATTTTTTTTCTGCCGATTCTGCTCTCGCTTGCGTTTCACTTCGTCGCTCACTGAATGCTGCATTACTCGCCGCGAGGGTTGGTGGTGAACCGCAGAATTTCTCTGACACAAACGGACCGCATTAACTTTTACAAAATTGTATCGAGTGATAATAATAGCAATAGTAATACAGTTGTCCCTCGCAACTTCGCGCTTCGACTTTTGCGGCCTCACTCTATCGCGATTTTTTGAAATACGTGTATATTCATTACAAAGCTGACCGACATAGCTAAAATGATACAGCCCGGGCTCGTTTTCTGAGTCAATTATACACCCATGTATTAAAATTAAAACTAGAATTACTGTACGTATGAAACGCGGAAGAAGACGAAGATGCACCTGTTGAAGACACTGCACCACCTGACGACTCTCTTACTGAAGTCAAACATTCAGGGGAGCAGTAACCTTGCTCTTTTTTACTGTGCTGTACATCTCTTCATCTTCCTCGCTTCATCAAAAAACGCGCTATTTTCATAGCCTGGTTTTTGTGGGCAACAATTGTGTGTGTGAAATTAAATTTACAATAATAACAATATAATGTTTGTAACGTCTAATATGTCTTATTTTGTCTAATATATTTGGTAATGCGAGTGTAATAGTGACTAAAGGGGGCGTTATTTCATGTCCAGAGGATAATGTAAAAAACTGTGTTTATAGGGTCATAACAGGTTTTCTATGCTGTAACTACGAAAATATTCGATTTATAAATAAAGAATTGTACTTCTTGGAAATTCACCTATCGTGGTAGAGTCTGGAACGGATTAACCACGATAAACGAGGGTCGACTGTAATATATTTGTGTTGCGCCCTTTAAGAGCTGGACTCCTTTCGAGGCGGCACTTCGCAGATGCTGTACAGAAAGCATTACCGAATGATCATTGTAGAATTCGCAGTCTTCAAGCATAATATTGTTAGATGTACTGCGCAACGCGTCGAAATCTGGATCATTAATGGCAGTATCAGCACGCATAAGCACGCGAAAGATTGATCACAAAGGCCCACTAAATGCCGTAATAAACCGGTGTGTTTAAGCTTCGTTTTAAATGTCGTCATGTCAGAGAATGTCATGACGCCATTCGGCATCGAGTTCCAGGCTTTGGCAGCATATGAACTAAAGGCGCGGTCTCCAAAGGTTTTTATGTTCATACGAGGTATAACTAAATGAACGTTGTACATGGAACTAGTGACTGGCCTCCAGCAATATTGGCAGGAGAGAATTAGCAAAACAGTCAAAGGCGACGATAATTTCTAGCTGTATGTGAAGACGATAGAAACACTATGAGGTTTGAATAACATGCTGAAAGAACTAAATCTCCAGATGCGCTGCAACTCATTGCAAAAGAATCAGTGATAAAAGATTAATGACATGCACGGCATCATATTTAGACAAGCATCCGTAAACACGTAAGTATCATGCTTAGAATCATGCAAAAGCACGTAAGGAGATTCGGGGCCATTAGGTAGTTGGATTTCTCCTCTAATAACATGCGCTGAATCATGCACAGGTAAGCACATCGGAACACAAAACTGACAAGTTCGCTAGGGAGAAGGAAATGCTGACTGGAGTGGATAGATGTGACTTAACATGATGCGACATATAGATGACTCTTAAGATATTATTTACATGATTGAATGAGAACAAGAACAATTTACAGACGGAGAAAACCCTGTGTCGCATTCTTCACCGATCGATGTCTCTCGTTTTAAGGCTGTAGTCCATTCTCGAAGCGAGATAGCGAATGGCACTTGTCCTGTGTCCAAACAGTCAGTCTCAGACACACGCGACCTCTCTTATGCTTAGCTTTGGCGGTGTCGTCTGCCTCGTCTGATTGGCTATCCGACCTTGGCTGTGCTAGAAATTCTCGGTCGAAGCAACTGAGAAGAGCCGATAAGTAGCTGCGAACTGCCTACCCGGCATGTACCCGGCAAGCCCAACCCACTGTCGACAGAGAAGCGTCACTGCCGATTTGTTTTCGTATTGGGCAGTTAGGGCGTCGCAAATGACAGTCGCTAATGATCTCGGGGAATTTCCGCCGCGAACCTGACAGCCGCCGACGATAGGCTGGCGTGTCAGCCTGAGAGGAGCCCACAGGGTGCCGCTCGCTGAATCTCTCAATAGTCGCGCGACGTAGTGGTTGCATGCCCTCAGGGTGTTCCCGAACATCGGGGAGGTGCCATCGCGTGACTCCAGCGGGCAACGCGCTTCCGGAAGCCAATTCTGGGACCGGCTGCAATGAGATAGCGTAATTGTAACGTTTTCGTTTAACGCCTTTCGTTCGAAAAAAAGCACGGAAGTAACTAAGTGCCTCGTCCGTCGGCATATCAATCTAAGAAGCCGTTTGGCACGCGATCTCATCCGTAGCATTATCTTTCGTGCAATCGCGCATTCGAGACTACGACGATAGGGGGTGGAGAACGCGCGGCCGACTGGCTGGCAGCTCGTGACGCGCGCCGACACCGGTGTCGCTCGTTCGTCAGCTGGCGCTGCTGGACGACAGCCGCCGCACCCGCTCGCGGCGACGAGCCGCTTGGCTGCTCGATTCTGAGGGCGGCGGGGCCGAGGCTGTCTCGAGACGCGACCGCATCGGCGTCCACAGCGCTACGCCTGCGCCCTGCGGGCACAGCGCCGTCGCGACGTTATCGAGCTGTTTGTTGGCTCCTGCGCTCGAGCGCCGCAGCCGCCGCCGAGTGGGCCTTTGGCTGGCGAAGATGCGAGCGTGCGAGACCTGGCAGACCGTCCAGATAGGGGCCGCTACCGCTGCCGCCGCCGCCGGCGGGCTGCTCCGCGCGCAGCAGTTGCGGTGGCAGCCGGCGGCGGCGTGCCGAGAACGGCGCGGGGAGGCGCTGTCTGCCGTCTAACAGCGGGACTATAGACGTCCGTGTTTGCAAGGTTTTGTTAAATAATTGTGCCAGTATTAGTTTTATCAAATCAGCGACTGACGAGCGAACAGTTGCTATTCGGTTACAAACAGGGTGCAGCGGCCTCCAAGTCCGGTCAGAACTAGGCCGGACTTTTTTACGGTAAGATATGAGCATTCTTCGTCACTACCGGGCTCCAGCTACTAGCGGTACACCTGCGTGCATTGATGCAGCACCCAAGCAAGTCGCTAGACGTGCAGCAAGGTCCAGGCGTCACAAGTAATAAAAATAACAATGCACTGGATAAAGCGCCCTCAGAGAACTCAATCTCTTCCAAGGCGCTTTCGTCGCGCGCTGGCTACGAATAGCACCGTGGCGAGAGCTGCAACCGCGGCGTGGTTCTTTCTGGAAGTAGAAGCGCGGCATCCATTGAAGAATGTAGGCCGACAGTATCGGAACGCGGCAATAATCGGAGAGCGCCTCTATGTTAAGACATGCCCATGTCCGTGGCCTAGAGAGTTAATCCTAGCTGATTACATAGCCTCCTTTTGTATAGCGACAGAAGAGCCTTTATGGCTATCACCGCCGCTTGCAGTGGCGATAAAGAATTACCCACCGCAGGAATCGAACCCATGACCTCGGGACCGAGTCTAAAAGTCTAGTTGACGGCGACGGAGGATTGCAGGCTTGCAGCAGCGGCCGCGGCGTACAACTTCCCTCGGACGTCTCAGTGGCTAGGAGAGAAACTCAAATGCAAGACCGCGTCATCAGCTCTCTGCCTAACGCAACCCGTCGGCGCTAATGCTGCCGTGGCCGTTGGCTGTTACGCAATCGGCTCCTAAACGTTTTACGCCAGGAGCCGCGCATCATTAATATCGGCCATAATCTGGCCGATTGAGCGTGCCGCCGTTTCAATACCTCGGTAAATTCTGGCAGTACTCGTAGAACGCAGCAAGATCGCTCGCTCTCCCCTGGAGTGAGACTCTATCGCAAGAATGCACAAGCACGTGCACGCGGAGTTCCTCTGCTGAAAACCCGTTACAAATGCTCTCTACAGTTTACAGTTCATTACTCGAGCCAGTGGCTGCGCCAATTAACGCTAAAATTCGGGCTAATTTAGACAATGATACTACATCCACATGCTGACCCTGTGCATGTCACCCCTAACCGTGTTATTCATTTTGTTTGTTTATCACGCATGATATTATTCACCATTCAATTGCATTTCCCTTTGCAGCAAATTTAACGCGCCTAGAGAGAGATTGAGTTCTCTGAGGGCGCTTTATCAAGTGCATTATTTGTATTATTATTATTATTCGCCTATGCATTTGCGACATCCCATCTTGACTTGTGCAACTCATTCCTTGCTGGACGACCGGCCTGTGCAATCCGGCGCTGAAAGTTGGTGCAAAACTCTGCCGCTAGGCTTGTCTGTGGTGAGCGTCGCTGTTGCCACATTACGCTACTTATATTTGACCTGCACTGGCTCCCAGTCAAGCATCAATTTCCAGGTTCTGTCATGCATGTACAGTTCTCTTCATTCTCGGGCTCCAGTATACCAATCCCAACTTCCTGGCTAGGCACCGTACTACCCACTTTTCTGAATCAAATCGTTAAGCTATACCTCGAAAAAATCTCATATCTTTTGGAGAACGGCTCTTTAGTTCGTATGCTCCCAAAATCTGGAACTCAGTTCCGACTGACGTCGTGACATCCCTGACTTGACGGCATTTAAAAAGAAGTTAAAAGCACGCCTGTTTGCCACGACGTCTAAGGAGTCCTTGTGTTACGCAGTTTTCATGCTTATGCATACTGGCACTTCCTGCTGCAAAACTGACCATAGTCAACTAACTATATTTTGGCTGTTTAAATAAAAAAACTGCGGCTAAATCGAAGATTTGACAGCGGTGCGTGGAGCCGCCGCGGCGCGGCGCAGACAGAAGAAGACGAATCGCCCTTTGATCAACTTAAGGACCGCGACCTCGCAAGTGATCGGCGCCTAAGAACGGAAGCGGCTACTGTTCGTAGAGGCCGGATCGAGAGTCCGACGTTGTCTTAACCCGCCCTCGCTCTGGCAGGGGCCGACTACACCAACGGCGCCTGCGGCAGCGTGGCCGTGGGCTATCGCGGCGTCGCGCGGAGAGGCAGCCTCGCGAGAGATGCCCTGGAAAAGGCCGCAGCGTGCCGTTGTGGGGCTTCGCGCCTTCTTGATTTAGCCACGAGTCACGCGACAGCGGTCAGCGGAATATTTTCATCTGAACCTAAGCGCTGCCTTGCACGAAGCCACGTGTATCTCAGCACGTGCAGCCGCCATGAAAGACTTTGGTGGAAGCAAATGTAGCCACAAAGTAAGCTAAGCAATCAGGGCTAACGGACACAATTAAAAATGCTTGTGTGCTGATATCGCGCCTTGATCAGGGATGCACGGTTTTTGCATTTTTGATTAAGCAGAGGTATTGAGCGGTCCGACGATGGCGACCTGCAGGCCTATTATTAGGACAAACTATGTGCACGGTTGAATGGGCTGGAAAAAATAAAAAAAACTTCAAGCTTACGGGCTATAAAGAACCTATCACCCTGGACTCAACAGCGTCTGTAGATCGTGCGTGCAATGTTATACGCAACTCCTTCGCGGAGTAAGTATTTACGGCACCACAAAGTAAGTTCGAGCTCGGTGGACGGTTCTCTGCAATAACGCAGGCATCGGAACCAGTTGAGATGAGCTACCAACTAACGTAGTACCGCGCAAAAAGGACGCTTCAAAAACCAACGCTTGACTTGAGACGTATTAGTCATTAAGATTTCTCTCCAGGCCACCGGGGCGATTGCGTTTCTAGCAGCTTTCGTGAAGCAAGCTACAGACAGCGAGTCCATTGGTTTTGGCAAACAATCTGGTTTATTTATACTTACATACTAGCTGATTTAACAGCTTCTGTTTGCTTAGGCACAGAAGAACCTCTACGGCTATCACCGCCGCTTGCCGCGGCGGTATAGAATCACCCACCACAGGATTCGAACCTACGACCTCAGGACCTTGGTCATGAATAGCAACCGCCTTACCTAGCGTGCCGTCGTATTTAAAAGTGGTAGCCTCGCCGCACTGCGACATCGCGCCGCTCGGCCGCTCGTGCTCGTCCACATGTGCTTTCGCATTAGCTCACGCATTGGCTGCCGCACAGTTTTGGGAAAGCCACCGCTTACGCTCAAACCACGTCAGTGGTGTACTTCGCGTCGGAGCGCGGCGATGACCGCTAAGGCCTATGCTGGTCACATCCCGGGGCTGGTCTTTGGGCTGGAAGGCGCTGCCCCGAGGAAGTGTCAAGCTGTGTGCGTAGTGGACCTGCTCGGTCGCCGTCTATGTTTGGCCCAAGTTATGCTTAAATATAGCCGAGCGTTTTACCGGCTTTTTTAAATAAATTCAAGCTATTTCGGTCTATGAATGAGCCTGAACGCGGTGCTGAAAAAAGCTTCTTTGCAGTTCAACGACTGCAGATGAATTCACCGGGTGACTGCACAAATTTGAGAGAGTGATAGCACTAGGAGTCACCTCATCATTCTAGTCATTTACTATCAAAATAGTAAATCCTTAGCTGCTGGAATGAGACGCAGCGCCCCGATGACTTTGCGAATTTCCTCCTCATATTTATCATGCACGGGGTGCACGTGGTCTACGCAGGCGTCCCAGAAGCGGCCAAAGACGATTATGTGAATGCAAAAAAGCTCTGCAGGAACAGTTCTCATCGAATTGCTGAAATTAAAGCTATGGGAGAGTTCACCTGGCGGCGCCTTCTGGAAACGGAAAGTGCGGAGGTGCTTTAATCGAATTTGAATTGGTAGGCTTGCCTGATAGCTACCGACTTTGTTGAGTAGACTTTAATCGTCGGTCTGCCTCAGACGGCCCATAGGCAGCTTCAGGCCTCCTAAAACCCTGCCGACATGCCGCCGCATACTCTCGTCCAGAAGGCTCGCGTTGTACTAAAGACGGGCGGGGTACCGAATGTGGTCCCGAGAGCTGCTTCGTCTTTAATTGTAGCTCGAGCTTGCCGACCCAGCCCCCAGTCCGCTGCGATATAGTGCGATTCCGCTGTAAAGAATCGGGGCTCATGAGTCATGACTGTCATTCTAAAAACGCATATCTATGTCATGGAAAGCCCTGCTCTGTCTGTGAGAGCACTAGAAACTCGCTTTCAACTGCATACAGTGTACAGTGAAGCCGGGCTGACCAAAAAACGAGTAGGGGCGAGCGTGCATTATTGCGCCAGTGCCTTCGCTGCCTTTTTGGCGAGCCTTCCCACAGTATGTGTCCTTTTCTGCAAGTGCGAGACGTCTTCTGGTGGGCATTGGGTTTTTGAGGTCCATCATTTCGGCGACGTGTACAGACCCTAGGAGGGTGAAGCCAGCGGGTGAACCCATTCAGATGATGAATGGAACCTCAGCTGTCTGCATGTCCACGTGCTTTTCGCCGGCAGCTCTCAGTGGGATTTAGCTAAGGCTGGACTGCTTGGTGTCAGATATCATTAGTAAGTTCCGGTCTCTACTTAGTATGGACGCCATTGAACTGTTTGGCAGCGTAATTATTGGACCTCCTACTGGCCAGGTCGAGTTCAAGGGCCACCGAGGAGCTTAGAATATAAAAGCTTACACGCCAGCACATGTCAACGTAGCGCTGATGGGCTCTGCCCGTGCTGAGCCTGCGACAGCGACCTCACCAGCTGAGCTGCCAATTGATGACAAGGACTTTCAGGCACCATTCAATCAGGGGAACTTGAAGGTGGAATGAGTGTCGTCAGATCGTAAGCATTCTTACCACGTAGCACACACCAATCTCGTTGACCTGGATTGAGCCGTCATCAAAGGCCACACCTTGCAATTGCTTAGCCCTTGCGACAGGTGTAGATTCGGATTGACCCAGTGGCAGTCAAGAAATGGCTCCGATCACTACTGATTAAGAACAAGTGTGTAGGAGCCCAGGACATGAGTGAGGTGCTTCTCAGATACAGGCTGACATTGATTGCCAACACAGTGTCAAAATGTGTAATGCAGGCTTTGGGAGTCCTATTGTAATCGTCTCACAGTAAAGCCTACTGGGTAATATGTCCGGATGTGCCAGAAGTGGCTGGAGGTTCATGTCTGTTTTCTTTCTCTTCTAGAGTCACAGTCTCGTCGAGTTCTCTTCGAAGGTGGTCAGCGTCGACCTGGGGAGGTCCCACAGTATTCGCCACTTTGGGATGAACAGGACGCCCTAGCTTGCCAGAATGTACTTCCCGGAAGCAGTAGTTCGGCTCGAGGACGTCGAACCCCTCGTGGCCGCTTGCAGTCGGTGCAAGTAAATAGATCCGGCACCTGTTTCGCGGATTGCAGGATTACTGAGTGTAGCCCAGAACTGGCAGCGACTAACCTGCGGCGTAAAGCACTTGGAAGGCCGTAAATATCTCACCATTGTGGATTGCGGGCTCAGCCGTTTTTCCAAAAGGAGGCGAATGCCCGACAAGAGAGAAAGCGAGATGGAGAGAGATAGAGAGAGAGAGAAAGAAGATGAGATAGAGAAAAAGGGAGAAAGAGTGAGAGCGAGAGAGAGTGAGAGAGAGAGATGAAGAGAGAGATGGCGAGAGAGAGAGAGAGAGAGAAAGAGAGAGAAGGAGAGAGAGAGAGAGAGAGAGCTTCCTGATGCAAAATTTGGATGAAATTTTAAGTGAGCAAGGAGCTCCGATATCTGTGAAAGCTTTTTTATAGTGCCAACACTTTGCAACCACTGGTGTGTTAAAGCTCCCATGTGCCTGGTGCATGGCTGTGTGTCCCACTGGCGTGGTGACCAGGCGATGAGCGCGGCACTGGGATCGAGATCGAACGCATACATTGCCACATATCCGACCTGCATCCCGTGCCGGGCTAGAAGATACTCCCTTTGCCGTTGAGTAATTGAGCCTTCCCCACGGCCGAGGCCTGAGCGTGCCATTCGGCGGCCTCACCGCTACGACGACTATTTGCTGATCAGCAAGCTTGCAGGCACCACGTGCATCTGCTGCATTTGCATATTTTGACCGGCAGATCGCTGGGAATTCACTCTGTTCTTTGCGTGGCAGCACGACTGGGCGCTGTGGAATTTGCTGGGCACATCCTGAGGCTGGGCCAGGAGCTGAGAGGCGCGCGCTATCACGAGGAAGAATTGTTGTTGTGCCGGACGCGGACCTGCTTGGTCACCATCCATGTGTGGCTCGAGTGCTGTGTGAATAAATTGACCTATATAACGGCTTTACTTTAAGTTTTACTTTAGGGCTTTACTTTAAGTAGCAATACGTTAAGCAGGATCAAAGCGCCAGCAGCGTTGCCACCTTCAAGGAGTGCTTCCACTGCTTTAGGGCGGCACAGAGACTTGGGCTTGAGCTTCGGCGTAACCGTTTCGCCTCCAGCTTCAATCTGAATTCAAATTGAGCCGCGGTGGTGAACCAGTGGATCTTCATTGCCCTGCTAACAAAATTGTTGGCCTCGTTCTGCCAGGTAACGACAGCTTCGCGCTGCATCCACGTCGAGCCGACTCGTACTGGAGAGACGTCGCCCGCGAGGCTCTCTCCCCGCCCCCAGGGTTGGTTAGCTGTCGTCGTAGCGGGCTAGACTTTTCGCTCCGGCGGCACAACGGCCGTTTTAGCCTCCGCGCCCTACATCTCTGTACGTTCTCTACACGCCCCTACGCTCCAGACCTCTACACCTCACCGCCGAGATATCGTGCGAGTGATAAGCCAGGCTCGACGGCCGGTTGTCGCGTGCGAGTTCGGGCGGCTTGCATTCGACGAATGAGGCGCTCGTGCAGTGCTCAAGTGTCGTCTCAATTCCTGTTTTTATAAGCGTTGCATCGCCAACCGCTGGAGCAGCCCGGCAGTGATCGAAAGCTCAGCGGCACACATTGAATTGTCAGACAACCGATCTCGCCAAAGGAGTATATTAGGAACGCCGGCAATGCTCGTACGATTAGAGTGGTCGGCCTAGCGTTTAGCGGCTAGGTCGCTCGCTCGATCCACGTCGAGATGGTTCGGTGGCGTCCGTCTTAAGGGCCAGCAGGAGACTCAAAGGCAGGCAGCTGCTGCGACGCGGTGACGGAGTAGCTCTCCCGATCGGCGTTGCCGTCCAGCACCACCGTGAATGTCGCGTTCGGCTGGGAGTGGGTGACGTAGATGTCCTGCAGACCGCTGGGAACCAGCACTCGCATTGAGGCGTAGGCGGAGCACGGAATTACGGTCGGCTCGTAGATGAAATTCAGCACCGAGATCCCGTTTAACAGCAGACCTGCGTGAGCACCGAAGAAAGCCGAGATAGTGAGAGACGGCGGGCGGCGGGACGGCGAGCGTGTGAGCGGCGCCTTCGTGAAGAATCTCGGCGGCTGCGGCACGGCGCTTGCGAGCGAAGCACGAACTGTAAGGGTCGGCCGTGGCGACGATAATGGTCAGCGTCGCTGCGTAGTTGACCTCGAGCGTCGAAAAGCCGCCGGTCGAATACGGCATGGTCAGCGACGCGCCGTGACCGTACTGCGACTCGGGAACGACGACGATCATGCTCGGGTCGCCAATTGTCTCGCCGCTTGCACGGCTCGCCGATACTCGAGTGACGAGTACGGGCCTGCACGCGTGAGCACATGCAAGAGACAGAGAGACACAGAGAGAACGGGATGAGTGAATGCCTGGACGAGCACACGGAGCGGCAGCAGGCGAGCAGCAGCCTCGGCGCTCGAGCTCGTGCTCACGAAAGCAAGAGCCGGCGAGCGGTGGCGAGCGCTCTGCAGAGGCGGCCCAAGGCCCGACTAGCGGACGTCGGCCCCGAGCGCCCGAGGCGCCACACGCACGCACGGCGGTCGGCACGCGCGCGCTTGGGCTCGTCGCCTCGTGCTTACGCGGACGAGTTGAGGTGGCAGAACTCCTGCGTGGTGAACTGATACGGCTGACCGGCGGTGACGGAGAACGGCGGCTTCGGCCCAGCGGTCGTCTGGCAGCAGAGCGTCACCGACGCGCTCGCTTCGCCCGCCACGACCTGGTACACGTCGTCGGCCGCGCGCCCGGCGGTCGGCACCAGGTTGAAGCTGGTGCCCCACGCTCCGACCGGAGGCAGCTGCACTGCCAGGTGATCCCGCGAGCGAGAGCCGAGCCCGACGGCGGTCCGTACGCTGCCGCTGTACACTGCGATCTTCTTGTCGGCAATTACCCGCGTGCCGCCAAGGCCGACGCCTTGCACCTACAGGCGTCGGCGACGGCTCAGAGGCTGCTGCTGCAGCGACAGCAGCGGTGCACGAAATCGGTTTCGCAGAGCGCTCGACAGAAGCGCATGAATGCGGCAAATAAACACGTCATCCAAGGCAAAGGGTCGTCAAAGGGGCAGATGCGGATCGAACTTCGCCTCCCCCCATTCCGACCGGCGTCGTGACAACCCCTGACTTGGCCGCGTTTAAAAAGAAACTAAACACGCGTCTATTTGTCACGGCATTTAGTAGGTCTACGTAATTCTTCCTTTATGTGCTTAAGCGTGCCGATACTGTGCATGCTACCACTAACCACACTTGTATGCTGACCCTGCACAAGTCTCTGCTAACCATGTAGCGCTTGTTGTTCATTGAGCAAGCTACCGCTAACCATTCGATCATGCTTCCTCAATAGCAAATGCAAATCGTCTAGAAATAGACTGAGTCATCTGAGGGTGGTACAAGAAATGTACTATTAATAATATTACTATAACTATTATCATTAATATTATTATTACTCCACCACCTGCAGAAATTCAGCACCCACAGGTTGGCCTTTGCACTCAAACTTCGCGAGCTCGAGCAACGCGGTACCTGGTAAACCTGGTTCTGGTCGAGAGAGACGGGCCGCGCGGCACCTATCGTCACCGTTGTCGTGCCAGGCTGCGTCGCCAGTACGGCATACTGCGACTGCGAGTCCGGCTGGTAGGTGACAATGACGTACTCCACGCCGAGGGTCGCCGCTTCAAAGGCGACGAATCCGTCTGCCGAGAGCGTGTTTTTGTTCAGGGCCATGACCGTGACCTCGGCTGAGCAGTCAATGCGAAACGAGTTGGAGAACGTGCCCGGGCCGTTCAGTCGCAGCGAAGGACTAAAGGCGAGGTGCTACAACGAGCAGCGGTGGACTCTCTCTGGTGACTGACTTACTCACTTGTCAACCGAGTCCGTGGATACCCACTTCCACCGACCAAATTCCAGGCGAACGACTGGAGCCTTTGTACCACACTCCTGGCGGTAGTCAGAGCACGGATGCATCCAACGGCTTTCTCTCTATCTATCTATCTATCTATCTATCTCTCTCTCTCTCTCTCTCTCTCTCGCTCTCGCTCTCTTTCTCTTTCTCTGTCTGTGCATCTCTCCTTGCCACTGCATAATACTTTCCCTTCATTGAGCTCGCTCGCGCATTCGTCATTGTCGCTCTCCTTACCTTGACCTTGCCATTTGAAACCGAGAACGAGAAATTGTAGCTCGGCGTCGCCGTGAACGGCGTCGTCACGAGACACGTGGTATCCACTCTTTGGGCACCAACGTGCAGCTCGAGGGCGTACAACCTGGGGTACTCGACCGTGTTCTCCTCGTACACGACGTAGTACGTCGCGTTCATGTTGCCCACGCTGCGAGTGTCCTCGTCCACCAGGCCGTCGTAGTCGTTATCTGACAGGTGCAGGTGTCGCGCGTGCGCCCAGCGTGAAGTCACTCGCCATTAGCCTTTGCACAGGCGCCTCGCACTAGCCCGCGTGCGGCTAGCCGTCTCGGTCGAGCGGGCCGGCCTCGCGGCGAACTCGCCGTTCTTCGCGCCAGCTGGAAGAACTTGCTAAAAAGACTACGGCGGCGGCTTACCGATGCCGTCGACCAACTCCTCGTCGACTCGAGAGTCGCAGTCGTTGTCCACGCCGTCGTCAATCACCGGTGCTCTGATCACGCAAGCCTAGGCAAGACCGCCACGGCGGGTGGGGGGATGTGAGTTGGAGTGCCACGCCTCGGCAAGCGGCCCGCTCAGAAACGAGCGCCGCAATGGCGCCTGCCAGTGGTGGCGGCAGCGGCGGCAGCGGCGGCAGCGGTGGCAGCGGCGGCAGCGGCGGCAGAGGTGGCAGCGGCGGCAGCGGCGGCAGCGGCGCCAGCGGCGGCAGCGGCGGTGGAAGCGTCTCGAAAGCGACGCGAGCGCACGTGCGCTCGCTGTCTACCAGCTGGATGGAGGAGGCGGACAGACCCAGCGCGCTTCCGTACGACTCGCGTGGCAGCGCTCCGTACACGACGGCCGTGAACACGCCCTGCGGTACGTTCGCCACCACGTTGACACCTGCAGCAGCCGAACCGAGAGAGCTATCGAGTGGGCACTCGCAGCGACTCGCTCGTGCAAAGCATGCACGCGGGTGCAGCCGTCCTCGCCCTCATCGACCGATTCGCTGGCGCTCGCTCACTCGAGGCGGCCGTTCAATCTATTATTATTATCGCTCTACCGCGCCATTATACGAAATAGGCTGCAGCCTATAGGCCAGAGCACGCAAGCACTCTAACTGACTGACAGCGCCTTAGACCTACCTGCCCCATCACCCCTTCACGGATTGGCGCCCGCAGCTGCTGCTGCTTCGGCAGCGGCGGCCGTCGAGGTAGCGGCGAAGGTAGCGGGGACGCACACCTTTCGAAGACGCCGGTTTCGTTCGAAATGGCAGGTGCCGCGGTGGCTCGCGAGACAGCTTCGCCTGTGGTCAGGAGGCTGCAACTGCGACTCACCGTTGTCTATGCCAACCACAGCAGCCACCAACTGGGTGCCAGGTACGGGGTGCCAGGTGGCGGTCAGTCCAGTGGGCCTAGTCACATTTCTGTCGTTGGTGCACGTAATCGTCGAGTGGAAGCTGCTATTGACAACCAGCAGTAAGTAGTTGGAATATGGGAGCATCTGTTGCCCGTTGCTGGGATCCACTCTGAAGACGTAAAACATGGCAAGAAAGGGGGGATGTGTGCAAGAGAGAAAGAGGGAGGGAGAGGAAAAGAGCAAAGGAAAGAGTGAGAGAAACAGAGAGAGAGAGAAAGAGAGAGAAACAGAGAGAGAGAGAGAGAGAGAGAGAGAGAGAGAGAGAGAGAGAGAGCAGGGGGCCGATCATAAAAACAGTGAGGGGAGGATTGAACCAGCGCTGTGGCTACGACTGCAGCCAGCGGCAGCTTACTGATGGCTCATTGGCGTTGCAAAGTGGTACTCGTTTGCCGCCTGCTCCCACGGCGGAAGTATGATGAGCGAGGTGTCGGCCTCCTCTCCAAGAAGCTTCATACTTTTAACCAGTTGTCCAACAAGCAAGAGCTTGCTGCTCAGTGCCTGCCCAAACAAGAAAAGATAGAAATGCAAGTGCGATGAGATCGCACCGCTGATTGACTACCCGGCGGCGATGGTGCTAGCTTCGGCTGCAAAAGTGTGCCGCTCGGGAGCTGCTGTCTGGTCGGCGAATTTTGCCGCATGCCAGCTCTCCCCCACAAACCCCCCCCCCCCCCCCGCTTGTCTGTCTCTTCGTCTTCTTCTCTGCCTGCCGCGTACACTCTTCAACTCATTGTCTTTCTCACTCATGCTGTCTCTACAAAAAGTCATCTCTTCTTCATTCCATTCTCTCTTTTGATCTTGCTTTCACTCGTGCTATCTTATCACTCTTTGTCTCTCCTCTCTCTCTCTCTCTCTCTCTCTCTCTCTCTCTCTCTCTCTCTCTCTGTTCTCTCTCTCTCTCTCTCTCGCTCTATCTCCCTATGAGCAGGTGCTTAGACATAGGTATATCCATCTTATAAATTCACGAGGAGCAAGAAATGACAGCAACCAACAGCCACCGAGGTTCACTGCGTGAGAGGGACGACTGAGCATTAAATTGCCTCACCCAGATATGGATCGTGCAAGAATACCCCGGGTCGATTACAAAGAAATCGCCAGCCCTTGCCAGATATGTGCTGCCGTTCGTGGTCTTCAGGTCCGGTATGCGGGAATACTGGTACACTACTGTCGTGGCATCTTGGATCGCAACAACCTTGAACACGTCGCCTATGTCCGCGACCCCTGGCAAAGAGACTCAGCTGCTTCCACACGCAGCGAACCGAAAGCGAGGCTCGGCACAGAGCAACAGGCAGCTGCATGCGCCGGGCCACGAGGCATGCGGCTACGTGGAGAATCTCGGCAAAAGTGGCAGCCGCTGACGCTGGATCGGGAGCTTCGCAACGCCTAGCGTGGCCTCAACGATGATAGCCGCGCCTGCTGCCGAGGGCCGTACTCGGACTCGTAATAGAGCTGTAATCAGATCGCAGCAAGGCTACAGGAAGCGCCTGCTCGTAGAGATGATCTCTCGACCGTGCGCTGGCCGGATACTTGTTTCGCACGTTGCCGACAAACACTGAGAACGGCAGCGAGCCGACGATCTTGGTGCCGGTGAAATCCTGACTGCTCTGCAGCTGAAAGCCCTGGTAGGCCTTGACGAGCGTTATCGCATAGTCCGTCTGAAAGTAGACGGGGGCGCCGACCCGGTCGCTTGACGAACGTAGCACGAGTGCCGGTGCCGTACCCAAGCCGCTCACGCATGAACCTGTCGGATTCGCTCCGGTCGAGGAGCGCTAGTGCCGCCGCCGCGTCTTTACCTCGCCGATGATATTGCCCGAGTCCGGGATGTTGATCTGAACGCCGGAGCGAATGTGGACTAAGACATTCGTGTTGTCCCAGAGCGACACGATGCCGATCAGACTCTGGTCGTCAAGCGGATCGTACACATCCGCCGTCAAGATGTAGTACACCGTACCTGGCAACGGAACGAGAATCTCGTCGTCTCCCCTGCCGCCTCGCCGCTTGCCGCAGCGTGGCGATGGGATCCTACAAGTCTTCATTCCGGTGGCGGCTCGGGGGTAGCTCGCCGTCTGCGGTGGGCGCGAAAGGGAGTCGGCCAGCGGGCCCTGCTGCCGTGATGCCCGGGCTGAAAGGCAGTACAGGAAAGCGGGCTATTTGACGAATTTTCACTCTTTCACCGCTGCCGCTGCCACCGCCGCTGCTCAGGTGCTCTCAAGGCCGAGCAGCGACGATGGGCTCAAACCAGGCTCGCTGTCTTTGACCGAGAGACAAAGCTCGACGACCGTCTCACTGTAGCTGGGTTTTCTGGCTTCTAGCTGGATGACGAGGCGCGAGCCGCTCTGCCGGGGTTTCGAGATCAATGAAAGCAAGTTAAGGGCTGCAGTGCCAATCGCAGCGGCTGGCCACGAAAAGCGGAAAGATTCGCTGAGCGAGTTTGTCCGCAATTCTAATTCAGGGGAGAATAAAGGAGCAGACGCGGCTAGCGAGCTAGCCTCACCACGATACTTCGAGCTGTGCCACGAAATACCGACCGATAACACGCTACACCGTGGTCTCTCGACACTGCAAGCAGCCAAAGCTTGGTCGTCGAGCCTCGCCACGCCTCCCCCTGCCGTGCTCAGCGGTTGCTCCCTCCCTTCGACGGGTACACAATCCGTTTTCATAATTCGGATCGCGCTATTCGGCGAGTACAATGTTCGCCTCGGTGCATACAATCCGGAGCATACAACTGTGAGATACAACCGTGAATACAAATTGTGAGAAATACGATCGGGCACTTCGTTTTTCACTGCTACGCTCATTCAGCTTGATTCAGCATCTACGGCTGGGAAAAGTAAGATGGTTCGTGCTCAGGACATCTATTTTGAGTTGCTGCTTTTTCCCCACAAGGCACCGCCTGCTTCCCGACACCCACGGGCTTTGGTGGAGTCGGTATGATCATCTGTTGGTGGAGATCATCTGAGCGTGGCAAGACCTGCAAAGTAATTTCTATGCGGGAGGCCGAGACCACTGAGATTTTCGAGCAAGCCGGGCCGCGATCCGCCACTGATGAGCGGCTCAAAATCAAAGTATGTATTCGACGCCAACTCGGCGGTCGCTCATCGAGTGAAATCATGACGGCATGCGTGTCTATAGCTTCGTCGTTAGCGACGGTCGCGGAGCAGGGTGGTCGCGCGTCTCGCGTCGCTCGAGCACCCAGCGTCCAGCGCCTGTACCATCCGAACGTGCCAGGTCTCGAACTCCTCGCCCCGATGGCGGCACACGGGAGCCGGCTCGCACGAGCCGGTGCGCACTCAGACGAATGCTCACCGGCTAACGCCGAGGAGTAGACGAGGGCGCTGTCGGTCGAGAAGGGTCTCTTGTCTATGGCGGTTAGGTAGAAAATCTCCTTGCTGGTGGCCTGCACTCGAAGCACGTTCGGAGACCACTGCGAGTTTCTGCAGATGGCGATATAGAGAGGCGGGAACCATTTGAGACCCGCGGGTGCTTGCTGAGCCGGCGCCGCTGCGCCAAGCTTAGTGGTCGAGAGCCGTCCTCAGCTACACTAGGCCCGCTGCCCCCGTAGCTCGTATACGTTACCCGAAGTCTTCCGTATTTCCCAGCCTAAAATCGCCGGGAAGCTGAACTCGAGCGAGCGCACCAGGTGCTACGTTCACCATGACGTTGACAATCGACTGCTTATTGACATCCAAAGCAGTCGGCGACGTCACCAAGACGCTTATGTTTTGGTTCCCAACTGGAGTCAACCACAGTTCTAGCTCCGAGAAAGGCGACTCTTGGTCAAAGACTTCACTGCTCAGAAAAGCCACTGCGTAATCGTAGCCCCAAGTCGGCGCAACGTCTGAAAACCGATTAGGGCGTTACTCGCGCATCTGTGACACAAAGCGCGCTGCCGCTCGTGGGTGCTAAGCGCTCTCCAGTGAGGGCCAGCCGCCCTTGACGGTCGCCGGTTCTCGCGGTGGCTTCACCATAGCAGTCCTCATCGACGAGCAGGTCACCGTCGTCGTCCATTCGGTTTTCGCAATTCTCCTCGTCCACTCTGCTGTCGCAGTCATTGTCTATGAGATCGCCTCGCACCTGAGTGCTGTCAACGCACTGGAAGCGAAACCCGAGAACGCGTGTCAGCATATGGCACACGTCCGCCAGCGCTCACGCGGGCGGCGTGATGCGACGCTGGAAGAGCGCTCAGCCGCAGCTCACGCGAAAGCGGTCAGCGCGAGGCGAGAGCACCGCATTCAGCGATTTGACCCCAAGCCCAACGAGCTGAACCCTACGCCGCCAGTGTAGCCGAGGCCGAGGGCGGTCGCCGCGCTCTCCCTGTCGGACGCCGAGTAGATGACAGTGCAGAACGGAGCCGACGCGACGTGCGAGATGACGTTCGAAACGAGTGTCGGGTCGAGCCGAACAACGGCCGAGCAGAAGTTTAGTGGTGATCCGGCCGGCGGCGACGCGCAAGTCCCAATCAGAGACGCCGCTGCGCCATTCACTCGAAGCCCGCTCTCCTGGCCCGTCGAAATGCTGACCTGGGGCGCGGCAGCGCGAGGCAACAGCTAGAGCAAGCGCCTCGACGCCCTCGAAGCGGCCCAAGTCATGCAGCCCGGCCGACGGCGAGCCGCAAGGACACAAGGACCATTTTCATCGCTCAATACTCAGCGATCGGATGAGCGCAGCTGCAGCCGAACTCTCATCGCCCTCGCGGCGGAGTCACAGCAAGCGATTCGAACTCGTCAACTCAGATTCGGCCGCTCTCTCTCTCTCTCACTATCTATCTATCTATCTATCTATCTATCTCTATTTCATCTCTTTCTCTCTCTCAAGCCACGAGACGTGGGCGCTCGAATATGACCTGAAGCTGGAGATCGCACGTGACAGGAAGCGGGTAGGAAGTAGGAGAAAAGGAGCGGGCGATCGCATGCGACAGGATGCAGTAATTGCACGTGACAGGAAGCGGGTGCTCGCTCTCGGCGCTTCCGCTCACCAGAAGGTATGAGCGAGCAAACGGACCGTCGGTCAGCGAGTAGAGGAACCTGGGAGCGATGCGAGTTTCGCTCGAACACTGTTCGATCGCCGGCAGGAAATAGATAGAGGGATCGGCCGGATCAGTAGTCCCTGCAGCGGCGCCGTCCTGCGATCTGACAATCACGGCGACAGCCACTACCTGGGTGGCCACTAAGTGTGTCACACTGGTGAACGTGGACGTATAGACATCTCCTACAATGAGAGCGGCCGAGCAACGTTGTGGGTGGCGAAGAAACGTCACGGGTAGCGAAGTCGCTTCGCGGCGCGAACTCGGTGGCGATGAAGCGGCGAGCCGTAAGCCTACCGGGATTGTCGAGAGTCACGGACGTGGCACCACCGACGCTCGGGTAGACGCTGACCTGCGTTCCCGCGAAGCGCGCCACTATCTTGACGAAGTCGCCGGGACTGCTGCGCGGCGTCGGCGCATATGCGAAGCTCCGTCCGAGCTGCGACGCGGGCACGGCCTGCTCGACGGCGTAGTCGCGAGAGCCTCGCGTATAGTCGACGTTCGTGCGAGCGTTGCCCGTGAACACGGCAATCGGCGCGCTCGCGAATACGAGGATGCCGCTGAGGTCGGTGACTGAGTAGGCGAGGAACGTGCTGTACGCGGCTAGTGAGAGCGTGAGGCGATCGCCATTGCCGTACGTCTGGCCCTCGTACTCGAACGACGACCGGCCGCCGGATGGTTTGATGAACAGCGAGACGAGGCAGTTGGTGTCAGCTGCGATGCCGAACTGAGTGGCCACGTTGGGCGGCGCGTACATCGCCGTCAGGTAGATGTTTCGCAGGCTGCCCGCCGGCAGGACGCTGAACGCATCCGCCGACAGTGTGTCACCGTCATATCCGACGACGGTGATGGGCAGGTCGGAGGTCACCAACACGGCCTTTGTCGACACGCTGCCGTCCGCGTGCGAGTGCCTAATGCGCGAGAGAGTGAGACAGTGAAGGAGAAAGAGAGTGAGAGAGAGACGGAGAAGGACGAAGAAAGGAAGCACTACGTTCGTTGCGACCGCCTCGAGCTAATCAATCGCCCGAACAACCGTCTAGCACGCGGCAGCAGCCTGCAGTTTCGGCAGCAGGCGTGCGAGAGCACGCCAACTCGCCTGATCTCCGGGCACAGCCTCAGTTGCACGGACACGCCAGCGGGCACCATGGTGTACTTCGGCTCGCAGCTCGGCGAGCTGTACAGAGGTAGCGTAATGTTGACGTTGGCATTGCCAATCAAGCCCCCATTGCCCACGTGCAGTTCCACGTCTCTGTATTGCGTCACGTCCACGATGTTTTGCATAAACATGAGCACGAACCGAGTTCCCGTGTGAGCCTGCTGGACCTGGCCCGCGACCAGAGCTGTGGGAAAGGAAGAAATGCAGTGCGATGATGCGGCCGACGAGAAATGAGTGCGCGGCCGACTGGCTCTCGATACGATCCTAGCGACGCCTATTTATCGTCTGAGCTGAACTTAGCCGACGGCCTAGCGCTCGTAACGTCGCTTGCCCTAGCCGACGAGAACCGACGAATACCGAGCAGGCCAGAACTTTGCATCACAGCTAACGATTTCCAAAGCGCTCAGGACGTGCTGACAGCAGCGGGGCGCGGCGGCGGCGGCAACAAAGTGCACCCGTAAATCGTAACTAGCACCTATCGTAACATCGTACCAGTAAATCGTAACTAACTCGTTTCGAGTAGCGTCCTGGAGAGCGGCGCCTGCACGATGCCCACCCCCCCCCCCCCCCACTAGCCGGACGCCTAGTCGCACCGCTTGTGAAAAGCGCACGACCGACGCGCTCGCACGCTTTGAAGCGCCGCTAAGGCGGGCTCCTGCTCCCGACTGTCTAACCTTTCGTCTCGAGCACGCTGCATCGCGCGCTCGCTCTCGAACGATACTTTTACCGCGGCCTGTGCTAGTATTGATACGCGAAAATTGTCATCACATTAGTCGGCTTCAGACTGTCGCAGCGAGTGGATGCGTCGTCTGCGTCAAGTCCGAAGCGATCGCGAGGCTAGGCAACCGCCGGGACAGCACGCGGCGATAGAGTGCCGTGTACAGGCCATCGGTACTCAAACGTGACTGTGCAAGCTCTTGAGTGCCCGCAGCTCGAAGCTGGCCTTGATCGCTGGCTTGACAGATAGAGTAGCAAGCCAAGCGTCGAGACAGCGCGAGCGCAGCTCGCCTTGATCCAGTTCGCGGCTGCCCTTCTGTTCCATCTGCTGTTCCATCCGACAGAAAAGCGCTCGCTGTTACCTGCAGACATGGCCAGGAGCAACCGCTCCACAAACAGAGCTGCCATCTTCCTTTAGCGATTTGCGAGATGCGTCCGGCTTGTTGGTTCGCGATCGGTTGCCTAGCTCGGGCGAGTAGTCCACGGTCGCCGACGCCGCGCTTGTCTGGTCTCGAGGCTGTGACTACACCTGCCGCCGCCGCCCCCGCACGGCGTCTGAGGTTAAGAAACGCGCAGCCACCGACGCCACCAACTTCCTTTCGCTTCGCTTCGAACCGGCTTCCGCAGACCGATGTCAAGCGCATTTGTGTATATGTATGCGCGTATATATATATATTTAGATGTGTATGTATGTGTGTATGAGTTCATGTGCATGTGCATCAGCGTAGCCGATTCAGCCCAGTGGCTGCGTCGCAGGCGGCGATGCGTTGATGACGTTTTGATAGCTCCACCGTGAGTCACCGGGCAAGGACGTGTGAGCCGGTGCGGCGGCACTGGCGAAAAAGGATAGCGGTTGTGGAAACGAGTCAAGGACGAGTGGGTGCGCCGGCAGTGCCGCATCCGCGAAGATCCAGTACGCCGACCCAGCCAGACAAGTGGCATAGAGCGAGCGAGGTGGAGCGACGCTCGCAGCAGGATTCCCTCCCGGCGGAGTATGGCGGACTGCCCTGCTTGCACATAATCGGCGCGGAGATACCACTGGCTCTGCTAAGAGTCAGTCATTGTCGGCACACCGGTTTTCGTCTCTGCCTCGCGCGCGTGAGCATACGCAAAAGCGACTCGCGGTCACTCAGCGACAGCGAGATAATGCGTTCGTGCGCGTCTGCATTTGAAAGCACGCAGACGCGCCCGCATTACTTCGCGCTCTCTCGATTGCTCCTTTCTCGGCCTGTCTCCGGCGCGCGTCATCCCAGCAGAGAGACGGCTCGCCAAGCGGCGCCCGTCGGTGCGGCCTTCGGTCAGTTCGTGGAAGCAGCAGCGCTGCTGAGCGAGCGGCGGCAGCCACTTCGGCCACCACGCCTATCCTCTGTCGCCGGCGGCTGCTGCTCAACTAAGTCGCGTTGGCTGCATGGCCAAAATCAGAATGCGAGAGCGAGCCACGGCGTGGCCTCACTCGGCGTCTCATTCCACCAGCTCATGGAGTGCAGACGCAGAGGCAAACGCTACAGATTCACCGGTCACAGTGAGCGGAAACGATGGAACCACGACACGGCTATTGGATGACGTGACGGCGAAGGAAAGGTTCGCGGTGCTAGTGCTGCTGCTGCTGGTACGAGTCGAAGGGAGGCAAACTGCGCCACTCCACTCTGCTATGATTCTCGTAGATGTTCAGGCGCTCGCCCCGTGTTTAATGGTTGATCTCACACTGACTGCGGAGTGCGACGCCAGTACTCTGCACTGTCGGTTTCACGGTCGGCGCTCACTCATGAGAGAGGCTATTCGTCTAGCCGTGCAGTGGAAAGCAACGGGCCCGCGGCTCGACCTGCTCGAGGTCGCCAAGTCACCGGCGACTCTTCCGGCTTGCCGCCAGCTGCTTTGAATGCAGCCTGTCTTGCTTCTCGCCAGAAGCGGGATATTGTTCGACGAAGAGTCAACGTCTAGGCGGCGTGTCTCCTGGAAGACTCGCGTGCTGGCATTTGCGTGCGGCCACAGGTGTGGGCGCTTGAAGACGAGATAACGCTATACATTGTGAGATAGAGAAAGACGGAATCAGCTCGTATACCTCATATATTTCGTTCCGGCAGGGACAGCCGTCGTTTCAGTTTCGAGCCTCTTCCAGCTTGAATCCTGAAAAAAAGCCGGTATGTGCCCAGGTTGTCGGCTGAAGTCTTCATCGAGCCGGGCTCGCTCGACGGCTTCTTGCTTGACTGAGAAACCTCCAGCGTAGCGATACTTTTACCTGTCCTTGTGCGTATCTGCCTGCGAAAATCGCAGCCGTTCTCTCACGAAGCGATCAGGTCGAGCCGGCGGATGTGCTCGGCGGACAATGTAACTCCTCCGCGAACCGATAAGTGCCAGCCAGCGCTCGCTGCTGCTGCTTCTGTCCTCTTTAGTCTCTGTATTGCCATATGGCGCTAAAATTTCTTCCTATCAGTCTCCTTCGCCTCGCATAGACCGCGCAGAGGTCTGTCAGTCGTAGGCTGTCGAGAGCCCGGAGCGCTCTGAGTGGTTCGTGGTGCATGGTGGATGGGGCTCCAGGAGATTACTCCCTTGGACGCACGTCTTCAGTTTATTACAGCAATTTAGAGAAAACTATTTACAAGGTCGCGTGGTCAATTCATAGTCACCCTTCTTTTCAGTGGTCACACAGACTCTAATTGACGCAGTTGTACAGTCTTTGGAGTTTGGACTTAAATGGGTACACGCACAAAAAGCTAATCTCTTCTCTTCTCTCATGTCCTGTCCTGTCCTGTCCTGTCCTGTCCTGTCCTGTCCTGTCCTGTCCTGTCCTGTCCTGTCCTGTCCTCTCCACTCCTCTCCTCTCTTCTCTCCGGCAGGGGTAGCGCGAGGGGCGCGCAGCTCCTGACGAGGCGCGCAGCTCCCTCCGTGCCAGGCTCGCTTGAGCGGCTGCTCGTTAAGGCGAGTCCGTCTCGTGTCGGTGGAGCCGCTTTTTTGAGCCCTCTCTTTTAATTGATACCAGCGACAAAAGGGTAGACGCTGCACCTGGCCGCGCCGTTGTGGAGCCTCGCCACGCGGTTGTGACTGCTCGTCGGTGAGAACCGCTCGTCGGCCAGCTCTCGCTGCCTGCCAGCCAGCCATCGGTCGCACAGCATCGATCGCCTGACCGGCCGAACAGGCGACTGATAGGCAGAGCCACGCGAGCGACCGGCCGCCGCCGGCGCTCTCTAGCCGGTCGTCATCTCGCTGCGGACGCGGCCCTTTCTGGCGCGCACCGGCGTACGCTCGCCATGCCGCAAAGTGGCGAGAAGCTGGGCTGCCTGCCGCAGCCGGTGGAATTGTGCCGAGCGATTGGGCGCTCGCCTGCTTGCAGGTCGGGCGACCGCCAGTCGGCCGCTCAGGTCTGCCGCTTGTTTCAAGTGAGGCAAGGCAATTTCTTATTTCAGTTGGTTACATTTTGCTGTTTGTCATCAAACGTCCTGGCGCTTTATTTTCCATAATCGTGGACATACAGAGCGAAATTTATCCAACCGAAATCCGATATTTTCCAGACTCGTGTAAAACAACCAGGGCTTAACTCGCGTTTCGAATTTCAATCCGTTACGTGAGGTTTTGTTCGACTTATGGAGTTTCCAAGGCACCAACCGATCCTGAAAATGAAGCTGTATAAAAGTCACAAGAATGCGCCTCAACAAGCTTCAAGCAAGAAAGCGATCTACCAAGGTTCGACAAGTGGGATACAAGTCGCATGACGCAGAGATGGGTAAATTTTGTATCCGTAGACTTGTTGCTTACGGTTTACATCCGGGTTAGACGTTGTTTGCCTAACCATTTTTTTCATGCGGAAGTCGTCTGAACTTCCGATCTCAGTTCTAATATATTTGTCTTTTGAACGGTACCCTAAACACAATCCATTGTAGGACAAATTTTGTAAGTATTTTCTTGACATTCATCATTACGTAGACGGTATATCGTCCACCAAAAATGAATGTTGACACACAATCTGCTCCTATTCAATGTTTCCTGCCAAGAGAGTTGATTTGCGATTAGTTTATTGTGTTGCAAAAATTATAAACTGCTCGTGCCAACATTTGAAGCTCTCAAAAATTGCGACTCTTGGTGATAACAAGCTATCTAAGGGCACCTATGTCAATAGGCTTTTGCACTGAATTACGTTGAATGGGCGTTTTCATGACGTCTATATATTCATAATAAAATTAGTAAATAAATTAAAATAATATTTTATATTTCGTACATCCCAAGAGAAAACAAATTTTTTTCGAATTAATTTTGTAAATGCTGAAATAAAGCATGTCAATTGTTTTATTTCAAAATGCGTAATTTCAGCGTGCGAACGAGCCCAAATAATAATTCATGTGGACGGAAAAGGGGGTAGGAATTTACCTTTTTTTTATATCTTGGAATCGAAAGACGATACAAAGTTCATTGGCAGTTTTAGACTTTGGGAGGACAGTCGTCTAGGGAAAAGTCTACAGCGGATTTGAGGGTACAAACAAACTAGAAGAATCATAAAATTGGGTTGTGCGATTGGAAGCCCGATCAAGATAGTTTATCGAGTAAGGCTGGATCAATAGGATTAAGGGACTTACATGTGATTGGTGGAGTCTTACATTCAGTCCACCGCTTAACTGTTAGGATATGAAGATTATTGTGAAGTTTCAAGTTAATACACTTGTTTGGTTCGCGAAATATGAGCCCAGCTGCAGATTATTTTCATCAAATATGAATGGCTTACTTAATGTTCTTTCTGAAAGACTTGCAAGTAGCATTGCGTAGGCTTAAAGGAAAGGAACTAGTTCAAGGACGAGGTTATCAGGGGTGCCTTTATCTACGCAGATCCAAGTTGCTGAAGTGTTTCGTAGACGAAATAAAGCTGCCGAAATTAAGATTGCCTTTAGCTGATGTAGTCATTTTGTGGAAGGTCATTTTGGAACGGGACAACCAGATTGGAAGCCTGTGCTCCGAGGTATATACTGATCAAGACTATATTGAGGTTACTGTATACAAGATCTGAGTAAAACCAGACTTACTCCAAGTATTAAGTTGTATTTTCCGTATTTAATTTGAGAATTTTTTCTAGTAACCAAGTGCGAATGTCGGCAAAACATCCAGCTAGTGTATTGAGACAGTACGCCCGGCTGGAAGGCAAGGAGGCAACAGTTCACGTTTATAGCTAGTATCATCTGCACAAACATATTATCCCAGATAATATGTGTTTAGTGATCAAATCTGCTGAAGGAAGAGTACAAAGTGTGAAAGAAAGTTAACCTTAAATTGATTCAAGGGACTCACCATATTTTAAAACTGTACTAAATGACCGTTGGCAGTACTCTCTGAAATCTCCAACTGAGATGGGTGCTAATCTCTTTCAGTAGAACTCGTGTAAAGCTGCGTTATAGGAGAGAAATTAGAATGATAATGTGATCAACCTTATCTACAATTGCCGAAAAACACGATTAAAGTATAAGAGACACCACTTAATTCAGCATTCCTGAAAAGGGTGCTATAGGCTCGAAGCAGTACTGAATCGGGACTGATTTTCCCTAAAATCTAAATTGAATTCGCCTACTAGTTAAAAGTTTTGAAGCTGGAGTTCAAATAATCTAATACAAGTCATGCCAGTGCAATCAAAATGAATGGCAGCCTATCGATCAAAGCGAACGATTCGGAATTGGGTCTGTATACCCGTTCTGGGCATGCGGTGTGAGAAGCACGTTATTAGCTTAGCATCTTTTGGGTTTTTTCGATTCGCTCCGAAATCTAGTCATACCGAATTATTGTCAGTAACTTCTATCTTTATCATATTTGTCAGAACATGGCTGAAAGCGGGGCCTTCCAGCTTTGGTGGCTGTCGGGAATCAATGATCGTACTGAGCATCTTGTGGTGGCTAACTTGGCAGGATGCGAACTCATGCTTCGCGGCATAGGAGGTGAGGCGGTTACTAGTTTTGACGTCCTCTACTATCGGGAGCTAGGGTCAGCTGCTAGGTGGTTGAGATAAAACGTGCCGTGAATTTTAAGTAATCCGGTTGGTAAAATCTGCGAAGCGGCGGTTTACTGCACCAACTAATGTGAGAAGTCTTTGATACTTAAATTTATTCTAGCCCTTTGTAAGTTTATAGATAGGACCTTACGCGCTTTTATTGAAATATAAGAGGATATTGAGGATCGCAAGGACACTTAAATGGCCGGTGAAAATATTGTGCCGGCACGCCACATTTGAACTCGTCGTAGGAGCGCGACATAGAGATACACATGGACAGAGAGATAGACAGACAGAAAGACAGATATAAAGACAGACAGACAGATAGATAGCCAGATAGATAGATATATAAAGAGATAGTGAGAAAGAAATAGAGAGTGAGATTGAGAGTGAGAGTGAAAGAGAGAGTGAGAGACAGAGAGAGAGAGATAGAGAGAGAGGCAGAGAGACAGAGAGACGGAGAGACGGAGAGACAGAGAGACAGAGAGACAGAGAGACAGAGAGACAGAGAGACAGAGAGACAGAGAGACAGAGAGACAGAGAGACAGAGAGACAGAGAGACAGAGAGACAGAGAGACAGAGAGACAGAGAGACAGAGAGACAGAGAGACAGAGAGACAGAGAGACAGAGAGACAGAGAGACAGAGAGACAGAGAGATAGAGAGACAGAGAGACAGAGAGACAGAGAGACGGATAGACGGAGAGACAGAGAGACAGAGAGACAGAGAGAGAGACAGAGAGAGACAAAGAGACAGAGAGACAGAGAGACAGAGAGACAGAGAGACAGATAGACAGAGAGCCAGAGAGAGACAGAGAGAGAGAGAGAGAGAGAGAGAGAGAGGGGGGGAGAGAGGGAGAGAGGGAGAGAGAGAGAGAGAGAGAGGGAGAGAGAGGGAGAGAGGGAGAGAAAGAGCGAGAAAGAGAGAGGGGGTAAAAGTTCACATGGAAGGGGCTCTAAGAACGTTCAGGTGCGGCTACTGCAGTATTGATCGATGACGTCATTAATGCCTTATTGCGCAAGTCTTAATTGATACGGGCGTCGGCGAGTCCTGGAAACCGTGTTTGTAAACGCTGCTCAAATGATGGACAGTTGAGTCCGTAGTAGTTCAGATGCTTTAATCATCAGCACCTGCTCAATGTCTGCTGTCTGTCTACGAAGCCTGCTTTACCAACTGTGAGAAGGAAAAGAACGCTGTGACGTTCAGGAGCACTCTTCCTACCTCCGTCGCCCAGGTAAAGCTCCTTTTCCGAGCTTCTACACCACCAATGCATCTATTGTACTACTGTTTGTGAGCTTAGTGAGTGCAAATGCTGTTAGACTGTAATGGTTTGATCTTTGCCACCTTACTCACTAAGGACTTTAGTGGGCCAACTACGTCGCTTAAACAACAGGATCGGACAATCGGTTCCGATTATGGCATGCCAAAACCAGTGCTAACTTGAGTTCCGGCTGACCATTCCGACTCTCTAAACTTTCTTGCTTCAAAATCCTTTCTCACCTGAAAAGATGGGGTAGCAGGAATGGAGAGTAGCGCCTCAAAAAGAGCGAGAGAGAGGGCGAGGAAGAGAGAGAGAGAGAGAGAGAGAGAGAGAGAGAGAGAGAGAGAGAGAGAGAGAGAGAGAGAGAGAGAGAGAGAGAGAGAGAGAGAGAGAGAGGGGGGGGTGGTGAGAGAGAAGACACACAGCGACCCCATGACATCGTAACGTAATACAATCCTAACCTCGAAGGCATGTTGAGCCAAGTTGTCTTGACAGGCTCTCCAGTCCGTGAGAGCGATATGGCACCAGAGTAGCCGCTAACTGGCACCCTGACGTGGAAGCTCTAAACTAGCCTACACCGGCTCTCGTGACCGTCACTAGCTAAGGCAGGCCGAGTAGAACTGTCGGCCGGCGAGGGTCGCTCCTCGAGAAGTAAAGCATATCGACCATATCAGGACCACCAGAAAGATGGACCATCAAAGACAGGCTCTCCGTGGCATCAGGTGACTGCAAGGTACCTGCCACACTCGAGCCATCCTTCAGCACAACTGAGGTTAAGTTCTGGGTTGGGTAGCCTAGGGAAGAATGAGGTCGGGCCCGACTTGCGTTGTAATTGCCTCCCATGCATCTCAAGGCTAATTGAGTTTAGCTCGAGCACACGGAATCATTTGGCTGACTTGAGAGGTCGGAAAGCATCCTGGTCCCAGGATGCTATTCAAATTTTTAATCTTACTTCACAGAGATCGATTAAAGAAATCTTGCTCGTGTAGTGGCCAAACAGCCTTAGCGGATGTCATCCCGCTTCCAATTGGCCAATTGCTGGATTTTCACCTGCATGCCTCCAGGTCACGGCGTGCGTACCAAAGTTCGTGTGCGAAACCTCTGGCCCTAGGCCCTAGTGGACAGTTTACACAATTATTGAACTTCCACCACCCGCTGCTGACCTAAAGGATAACTTATTAGACTTTATCTATGAAATGAAACACCACCAGGAGTATTTCCCTCCATCGATGGTGACAAGAGGCGGTTTTTCCAACCCTCATGCTCCGCGATTCCACATGCAATTACTTATGGGCGGGTACAGGCTTTCTAATCAGACACGCAGTCAAGTTATTTGCGTATTTGCTCTTGCGTTAAGTTAGGAAGAATCATACTTTGCTTTCACCCCATCCCCCAGTGAGATAAGATGCAGTGCATCAAACAGAGCATTCAGATGGGCAGCGCGGCTTAGTCTACTGTCTGGTCTTATGGATTTTCAGTCTCCAGCTCATAGATACTACGTAGATATTCTACCAGCGAAAGGATTTTTCTACCAATCAGTTGTACACAAGCCATAAGCAAAGAGGCTGCTGCTCTAAGACTATATCTATCAGTAAGCATGAGGAGGTACCTAAAATATCCGCTCTCTAGTTACCATATATTGTACTGTAATTTCCACCTCATCCACACTAAGAGCGAGGCGTCCGATAAGCGATTTCTGCTTAGAAACCACTTACTGTATTGGCGTTTTTAGTGAAGGAATGCAATTACTGTGCAGCCGGTAATACACCTCACAGCGTGTCAGCGCTTTCCTGTGCTGTCGTTGTGTGTGCCATTCGTTCCATACACGCTACCCAGCCAAACTACCGAGCAGCTTGAAGTCTTTTACCGTGATACTTCACAGCTGGGAGCAGGCTTAGATATCGATCCTTTTGTTTCAATTTTCTTTCTGCATTGCTAACTAGGACGTAGCACTGCGGTAGAATAACTTGAGGAGTGCATAAAACTACCCAGCCACTATCATGGATCGAAACGGCGAACAAGAGTTACTGTGTCATTTATATATCACGAAATCAGACAAGCATGCATGTGGCAAGACCCCTATTATCATAACAGTTGTACGCACCATCGACTTCGTGCGTCACCTAATGAGCTCAGAGCGGAATGCCACCGACGCTTGAGTCCAACTGCCTTAATCATGCTATCTACGCCATTCGTATATCAACTTTCCTTTCGGCGTACGTTCGAGCTAAATGCTGTGACCATTGTCCTTCTTAAGTCAACCGCATGACACCACGGCAGGTCTGGCCGATAGTAAACTGTCCGTGCAATGACCGCACAGTCTTTGTGTATTTAGACCGCATGACAACCGGAACGGCAACTGCGGCACGTAGCTTTAAATCCCTCATTACGGTAGGAGCTTTAAGGCGCGTTTCCGAGACGGTGTTTTCAAAGTGACCGCAATTAAATGGCGAAGCTCACTTTAGCCAATGTCTCAAGCAGGAGTTTGCCCTGGTCTTCATTTAAAGAGCTTGATACTGGGTGCACTGGAGAAAGTCTACGAGCTCCCAACCGAGCAATCGGTCGGCTCAGCACTGATCTTGTGTCAGCCTTCCATGTAAGGATATATATATTTATTTATTTATATATATATATATATCCTTTAAACAATACTTAACCATTCCCCAAATTATTCTGCTTGCCGCTGGCTGCGAAATGTGATGTACTCGCGGCGTCAAACTGAGTTAAAGAAGAACGATGGGTTTTCAGGGGACGCCGATAAAATATTGGCACAACACATTTTCCAAGTGCTTCAGGGTGTCACTCCTGGAGTCAGGGCCTCTCAGTGGATTTCAGTTACAGTGCAGCAAAGTGCATCTTTATCATATGCGTCTTTATGTTAGCGGTTTAACGACTTAGACATGGCTGATCTTGATGTGGGTTGCAGAGCATCACTGAAGTAGCCCACGTTGAAGTACACAGGCTGTGGCTGATTTAATCATACCTTATCTGCTCCGCCCAGTTCGCATGTATTGTTGTTTTGACGTCGATGTTATAGCAGCTACTACTCATAATGCAGTGAAATTATAAATGCAATCGGGAGCTTCAAAACGTTAGTTTCGGATTGTCTGGCGTCGGCCGGTGACGTCGAAGCTCCGGCACCCATGCAACCCATGGGCATGCAACCGACTACTTGGTGAACCAATTGGTGAACTCACTGTCAGTGAACTGGCAGGAGTTTCAAATCAGTTGTTATGCTCTCTCATGAGCGTCGAGCTTGAGCTCAGTACCAACATTTTCGAAACAGCGAGGCCAACAGTTAACATGCAAAGTTTAGCTATACGCTCTGGTGACTTCAGCCAACTGAGCTGCTAGCCAGAAAATACGAAACCGAACAAGGTTGGCCTAGAGGTTAAGGTGAGCATCTTCGATGACCGAGGTCAAGGTGAATGCGTGTCGAGACCGAGGTTGTGGGCTCGAGCAATGTGGCGTATGTGAAGTGCCAGGATAGAGATTAAGTTCTCTTAAGGTGCTATAAAAAATAATTATGTATGTTTTTATTCCTACTCCGATTCACTGAGCGCTCCTTTAAATCGCAAGCAGTGCAATCGAAAACTAGGCTTACACGAGTTGTCAACGTTTCACTGCATATGTCCGCGATCAAACAGCATTGCATATGACATGCTTGTAGAAGATCACAATTACGGCGCAATAGGATTTCAGGCTGAACGACCACTAGATATTCATCGGATAATAATTATTACAGGCGACATGTTTACCGTGATGATGTATCGGAAGCGTGACCCCACGGTAGCAGGTTACGTGACCCCACGGTAGCAGGTAATCACGATTATGGAAAATTGCCATCAAAAGCTGCAGAGCGGCACTTTGTGTCAACCACGTCGCAATAACGTGGGCTGAGAAGACAGCACGGAAGTATTGGCTAGAAGCGCTGTTTTTTTGGAATTCGAAGCAGGTACTAGTTGCTACTACAGCTGCATCGTCAGGAGAATACCACTAGGGGCAGTCTCACTTGCAAATTAAGGCTTGTGATTAGCAATTGCTGGAACAGAGCACATTGCCTGCCCTTGAGTAGGTAGTAATAGCACAGACTCCTGCATATACCTCAAAGAGACAGCAATTAACCGGATCGGTGGTGCTTTTCTCAAGATTACAACTTGATGAGTAGATCAGTGGTACGAAAGAAGCTAGCTTTAAAAAACACTGCAAAAGCTATGGAGAAAACGGGTATGAATTAAGGCAATAATCATCATCCTAGCGTCCGTTGGATTTATTACCCTATCTCATACCATGTACCAGAAATTATCGATTAATTTTGTTACTATAGCTGTTTTCTGAAGGTTTACTGCCATTAACCCATCATGCACTTCAGAAAAAGTATTCTTTTTATATGGTGACAAGCAGCTAGAGATAAATGAAGGTGTATGACGACTTGCATAGCTCTTCGATCGCCGGAAATTTGTAGCCACTGCCGATCGTTAGCGACCTCATGCTCTCTTCATGAATTTTAAACTTTAACCGACAGCATTTCCACTTAAGTTTTCATGCAATACATATTTGAATAACATGTACGTATACACAGGCATGTATTTGTTTAAAAAGAATACCTCGGACTTGGAACATCTTTGTGTGTACACAAGTTTCTTTCAAAGTCCATCATTCGTCTGAATGCTTTTTAAGCCACGAGAACAAAAAAATGCAATTTGATTAGGAAAACGTCACTTGTCCATTACTGTAGACATTAGGGTTCTTAGGAAGCCTAGAGCTTGGTATACAATAACACTTCAGGCAGTATTGCATGCGGAAGATAATCTTAGCTGCCACTACGAAAGCTAAGCGAGACTTGTATACTCAAAAATAAAACCAAGCATATACTATGAAAAATTTGAAATCAAATCAGCTAAAGCGAACGAATGTGCTGCTATTTCAGGCTATGCAGTCTTAATCCTTCACATTTTGTCGCATCTGCCCAATGACAGAGCAGCCGCGGATGACTGCTAAAAAACTATTAGCCATAATTTCTTACATCAAATTTGCTTGCTGGTCTGGCCTGCCAAATTGCTACAACGTCCTCCGTGAACTGACTGCCATTAGTTTTTCGCGAATTCGAGAAAGAAGTCCTGATTTTCAAACTGCGAAACAACAATATTTGATCCCAATTCGGTCGAGTGCACCGGATCCCAGTGAAATGTCAATACCCACAGGTGTGAGTGTACGAGGCAATTGCATCAGGAGCACCACAGATTGACGTGCGACCCCATCATTGAAAATGCACGTGCATAAATATTCTTAAGTCACATTCATGTTACTTCATACACCAGTAACTACGTCATTTAAAAGAAAAAACGCATACACTGAGTTATTACAGAGGCATTTACAAGAGGCAAAGGTTTCGGTAAAAATCTGAGCTTTAATATGTCTAGTCGAGAGATATTTTATCTGGATATAGCCAGCTTAAGATGCTCAATGTAAATCAAATTTCTTACCAGAGTTCATTTATTTTTTGGTTTTGGTCAGAGCTCACTAATTGCAAGCGCAGGTAAAGAAAGCTCCCGGCTTCCCTGAGAAACCAAATGGCTTCGGCCTCGCTCGTACTCTTTTTCATATTCCGTAGCTAGGAGTTGTCTTAATGCCGAGCACAACAGTTCCCCTTGTTTGATCGGCGATCTCACATTTTCTAGACCAAATACGAAGCCCGACTAAAGAAACCTATAAATACACATTGTCAGGATTTACTAAGCTAATGTTCTTCGTTTGCTTGTACTTCCGTCTGCAACTTCAGAAAACCACTCGAGGACTAAGCCGGAAAGTTGTATATATCCCACTGAAGGTGTTAACGGCTGTCGGTGCAAATAGGGCATCCGAAAGATTTCAAATACGCCTGGGAGGGACCAAAGGTTAAAGCAGACGCACTCAGCTTGGCCCCACCTTAGAGACTGCGAACGGACACGTGAGTGGGTGGACGAGAAACAAATTTCAGCAATTTGTACCGGGCCGCACTTCACTACAGTCGATCGGAGGCAGGCCGACAAGTGATCAGACACTTTGCTTCAAGCCCTACGTTCATACTCCTCGTGTGGGTGGTCAACTGGGAAATGACAGATGCCTGCCTATATGAGGCCATGCAAGGATATGTGGCGTGACTTGCCAACTCAATCGCAGCAGTTTTTTCAAAGTCGACCGAGTCGTCATTCCTCGGGACCATCGCCAAAAGGCTGTAAAATACTTACATGAAGGTCATGCGAGAGTCGTCAATATTACCTCGCTCGCCGAAACCTCGGTCTACTGGCCTGGCTACGTAAATGACACCGAGTACGTGGTGGCATAATGGCAGCAGTTAGTTTCAAGAGAACCAGAAGGCTAGCCGACCTATGGGTCGCCTGTTGCCACTTAGTGAGCGAGCATTGGCACCTTGCTTGGCAGCACCGTCACTTGTTTGCCGGTTGGTGGCTGTCAGTGAGCGACAGTCTGTGAAGACACTATCAGTTTCTATTTCTAGGCGAGAAGGTACAACAGGAAAGAAGTTGATCCCGACCAAAGTCGCCATATACTGCAACTCACAGATATCTTACCTCCAGATACTATCTATAGGGCATGTTATCAAACGTAATCAGTGATCACTTCTGAAATTTATGCGTCGATACATCGAGCCCCATGCATGTAGTTTGAGTGTAGGCCGGCTCCTCTAATGAGCCTGTGATGTGGCATGGACACTGGCCGGTAACCGCTGGTGTCCAGATGGTGGATTCACCATCAGGATCGGCCGCTGCACAGTTGTGGTCCTCGATTAATCATCGGGATCAACCGGAGGAGTGGAAGGGAACTCTAATGTGAGAAGGGGGCGAAGGCAGTCGTGCGTCTTGCTGCTCCGTGCCTTGTACAATAAACCGTTGGCGTTGTTCATCGGCTGGCTCACTGATGGGCGAACCGAACCTCAAGCTATTTTGTGGGATGGAGCCGATGACGCCCTGGGAGATGTCTTGCGCAGCGTCCCTAGGCTTCGATGGCTTCGGAGACTTCGTTGGCTGGCTGCTGAACATCGAGAGGAAGATCGAGAAAAGTGGCTATGAACAGAGTGAGTGCCACTTGTTTTTGCTCCTTGCTCCTTGCAAGGCGGGGCCTTCACGTTTGCCTCGGGGCTCCCGCAGGAAGTTCAGGATGACTATGCCAAGCTTCGCGAGGCCCTAGTGAGGGCATTCACCTCGCCGGCCGGTAGAGCGTGATTGCTGCACGCTGATCGGGTAAAGGCTGGTCGGACTGAGAGGGCCGACAGGAACGACCGGAAGCGGCAGCAGCGGCTACCGACTGTGTGCCAGGCGACAGAGGTTTGTCAGGCTGCCACCCCGTGGCGGCAGGCAACGGCTATCAAAGCGGTGACGGTTGGTCAGGCTGCGATGGTGTTCCACGAAGCAACGGCGTTGTGGGAGGCAACGGTCAGCGGTGTGGCTGAGGCGATGGAGAGTGAGACGGTGCACGGAGAGGCGGCAGCGTCTGCGTGGAAGGCGGCGGCGTCCTCGTGGAAGGCAGCGGCGTCCGCGACAGAGTCGGCGGCGTCCGCGACATGGTTGGCGGCGTCCGCGCGGAAGTCGGCGGCATCCGCGACAGAGTCGGTGGCGTCCAGGTGGAAGGCGGCGGTGGCACCCACGACCGAGTCGGCGGCGGCGTCCCCGGCAGAGTCGGCGGCATCCGCGACAGAGTCAGCGGCATCCGCGTGGTAGGCGGCGTCGGCACCCGCGACAGATTCGGCGGCGGCGTCCGCCAGAGAGGTAGTGGCCGGCCATACAGCGAAAGCCATGAAGGTGACGTTGGCCTGCGACCAGCCGGTGGGCTGTGACGCGGCACAGGCAGGAGAGTGTGTGCAGACCGAAGAGTCTGCACAGGCCGGAGAGTGTGTGCAGACTATTCAGTCTGCACAGGACGGAGAGGCTGTACAGGAGGGAGAATCTGTGGAAGCCGAGGAGACTGTGCAGGCCGGAGAGGCTGCTCAGGTTGGAGAGGGTACGCAGGACGTTGAAGCAGCTGCGTATATCGGAGACGCTGCGGAAGAATCGGCAGAGGCGGATGGAGCGACGGCGGTTGGTGTCCGGAAAACAGTGGCTGTGGACGTCAGCTCGATGACGATAGTCGGTGGCTCACGTTGCCGGCTGGTCGCAAAATGCCGTGCACCAGCTCGCCTCTTGCGATCAGCCGTCAGGTAGACTGTGGGGTCAGCTATTGATGCTAGCTACCACGTTGAGGATGTGTAGGGTCTAGTTTGCATCGTTTATAGATAGGCTCGTTCATTGCTGCTTAGATAGGCTCGTTCATGCTGCCCTGTACGTTGCAGCTACGTGTGTTGGTGCTGCAAACTTATGACCTTAAGGTCAAGGGGGCGTGTAGTTTGAGTGTAGGCCGGCTCCTCTAATGAGCCTGTGATGTGGCATGGACACTGGCCGGTAACTGCTGGTGTCCAGATGGTGGATTCACCGTCAGGATCGGCCGCTGCACAGTTGTGGTCCTCGATTAATCATCAGGGTCAACCGGAGGAGTGGAAGGGAACTCTAATGTGAGAAGGGGGCGAAGGCAGTCGTGCGTCCTACTGCTCCGTGCCTTTTACAATAAACCGTTGGCGTTGTTCTGGGCCAGCATTCTGTATGCCAAACCACAATGCAAAATGCCGTAATCTACTGCTTAGTTGCTACGTGGGTGATGTGTTTACAGAGGTTCGGTGCTCGCTCTTGACGGTCCAGATTGTCGTTCGGTGGGTGATTATGCATTGCCCACTGCAAGCTGTGGAGGCCGCCGTAAAGGCTCTTCTGGCGCTATATAAGTGAGGCTGTTAGATTTTCTTACCATATATTCTTCCTTAACATGCGAAAATTTTCGAAAAGGTTGTCCCTAAGCAGATTGAGGAACAAATTGACTGAAATAAATTCTCATAAAACTGCAGTCGGTATTCAAGTTACAACACTCCAATGAAACTGCTCTTCTCCATGTGACCAACGACATTCTGAGCCGTGACGAAGATGTTAACGTCACTACACTGGTCCTGCTTGGTATGTTTCCTGTTGTTATCATTATTTTTGTCATGTATTTCTTACTTGAACAAATCAGAACAACGATCGGTCTGGGAGATGCGGCTCTGGCATGGTTAACATTGTAAGCATGTAACAACTGATAAAATGAATTCGTGGCTTTAACGATTCAATCCTGGATATCATTCAAATTGTTGTCTTATTACGAAACGATGATGGTACGGAACTCCTACTCTTTGGACGACATAAGCATGCGGCAGGACTATGAGCATTGGTTCTGCTAAGCATGCCGCAGAGGCTGGCTAAAGATATTACTAGGTCACTGGTTCTGTCTAGACCTGACTTATGTAATTTATCTTTGGTTGGCCTGCCACACAAACCATTAAGCCTATTTGCATCTTCGTACGAATATGGTTGCAAGGTTGGTCCACAAATCCAAGAGGCTTAAACATGTGTCTCCTTCACTGAAAGAGCGAGATAGCTCGCAGTTGATTTGCAGATACAGAGCGAACTTCTTACTTCGGCACATAAAGCCCTTCATGGCTTGGCTTCTTCACAGCTGGTTGACATGCTGCACCAGTTTCAGCCGTCTCGTTGGAAAATACATTACATGTTCCTCTCGTTTTAAAGACGGCTTTTGCTCAGCAGATTTTCGACTGTGTAACTCACTTCCACAGTTCCTACGAAATTACGCGTTCTTTCCTTCCAGATGGCGACTGTGACGCAGCTGTCTCTTCCGTCCTGAGCCACTACTCACCTGCTACTCACTCCTCAACAGCCCTCCTGACTGCGCTATGCTTCCCACTTTCCCTCTGTTGCTTGCTGTGAACTCCATTGGTAATCGCGCGGCGCCGAAAGCTGCTTCGGCTGTGTGCCCAATAAAAAAAGTCTCGAGCGTAACGTCCATTTAGTCCTTGCGGATGCCTGAAGTTACAGACGGAGACACGTTACGTTACTTTACATTCTCATTTAGCACGTTACCATTGAACATTCGATCGTGCTTCATTTGCAGCAAATGTAAAGTGCTAAGAAAGAGATCGGGCTCTCTGAGGGTGCTATAACAAATGTATCAACGGTACTCTATTATTATGCTCCCAATTCCTTGGTCGTCTTACTGCCATTGCTCATACGTTGTCGACACAACCAGCGGAAAGGCGGGGGAGTAGCAGCTAGAGAGGCCACTACTCAGACCGCCACTAGGACACTGAGACACAAGGACACTGAGACGCGAGGCACCTTGCTCTTTCAACTTTGGCTTCCAATTTTCAACTTTGGCTTCCAATTTTCAACTTTGGCTGGGCTCGACAAGCAGCGTGCTGCGGCAACCCCAAGAGCAGAGTCGGCATCAAACTGGGCGGCGACCGCGAGGAGCGGTCGCACACTGAGGCAGTCGCATAACCTTGACCGGCGTACCGAGTAAAACGCTGCTGAGCTCGACGCACGCCGAGTCCGAGGCGGCAGTGCAGTACTCGGTGCAGGGGCGGCTGTGCAGTGAGCTCGGGCGCCGTCACGGGCAGCCGAGAAGGTCGGTCGAAAAAGTGGGGAGGGGGACTCGAGGCTTCTATAAATAAAGCCGTCTCATATGGGAGGCTAGGGACGAACCAGAAGTCGCCAGCTGAAGCCGACCTGCTGCTTTCCCCTTGCAACAGACAGCCGCCGGTGCCGCCAGCTCGCGATTGCCTCTTGGCCCTAGGGCGAGCGCCGACGGCTCCGCCACCTCAGGCCGTAGCATCTCGCTGCGACCGGCACTGGCTGAAGGGGCGAAGCGAACACTGCTGGAGCTGCTGGCTCGCTCGACCCAAAGACCTTCGATGGCGACGGCGCTTTCGCGCTCTATCGCTTCTTGCTCGCGCGAGACTGCCTCTCGTGAGTGAGCTGGTCCAGCGAGCGCCGGATCGCGACCTGGCCGGCGTACGCAGCCGGCCGGGCTCGATTCCTCGGATTGACCGGCCAAACGCCTTCGAGGCAAAAGCGTCAGCACGTGACTCCACCGCCCAGAGCTGCTCGTCCCGCTAGGCGATGGCTCACGATGCCCCAGCTTCGGTCGCTTCCGATGTGCTCGTACCGGTACGGCGGCTCGAAGTTGGCGATGCTTTGGCTCTACCGGCGCTGCATGTGGGTCGCTGTCGCCAGGATGTCGCTTTAAAGATGGCGTGGCTTTTTTGTTTGCTCCGAACTACTTACAAGTAAGCTATCTGTGCCTACCAGAGCCTTCTTCACGCCGCCGGCACCTGACCGATTGAGTAACCCCTTGTAATTCTCGAAAAGGTCACAGCCATGAGCAGAGTGAGAATCCCCATTAAATATCACCCTCCTGTCAGGCGATTTATGTAAAAGACCTGGCACATAGTCCTTGGAGGCCATCAATACTCTTCACAGCTCCTTGGGCATATCGATAAACCGTGAGCTATCGCTCTTTAAAAATGACTGCTCACCATTTTTTCACTCGACTCCGGGTTAATATTGAAAGGATGTCATCTTTCCAAACTTGTGCACCTTTTGAATAAGGCATGCTATTTGCAGTCCCTGCCACTGAAGTTAGCAGGGCTTATAATTCACAGCTACGACCCTTCAAGTTTGGCTGCTAGCCACAAGGAAGAAAGGCACACACAAAGATAACAGGAATGTCTTATATTAAGCTTATAGCCTTGGCTGGACAGAGCAATAGACTCACATAAAAGAATAAACTTCTCAGATTGCACTTTTCAACTAAGCATTGCAGATCGCACAAAATGTCTGATACAAAAAGGCAACTTCGTTTGGAGGCGACATGCTGCTGCAGTGGCTGCAACTAAAGAGACCACCAAGCTCGCTCCCTGCTGGTCATAGGATGGATGGTCTCCGATGTCTGGAATACGAATATAAGAAAGAAAATACAGTTGTCACGGCGACCCTCGATCGGACCACCAAGCTTGGGCACTAAAGCATACTCGCCGGCGTGGCCTGCTCACACCAAAGCAGGCCACGCCGCACCTAAGTACACCAGCCAGCGTGACTAGTAGTCGCTGGCTGAGGAGTCATTGTGGGAGGGGTCGTTTCGGCGTTCGATCGACCGACGATCGAACCGCCACTCCAGTGCTGCATCCCTCACTTATATGCCACTGCCAGAAGCTGCCAGAGAATCCTTGCAGTCCATCCGCAGCTTTTCCAGGCGCTTGGTCTTCAGCACCACATCCTTGCACATTCCCTGACCAAACGACAGACAGGAGACATTGCGGAATGCATCGAGTACCGACAAGGTGGCAGGCAGCCTTGCCACCTTGTATACCAGGATGACCCAGAAAGCAGCACGGGTCGACAAGGGGTCAGATTTCGCTAAGATGGAGGCAGTGGCACGCGACAAATGGTGCAAGCTGGAGCAGCAGCTGGAGCAGCAGCAGCAGCAACTGCAGCAGCAACTGCAGCAGCAGCAGCAGCTGATGCTGGATCAGCAGCTGGAGCAGCAGGCTATCGCAAAGGCACTTCGCCGGGTGCCGATTGCAAAAGCTCACCTCGACGAACTCGTGGCAGTGTACGGCGTACTTGGCTTTGCTGATCTCCTGGAATGCCTTGATGATCTGAGGCAGGTCGGTGCAGGAGAGCAGGGTGACACAGCCTCTTTTTACGAGGTAAAGGGCCACGCGAAAAAGGACTTTGGAGCCGTCGAAGAAAAGACAGTCCCATATTCGCATCACGGTCTGCAGCGTAAACACACAATGTCTGCACACTACAGGATACCCGGGGTCGGGATGGACCACGAGCGGAAGCAGCAAGAGAGCTTCGGCTGAGGGCAGCGAGCTAATTGATGAGAGAATGCTGAAGGCAAAGCTTCCGGAAAATTGCCACGGCAGCCAAACATAATAATAATAATAATAATAATAACAATAACTCACTTGATAAAGCGCCCTCAGAGAACTCAATCTCTTTCTAAGCGCTTTACATTTGCTGCAAGGGGAAACACTACTGAATGGTGAGTAATATCATGCTTGATAAACAACATAAATAACATGATTAGGGGTGACATGCACAGGGTCAGCATGCAAATCTGGTTAGTGGCAGCATGCACAGTTTCAGCACGCATAAGCACATGAAAGACAAATCACAGGGACCCACTAACTGCTGTCCTAAATAGGTGTTTTTAAGTTCTTTTTAAATGTGATCAAGTCTGGGGATGTTTGGACGCAAGTCGGGATGGAGTTCCAGGCTTTGGGAGCATACGAACTAAATGCACGGTCTCCAAAGGATTTGAGGTTTGTACGAAGTATTGGTAAACTGTTGGATTCCGAAAAGCGGGTGATATAATGGGTGGTAGAGTAGCCTGGTGGAGGAGTAGATCTGAGAGATAGGCTGGAGCCAATGAATGAATAACCCAAGAGTGAGCAACGAAACCTTATACATAACCATTAGAAGATGGAGGCTTGAGGTCGGCATGTCCATCCAGCCAGTGCTATCAACCTCCACGCTGAGATATGCATCAAGACAGCGGCCCGTGGGCGACGGCTGCAGCAGCAGCAGCAGAAGCAGCAGCAGCAGACCGATGTAGAGCGCCGATCTTCTCTACTGTCACTTATCAAGCAAGCACTAGCCCTGCATGAGCCAAGCGCAGAGCAAGTGCAGCAACGCTGGCTACTCAAGCACTCGCCAGCGTTGCTGTGGCCAATCCCACTTTGCCTGCTTAATGGCAAAGCTGCAGTCAGTTGTAATCCTCCTGCGGCCTCCGCGGAGCACAGGGAAAGACGTCCGATTCAGCAGCAATAAAGTGGTGCACGGTACCCAGCTGCGATTGCCGGGCGAATTTTTTCGCTCCTGTTTCCACTCCCGATGATGCAGAGCTTAGCCGGGCCGTTTTCGCAGACAGACTGACAGTTTAATTTCGGCAGGTCCTCCACTACCTGCGTCTGGTCGATCTCCACCCGAACGGCTCGGTGTTCGTGAGCAACGATCTCACGACATTCACTCACGTATTCATAAGCATCGACTACGTCAAAGGCCCCTTGGAGCAACCGTACGCTGGCCCATACCGAGTGCGCACTCGGTGTGGCACCTTCTATCTGGTTGACATCGACAGCAAAGAGGACACTTTTGTCATCAGCCGACTCGAACCGGCCTACATTGATCCTTCGTCGCCTGCCAAGCTGTGGCCATTGCCAGAGGCTGCTCATTCTGCCCTCAAAAGCAGCAGTGAGCCGAATGACAGGCAGAGACCCAGGTGCACCCATTTAGCTCAAGCACAGCAGATTGGAAGTGTCCATTGTCTGCCACCACAAGACTGGTGTGTGTCTGGGAGTGTGTGACCACAAGAGGGATTGGCCTCACACCTGGCAAGCGATTGGGTAGCCAGAAGTTGCTACATGAGCGCTTGCTCCAAGCAGCTGGCAGCACGAAGCCTTCGGGCATCAAAGGCAGAATAAGGAGAGGCGCGCATGGCGGTCGCATGAGCTCACTCGAGCAGAGCTGGTATCAGCATGCATCGGTTGTGCCACGTCGCAAGGTGCAAGTCTCTCGGCCTTGCAGGAACCAGCTGTACTGCTCGGGCGGCTGCATTGACTATGCAGGCCGACCTGCCGAGCAGACTAGGCTGCCACGCGTGCACAGCATGCGCTGCTGGCGCAGCAGGCGCTCGCACCACAATCGCACAAAAAATGGACCGCTGCCCAGCGGCTCCTCTCGGCCTGTCTCGCGAAACAATGGCAGCTGCTGCCACCGACATCTGCTGACCCGTGACGCGGCTGCGTGCAGCATGGGCATGGAGGGGTCACTGCTGACGCAAGCTGGCAAAGCAATGTGAAATCGCCACTGCAGCTGCCCTGGCAGGCCGAGAGGTGCAGGAGCAAGACGAGTGTGACAAAAGGGCCAAGAAGGCAAGAGAAGGACCGGGAGCAGCGAGGAGCGCAGCAGGGCACGAGCCAAAACGTGCGCGCGCACTGCGTCACCTCGTTGGGTAAGACGTCGACGTAGAGGCAGAGAAACCACTTCATGCACACGAGCGTCCAGTCGACGCGGTGCGCTTCCATCAGAGTGGCAACCTCGGGCAGCTGCTCTCTGCGAGGAAATCATCGATGATGCACAGTGAGAGGAGCCCTGCTCGCGCCCAGTGCGGCGGCAGCAGCAGCGGCAGCAGCAGCCGTAGCAGGGACTGCAACTCTGGGCTGCACTCGAAGCACAGGCAGCTCCAGCACAGTGCTCGTGCTCCAGCCTGAGCCCGCTGTCAGCAAGGACGATCGCGCCAGCGATAGGACGGACCGTGCAAGACACTGCCATAGCCGGCCGAGAGTGCTAGATAGAGGCAGGCCACCGACAGAATCATCAAGTCTGAGCAAGGAGAAAGGAAAAGAGAAGCTCTGCAGAGCTCGCTATGCGATTGCTCAGCTGTCGCACTTCTGTCAGCTCAAGCAAAGGAAAAACGAAGCAGGCTAAACATCAGTCAGCACACCGGCAGTGACAGCCAAATGACGAGCAACGTGCATCATTCTTAACCGATATGCTGTCGCAGCCACCGGGCTAGCTACCAGATAGGCTGGCCTCAGTCGGGTCCACGGCCTTGCTATCCTTGCGATACTGTAATCCCGGCATCAGCCAGCAACCATTGACACAAAGAAGCCGTCATAGCTAGGCCCGTATTGGCGCAAAACGATTTCTGCCTCCACGACCGACCCTCCTTAAATCCTCGAAGGTTTACGAGATCGCCTGAAATATTGGCTCGTCGCAAACATGCGACGGAGGTGACCCTTAGCAGATTCTCAGCAGGTATGCCAAACAGAACAGCAGAGCATTTCTAGCCAGCCTCGTGCTGCTCCTCCGACAAAAGCAAGAAAGCAAAAAGAAATTGGCTTGAATTGGATCAATTAACCAAAGGGCAACCTGGAAAAAACTTGCAGCTCGGTCACGCTAGCAGGCCACTGATTTTGGGGGGGAGGAGGGGAGAAGCAGCAGATTCCTACGCCAGTGAGAGCCGACCGCTGTGGCGCAGCGCTGCAGACAAGAAGCACTTGGCTGAGAGCTGAGAGTGAGCAGAGCTTGTGGCAGACAGAGGAGAGAGAGCAAAGGAGCAAGGAACGATGGCGGTGAGAGCTTGCCAGACAGAGCAGGCAAAGCAAGAAAACTCACTTCGCTAGCCGGGCGAGAACCACCATGTCAACTTGCAGGCCTTTCATGAGGGGTGTGTAGTAATCTAGCAAAATAAAAGGAAGCTGGCCGTGCAGCTCGCGAGCCCAGCTGGTACCCCCCCCCCCCGAGAAGAGCAATCAAACTCAAGCTTCAGACTGACGTAATGTAAATGAGCGAAAGAAAAGATGAAAAGAAGCCATAGCCAAAGCACTGCGTGCCCACCACCGGCCGGGCCGGGAGGGTGCAGACGCCAGCGCCCCAGGAAGAAATCGGCGGCAGACCATGATGGGAGACCATTACCTGGTAGTATCTTCGTCACCACAGTGTACAGGAGCCAGAACGCCTTCTCTTCATCCTTTAGCACGATCAGCATCATGGCAGCAACGTAGTTCAACCCCTTTAGCCAAAGGTTAAAGATAAAGAACTACATTTACCAAGAGACACTCACTGCATGGTTTACGCAATCCTGCAGGAAGAAGCAACATCTAGCAATCAAAGTTAAATTAATTGTGAACAGTGTACACAGGGCAAATGAGAACACTTTCCCAATGACATCAAGCACAGCCACCCCCTACTTCGACTGCACGGCCATGATGACTTTATCGCCAACTATGTAGAATGCACCAACATCTTGCGCTGCATTGAAGCTACCTGGCAATAGTCGGTTTCTTTGTTGTAGTGAGCAAAACACGACAGCACGTTGAAAAGAGGCTTCATGAGGCTCTGCTTGCCATCCTTTTCTTGGAAGTATATGTTATCAGGGAATGTTCTGTGCAGATCTACGTGAGAATGTAAGAACCGTGCAGCCATCGCTAGTAACATGTTCTATGCCTCTGCGAAAGAGAAACAGACAGACAGACAGAAGAGAAAAGAGATGTAAGGACATAGAGAGACTAGAGAAAGACGTAGTTCGAGGGAGAGGGAGAGAGTAAAAGAAGAAACAGTTGCAAAAAGAGAGAAGAGATGGGTTACAAGAGAAAGCGACGAGAAGATACAGAGAAGAGTCGAAAGGAAAAGCAGGAAGAGACATAACGAGAGAATAGAATGGAGACAGTGAGAGAGGGAGAAAGATGGGGAGAGTCAAGAAGAGAGAGAGAGAGAGAGAGAGAGAGAGAGAGAACAGATATTCACACACACACACACACACACACACACACACACACACACACACACACACACACACACACACACACACACACATACACACACACAAACATGTAAATGCCTCGTGAGCAATCCAATCAAGCAGATACAGGGATCACCCACCGACAATGCCGCCATAAACCTTTAGTAACTGCCAGGATGCAGCTGCTACGGAGCTCACGAGGGGATCAGACCTTAACCTTTAAAAGAGGCAACCAATCATACAGTTAGGTAGGCTGAAAGAACCTGCCGGCCTGTCCGGCCATCTTTAGACTCCCTTCTGTAGGTCGCAAGGATATCAGAGCGCATTGGCCCGCTTCTCTACTTATAAGGTCATTGCCTGCACATGGGATTGCTGATATCTCGGCACCTAGAAGTCCACGGGCTGTTCATCCAAAACAGCATGCACCGTGACTTCGGACGCCACCAGACATAACAAGAGTGGCATAGCTTCAGACTAGCATCAACCGAAGAGGAGCCAACCAAATCCTGAAATCCAGTAACTTCTGCCCTGGCTGCCATAGCAGCTGTGGCCACATTGAGGGTCAGATCTAGTAATAGGCTAGAGTCGAGGATAGTTAGAATATGTATAAAAAAAACATGGTTGAATAGTGGCCTGCATTTTACAACGAATGCACAAGTCTGAATAAATAAGCAAAACAAGTGCGAGATGTCAAAGAAAACTTGAAGCTGCACGGTAGCGGACAGCATCCACTAGCTCTAGACTGGTGATCTCCTACTACACTAAAACCCGGTCCATTTAGCCATCCTTGTAGCAGCCAGGACTAATAATCAGGCAGTAAGCAAAGTTAGATACTTTCCACGTTCCATTTCCCTCACATAGAGCAGACAACTATCCCACTGACAGACTAACACCAGGGTGCACAATAATAAACACCTACCATTGATTACACAACTCTCCTAGCACTGAAATGTCAGCATAACCCAGGCTAGTATGTACCCTGTCACTTTCAGCAGCCCAAAAATGCCGGAAAAAGTATTTGCATGCACAACGACCAATTAAGGAAACCTGTACTGCAGCACAACGCTAGGCAAGTTGCAGATGCACTGCTGACTAACCTACCAATAGTGATGGTTTCAACCAGGCTGCCTGACTTCTCCTCGGCCAGCAGACTCTTGTACAACAGCTTGTTTTCTTCCATTAGATTCTTGGCCCCCGTGACACACATCCAAACCTGCAGCACATCAGATCCATGCCTACAGGGTCCCTCAGAAGTCATTGTGCAGGATGACAGCAATCTCACCTGCTAAGCTCAGACCACGGCTACACATGCAATATAGCAACATAGCAGCAAGGCAGCCAGACTAATGAAAAGATCTTGGCACACCTTAACTATATCGATCACTGACTTGCCCACCCACTCTCCCTCTCCCTGCCTGCCTACCTGCCTCACTCTCTCTCTCTCCCTCTCTCTGTCTCTCTGTCTCTCTCTCTCTCTCTCTCTCTCTCTCTCTCTCTCTCTCTCTCTCTCTCTCTCTCTCTCTCTCTCTCTCTCTCTCTCTCTCTCTGACTCTCACTCTCTCTCCCTCTCTCTCTGACTCTCACTCTCTCTCTCTGAATCTCGCTCTCTCTCTGAATCTCGCTCTCTCTCTCTCTCTCTCTCTCTCTCTCTCTCTCTCTCTCTCTCTCTCTCTCTCTCTCTCTCTCTCTCTCTCTGACTCTCTCTCTCTCTGCCTTTCTCTCTCTCTCCCTCCCTCTCTGCCTCCCTGTCTCTCTCTGCCTTTCTCTCTCTCTCTCTCTCTCTCTCTCTCTCTCTCTCTCTCTCTCTCTCTCTCTCTCTCTCTCTCTCTCTCTCTCTCTCTCTCTCTCTCTCTCTCTCCCCCTCTCTCTGAAATCTCTCTCTCTCTCTCTCTCTCTCTCTCTCTCTCTCTCTCTCTCTCTCTCTCTCTCTCTCTCTCTCTCTCTCTCTCTCTCTCTCTCTCTCTCTCTCTCTCCCTCTCTATCTCTCTCTCTCTCTCTCTCTCTCTCTCTCTCTCTCTCTCTCTCTCTCTCTCTGAATCTCTCTCTCTCTCTCTCTCTCTCTCTCTCTCTCTCTCTCTCTCTCTCTCTCTCTCTCTCTCTCTCTCTCTCTCTCTCTCTCTCTCTCTCTCTCTCTCTCTCTCTCTCTCTCTCTCTCTCTCTCTCTCTCTCTCTCTCTCTCTCTCTCTCTCTCTCTCTCTGTCACCTGTCTATACCAGCTGATATATACCCGGTGGCATTTTAATTAGCTAACTGACTGCCAATCCATGATGATAACAGGAGTCAGAAAAGTACTTTCTGAACGGCATGGCAGTGTTCTCATTTTCTTCTCCATCGTGCCTGAGCACAAGGCAGAGGCCGCATGATCATAAAGTATGCCGAGCTTGGCATCTGTTGACATAGGTTTACAGAATATGGGCGTATGCTTTCAACTGAAGAAGCAGTAATCGAAAAAACATGCTACGATCTAAATAAACGTGGATCATTGGCATCAGCAATACACGATAAACGTGCTATAAGGTGCTGCCTATCCTTTCTTGGGTGTCTACTGCTCCAGCAAGCTTCAAGCCAGCACAGTAACCAGGTAAAGAGTCTTGTTCAAGGCTAATGTGCATAATTGGGGCCATCATACAACGGTACAATGCGGACATGACTTGCAAGTGGTACACAATTGTCTATTCTGGTAATAAGGAAGTACACTGCCCATTGAAAATGTGTTCATACATACAAGCAAATGTAATACAGGCGCATACATCCTAGTAGAGGTACATACTCCCATGCCGATTGATATTTACGAACCCTACAATATGGCTGAAGGTGATAGGTCAAAATGACTTTCAGGCTAAATTTCTTATATCTGCAGTGCACACAAGCTGCACACGATGCATAATAATATTTATCAACATCTTTAAAGCATGTTAACAGTAATATCAAACTTATCATTTATATATTTATATACTTTACAGTAATATCAATTTTTAATCGGGGACTGACTGTCAATCAATGATTGTAGCAGATGAATCAATAAAGTATTTCCTGGCTTGTTTGGATGCACAAATTGAGCCATAGCCCTGCCGACAAATAAAATGTACAGCTTACAGATACCTGGAACACGAAATTTCTTCAACCTTCAGCACACATTCAGGCATGCATTTTGGTAATATATATATACATATATATATGTATATATATATATATATATATATATATATATATATATATATATATATAGGAATGGAATGTAAAAACCCAGTGCCAGCACCAGAAAAGAAGTCGTGCAGCGTGATTCTTCCACCACTGCATTTAACAGCATGCTGTAAGCGATATTCGTGAATCTGCTTATTTTCTTCGGCAGCCGTAGAGGCATCTATTATTATTTCCGAGGAGCTGAAATTTCCTCTCAGCTGTCCAATAAACAGAGCAGCAATCATTAACCATCCGATGAGCATGGAGCTTAGCCCAATTCAGCCTGCTGGCTTGATGGTTTTTAATCAGCGACGGCAGCATGGCATTCACCACTTGTTCATAGTAGCTGGCATTGGTAAGCCGATGACTCACAATTTGGCAGAACGATCATCTCGGTAGTAGCTTGTTTGGGGCAGCAAAGCTACGTCAAGCTAGCCTTCCTTGTGGAGAGTGCAGATCTCTTACATTAAAGGTCCTCTTGCACCTGTGCACGGTTCAGGGTCCTAGACTACAGCTGCTTGTCACGGGCTCCACCATAGCTAGCATAGTCAGGTTGAACCTCACACCTATCTCAAGACGATGAGCAAATTTTCTGTAGTTGGAACCTTGTTTGGGAAGTGCCAGAAGCAGGCCCTTATAAAACTCACCTTACTCTCTTGCCTCTGATAACATACAGTAGAGCTAGTTACCACAGAAAAGGCCATATGCCATATACAGCCCGAAACATAATGGAGATCCCCCATCCTCTTACGAACAAACATGTTCTCGATCATGTTCTACAAGTTTTTCCTCAAACGCGGGTGAATTTTAAACTGGAAATTGTTTTGAAGTTAAAACGGTAGATTTTTCACTGCATTCATTTCTTATGGTGGGGCAATCTACAAGCTTAGCTTGTTGGTTATCACTTAATGCGATCATTTTTCAGTGTTAGTCACCTATGCTGCACTGGAAATACTACTCGATCGCGAATCAATAACCAGAGCATAAAGAGTGAATTTGCCCAATGCGAAAAAATCCTTCATGAAGGCATTACCATAAACTCTGGTGCACAACAGATAAATGGTGAGAGGTGTCTTCAAGCTCTTGCATTCGTGTAAAAATGGCAGATTTATTTGTCACAGCACCTCGAAATATGTTGTTTTTGGCAGCACTTAGGCATGCCCAGCACTTAAATACGCAAGCTACAGCTCACAGACCACTATCATTTCCAAACTTCATTCTATTATCGATTAGCATGCTTAAGATCAGCAAGTCACAGGCTTTTTGACTGGGGCAACTGTGGTGCTGAACCAAACATGATTTAGCAGTGCCGCAATTAATAAAGAGTCGCAAATTGCTGAGACATCAGTGACATAAAACCTGAAGAAGATGGCTACGACACTTGTTATGGACACCGCAAAGGGCCTCCTTCAGACGACACTGTTACCCTTTAATAAAAATTTAAAAAAAGTCTTTTTATAGTGCCCAGAGAGAACTAAATCTTCTTCTTGTATGCTGAAAAAGAAATATGTCAACTAATTGGGGTAATATAAATGCAATCAGCGTGCATAAGTAAACAGAGAACTAGGCATGGGGTCAGCGAAAATGCTGCAAAGAACAGATGGGCTATAGCTTCCTTTTAAATTTCCTACGAGGGTGACGCGATGGCAGTGGGAAGCGAGTTGAGGCTATGGGAACATAAAAACTGAAGGTAAGGGTCTCTAAAGGATTTGAGGTTCCTATGAAGTGTAGGTAAACGAGTCAATTCCGAAGAAAAAGGGTGGTAAGATGCTTATCCTGGTGGGGGAGTAGATCTGATAAGTAGGTTGGAGCCAAAGAATGAAGGGACCTAAAAGTGAGTGACAGATTTGAAGTCTGCATGCTGCTTGAACCGGATCTAGTGCAGGTGAGCTAAAAGTGGTGTGATGTGGCAGCTGTGACGCTAACGACAGACAAGCCTAGCTGCCGAGTTTTGCACCAGCTAGAGGCAGAGCTAATCAACTTGAGTCAGAAAAGAAGGTGGTAGAATGCAAAGCCTCATTAGGTAGTAGCTGGGATGGGCATGCAAAAAAGTGAGTAGCAGCACGTTGAAGTCGAAACACTGATTAGTGGGGAGCAGTGCAGGTGGTAAGTCGGCAAGAAGTGCTGCAATGTGGCTACAGTCACACACATAACCGCAAAACTTAGCTGCAGAGTTTAGCACCAGCTATTAGTATCTTATTGCATAGACAGGATGACCTGCCAGCAGTGAAGTTACATAAGGCGAGACTGGACAATATCCATGAATAGACCAGCTGGCTGAGGAATCCGTATTTAAACAGGTCCAAATTTGTGTGATGTGCGAGTCTGAAAGCAGGCAGACTTGACTACGAGGCTGGGGTGGTCATCGAGTCACTTTGTAATAAGAAACCCAGATTGCAAGCAGAAGCTAAGAAATCATGCTGGCCAAACCTATTTTTAGGGTTAGACTTCCGAATTTCAGAATAATGATGGGATAACCCATAACTAGTAAGTTATTTTAATGTAATTCAATTTGAGAAAATTTGATACTATCTAAGTGTGAATATCGGCAATGCATGCAGCAAGTGAGTTAAGAGAGAGTTCGACATGCTGACAGGCAGGAAGGAATCAAAGCACACGTACAGCAGTATGTCGTCTTCATATAAATGAAATCCAAGATTGGGCTTGGCAAATGTGTCGGTACGAGGGAAAGTATATAATATAAAAATATGTACACAAAGCACATATCTTGTGAGTATGTCATACTTTAGTGGCTCGCTGGTGACAGTTGCCAGTAATCATCAATGCTCTGCAATCTTCTACACACTAAAGAGATAAGTGATCTATGGTATCAAAAGCTGCCAATAGGTCTACCAGAAACAGTAGAGATTCTTCTACTTAAGTCAGCATTCCTGAGAGGGTCGTTACATACCTGTAACAATGCCGACTCTATGATGCAATTAGCCTAAAAACTGCCTGAAACTTACTTGCTAGGTTGGAATTGTTGGTCCGGGAGTTTAACTGGTACACAATTAAACGCTCCATCTTTGATAGGAATGTCAGAAGGGTAGCTGGGCAGAAATTGCATCAGTTCTCCTGGTCCGGTGTTGCCTTCTTAATGAGTGGCCTAAAGAAGGCCTCTTTAAAGAATACAGGGACAAGACTTAAGGCTAAGGAAATATTGATTATTTAGTTAGGCGAGGAAGCAGCAAATCTATGCATCTCGGAAAGAGAACATCGTGAGTGGGGTCTATTAGTTAGCTAAAGGGTCTGGGGTGCTATTAGTTAGTTTAGACTAAGAGATTACTTCGAGATGCAATCCATAGTAGCTGGCTTTACGGTTTAAATTTGAGCAGGGAGCAGGAGTGGGAAGTCTAGTGGGGATGCTACCCACAGGGTGGACTCAGCGATTGTGTCTATCTTTCTGTCGAAGAAGCTAGAAAAAACGATCTGCTCCATCACCATAAGGATCACTAGGTAAGGTTCCGACCCAGGGGAAGTTAAGAAGATAGTTATCGGTCGACATCAGCGATTTGAATTGTGCATCCACTAGTCCACTATGTTGTTATAGATGCTAAACTTGACCTTACCGATGATGGCCTAGCAAGACCTGCAGTAGTGTTACCATGCTATTCGACAGACAGTCAGTCATGTTCCTTTGAATGCTTTCTCAACCTTGCACTTTGTAGTCCTAGACAGTCTAAATACTTCAGTAAACCATAGTCCATCGGGACGAGAACATATAACGTGCCTAGATAAATGGGAAAACTCATAGCACTCCACAAATGAGGGTGGGACAGACCAAGCATTTACTTCAAGAGGCAAGGAAGACAGGCAGCATCAATGTCAAAAGTCTTTGCGTCAAAGGTTTTGCAATTCACAGATGATTTTTGATAACCGAAGGTGACATGAACTGCCGACTGAATTAGATCAGCAAGTGGGTATGCCTGCGGATTTCGGCAATAATATCAAGTTCCCAGGGCTGCAAGGCTCAGATGAGGGCGACCAGGAGCATATGCGAGCACACCATTACTGAGAGCAATCTTGACCACAGCAAGTTATGAAACTGCCAACTATCTCAAGGAATCGAGACGAAAAAATAGAGTTAATTGTTAACGTTCATCTTGCACCCTAAGAAAATGTAATCTCTATCCAGGTGTATATGCCTGAAGGCACGAGCCAACGACCAAGGTGGTCAAAGGCGACCACTTTAACCCATGGGCCAAACCAGGGCAGGCTACAAGTTTTGTAACGGTGATGTCGAAACAGGGGTCGCATTCAGCATTGACAAAATCAACAGAGCCCGAAACTCATGGCATTACTGTCACTCGGCACCTGACACCACCGTTCGGCCATAACAGGCATTGCATCAGAGTTAAATTCTTACCTAGGTGTCACTAATAGCTGCCCTGTGCATTTAATTCTAAGAACAAACTGCTAGTAAGTTTGCCAGCTGTCTATCAAATTAAAGTGGAGCTCCCACATTACTGAGTAACAACAGCTCTCATGGGGAAGTTTTCTAACCACATGCTCTTGAGGCGATGTTTTTGACTAAATGTCCTAATTAAGGCTAAAAGAATGATTCTCAATTAGTTGAGCATTCACCCTGCCTATCTCGCAATTGACAGCAGACAATCTTGGTCCAAAGCCCGATCTCAACGGGTCAGCAACAACAATCAATGTCGAAGACACGCACCAGGTTTGCCACCAGCACATGCTTACCATTGGCCTGTGAGCCTGTGGCACACCCTTCCTGACGTACCGCTTCACTGCAACGATGACACGTAACCGCTGCAGCCAAGCCACGAAACGGCGACTGGACGAAATCGAAGCGAGGGCAGCGATCGCTACAGCGACCCCGGGTAGAAACATCAAAGAGAGTGCCCAAAGAGGGTGCAGTTAGGAGCATCGACCGCTGACCACGCGGCACGAGCTGGCCGCGCCCGGTGCAGAGGCATCGCCCTGCGTTGAAGACGAGTCAGCCAGCGCCAGAAAGCGCGTCGTCCGCCAAAGCAGCCGTGACCTGCACGAACGGCAGGTTCTCACGAGGCCAAACATTGCGATCGTAAAGAGCGCGGCGGCGCGAACGACGTTCGATACCCGTTGCCGACTTCTTGACAGTTTGCTTATCTCCGACCATTTTGCTCCAGCGCTGCGACCTCCTAGCCAGAACACGCAGATAATCTGCTTCGAAGGCCTCGAAAGTGGCATAGTCGAAGTCATCGCCCCTCTCGAAACCATAGGGATCAACAGAAGCTCTACGAAACAGCAATGTATATACATTTCAAAAATTTCGGGCTTTGGGGACATTTGCTGCAGTGCGTTGGGTAACTTTCCGCCACGAGGGCTCCCCATACAAGCAGCCACTCGCGATTTAGCACTGTGCCTGGCGATGCTTTGTCAAGGCTATTGGGATCGCTTCCCGGCGAAACGTACAGAAACATGGCAAAGGGAAAAGTTACTCTAGCTTGCGCCAACCAATTTAGAAACTAAATCTGCGGGTATCACATCGCTGATCCCCAATCCCCGGGTAACAGCTCAAACGGTACAAGGTCGAAGCTAGAGGTGCCCCACCTCCTCAGGGAGGCGTCTGCCATGTTAGTAGTACTGGGGCGGGGTCCGATGTACCGCTGTAAAGTCAAACGCCGCTGAGCATGCGCCGTGCTTAGAATAGATATATGTCTATTATATGCATCTTCATATACATATTTAATAATAACTATCTACGGTAAGCATGCGGCTAGTCCCTTGAAAAGCTATTGATAGATCGACCTACCGTAAGCGAAGACAGTTTTGTTCTCTTCCTGTTCCGGTTAGTACGTTGTAGCAGTCAGCCTACGCCAGGTTTAGTAGATGTGTGCCCGCTGGGGTGAAATTCCAGATGCACCCAACGCAGAACGGCTCGTCCTGCCAGCTAAAGATAAGCTGTACAAGGAACTGCTGGGCGGCGAGAATGAATTGCCACCGATTCATCAGCCGTCAGCCCGGCACTTCCCGCCCGGAATTTCGTAAGGCTTGTTTGGCACGTGCTTGTTTTGAGTCGCTACGCTTCGCTCAGAATCGGAATCGTGTGTCGCGTTCGAAATTCTCTCGGCTAATTCGTGCTGCAAGCGGGCTGATAGTCTCTAATTCACTTCTACCGCTTTACAAATGGGGCTTTAGAATATGCTGACCATGTGCTCTGAAACTAGTTGGCTCGGCTGTCGCGGTCGCGGCTATTAAGACGGCCGCTCGTCGGGGCTCAGCACGTGACCGGTCAAACGTGGCGCGCGCTGGCGGCAGCAGCTGGAACTCCGTTCATGCTTTTCCGCGTGTTCGCTCGCCGACTTCAGACCGAGCTTCTGCTAGTGATGCCGTTAGACGCGCCCTAGTGGAGAACTGTACGTGAGAGCCGCGACGGCACGCTAGGTAAGGCTTTTGCTTGTCACGACCTCGGTCCAGAGGTCGTGGGCTCGAATCCTGCGGTGGGCGATTCCTTATCGCCGCTGCAAGCGGTGGTGATAGCCGTCAGAGGCTCTTCTGTTGCTGTACAAAAAGAGGCTGCTAATAATAATAATAATATTGCACTTGCTAAAGCCAGCTATCTCGAGCCGCCGCTTAGCTCCGCTCCTCTAGTACCCGACCGAAGAGCCGTAGCCTAGGGTCTACCCGTAGGTCTATCCGTAGTGTCTGCATGAAGTTTGTGTCAGTGAGGAAATGAAGGACGGGCGGGTTCGCCGCAGCTCTGCTGTAATGGGAGCGACTGGAGAGGGCCCGAGGTGGCCAGAGATGACGGATGAGCTGCACGGCCTCTGCTGAAGCCTCAGCAGAGATGGACCTTCCCGCAAAGACACGCGGCCTAAGCTCTTACCTCGGAGGACCGGTTAGCCGAGCTGACTTGGCCGGCCAGTGCTGCTGCTCTCGCCGGCCGGCCAGCGAGCAAGAGAAGGCTCCCACCCACCCTCCCCGGCCAGGCCACAGCTGGCAGCCAGAGAGCTGGAGCCGACCACTGCCGCCACCGCTCCATCCGACGGCTACTGCTAGCGCGGCGTCGAGCTCTTAGCCGCGCTCTGACGTCTTGCCCGGCGTTCCTGCCGTGCCGGACTGCCGAGTAGGAGCTGTGTGGAGGGAGGCTGAGGTGCTCTGTCAGACCCATAGAGGGCCCTGGAACCCTGCCCCCACGTCCTGCGCAGTCCTTCTGGCACCACTGCTCGGTTGGTAGACCTTCGGGCGGGCCGCGCTTGAGCGAGTGATTGTTCGAGGGTGAGGGCTATCAGTTGTCTCCCCTTGCCGCCTCGAAGGGCCGAGCCCGGGCTGCAGTCAGCTCACATGCAGCGCTTGCCTGCCTCGTTCGTTTTCAGTGACTCGGCTGGCTGGATAGCGGCCTATCGCTGCGATGCGCTGACGGCGCACACGATCCGACTGCAGCAGCACGCTCGCGCCGTGCAGCTGCTGATCGACGGCCACCGGCTGAAGCAGGAGCAGCCAGCAGCCGCCGGCCACACCCCGACTGCCAAGGTGAGTGGCTTGCTTGCAAGGACAGCCTTGCCTCTGCCAGGCGACCAATCCAGCCGCCAGTCTAGCTGCAGCACGTCGTGGCGTGCGAAGCTTCGTGTGGATCTGTCAATGGCCGCCTCTGCAGCCTCGAGACGCCACTGCCCACCTCCAGCTGGGCTGCGTGGCTCTCGGCTGCTGCCGACACTGGTTGCAGTCTATGTGCACATCTCGCCAGCTGCACGAAAAACGTCACCGCTGCCATGGTCGTGCCGGAAGTAGCTGCCAGCGCAATCCATCTTTCCATTAGTGACACGTCGGCTCTGCTGAAGCTGCAATGTGTCTAACTGGCACACTTGAGCACGTTCTGGCGTTCTGCCGCGAAGCCAGCCGGCTGGCTGGCTTAGCCGATCACCCTGGTTCTCCCTATCGAGCTGCACCCAGCCAGCCTTTGACCTTGCCTTGCCTGCTGACCTAGTAGCTAGATGAAAGCTTCGCCCTGAATTGAAAGCTTCTCGGACTTGGTTTGTATCGTAGCTAGCGACGGGGCGAACTGGATGCCCGAAGGGCGCCCACCTAGTCTGTGCAGATCTGCAGCTGGTGTATCGACGGCCATTCCTTGCATTGCATTACCGAAGCTCTCTTTGGGTCCTCACTTGCTCCCTCCTCCTGCTCTCCGACAGTGATGTGAGGGCCAGCCCGGGAAAAGTGAGCCCTGCCGAACTGGCGCGCGCTCGGGTCAATCTTACCGGTTGTGCTCGCTCGGTGCTCACGGCCTCGAGCCACTGCTCCTGCTGGTCGTTTGCAGGATCAGCCAGTCGCCGGCGGAGGCTCGTCGGCAACGCCTTCCGGCTCGCAGCCCGTGCCACCTTGCGTCGACTGCCCATCGGTGGGCTACGGCAGCAGCAAGCTTCCATTCGTGCTCGAGTTTGACGATGAGCCGAGCGCGTTCGACCGTGGTCAGGGCGTGGCACCACCGCCACTCGATCAGGCCGCCACCAAGAGGCTGCTCAAGCGGGCCGTCTCATTTGTCGTGACTCATGCCGGCTTCGAGAGTGAGCCATCGCTGCCGCCACCAAGCGCCGCTTTTACTCTGGCCTCCTTGCTCTCGGCTTGTGCTGTGTACGTGCCTGCCTGCCTCTGCCTCTGCCTGCGGTTGCTGGTGACCTAGTGCCTCGCTCGGCCGTCCTAAAGCGCTGCTAATAGTGTCCAGCATCCACTTCAGGTGCGTCGCAGGGCTCGCTCGAGGTCGTAGTCGACGTGGCGCACGAGTTCTACCAGCGGCTGACGCAGCTGCTGCGCGTGGCCGTCGACTCCGAGGCGCTTCGAGGCCGCACGGGCTTCCAGGTGAGAGGTGGTGCTGCATGTGGTGCTTGGTGGAAGTGCCCGGCCGATGCGCTGCCTGCATGCCGGGATAGAATGCTAGGGCCAACTCAGCTTCCCTATGTGTCTTAGTTCAGCTGAGCCGTCAGCTGAAGTGGCCTAGTATCCAGCATCCCAATAGGATATCTTGGCTTACGTGAAGGTATATATTTATATAAATATTTGTATGTATATATATATTTGTATATATATATGTGTGTGTATTTGTATATATATATTTGTATATATATATATATTATATAGAGAGAGAGTGAGAATGGACGTTCGTCATATCTTCTTCATAAGTTGAAGCAGCAACCTCCAAAAACAGGGGGGCGGAGGTCACCTATCGTGGCAGACTGTTATCGTCTCCGTTTGCTTAGCCTTTCTGTGCGACCTGCTAGATCGAGATTGCTATTTTGTGGCTATACTGAATTGTCATCCATGTTTGTGGAGCACCATAATAACCCGGCAGTCTGTCACACCTCCCTAAAGATATGATGACTGCACCTCCCTAAAGATATGATGACCGTGTCGGGTGTACTCATTTCGCGACACTAGTTGTGGGTTGGAGTCCCTGTAGCGATCATGTCCTTTAGTGTCCACACCCAATAAAATTTATTTGTATAGCAAACTTAATCTCAAAGAGAACTTAATCTCTATTCAGGAGCTTAACATATGCCTGACCTCAGCCATCAAATTCGTGCACCTTGACTTAATTGGGGGATGGGCACCTTAACCACTGGGCCAAACCATTGCACCATGCGCCTTGATGGCTGCCAAGGCTCTCCTGCCACTATATTAGTGAGGCTGTTGACTCAGCCAATCTTTATCTGTGGTTCAGTTTTTTATATTCTGAATTTTATTTGGCAGAACCTTGCCTTCGAAGACCAGATGCATGAGTCAAACCAACTCGTTGGTTTAGCTAGCAAAAATATTGGATCAGGAAGGCTTTAGTTGGTTGCAATGGTATCTGAGCAACTCGTTTGTTTGCATACAAGCATTATCATGCATCCACTCACCCAAGCAGGGCTAGATCCATCGGTGGGCAGTGGTATCTGAACCAGGGGTGCTGGCTAGCAAGATGGCAGCGCAGATCATGCCTGCAATCGACTGGCAATCAATAATGTATGTTCTTTGCTGCATCAACATCAGGGTATCTGCTGCCGAGCAGAGCTTGCACAATCGCTTGCAGCGCTGCTCCTCCCTGCATCCGAGGGGAAATGCGAAGCTGCTCAGGGGCAAGCAGTCACATGACTTCCGCCGACCATAAGCCTGTGGCGTGTACTAACTGGTCACTCGTGAGAGCGACGTGCAGAAAACTGTTAACCACACACGGGCGGCGTGCATCAGATTAGGAACCGTGGGACAATTCGAGCGAGAGGCCCTCTTGCCTGCAAACAACTGCTCAACCGAGCTATCTGCCACTGCCCGCCCCCTACCGAGCCTGCTGCCGTCAGCTGCACGATACGGTTTTCGCTTGGCAGAGCTGTTTGCAGAACTTGGTAACTTGGTGCATAAAAGGTGCACTTGCTTGAACCGCTTGGATCAAAACGGCCTGGTTTGGCATGAGAGTAATGGGTTTATCGCTTTCAGCTGCCAAGGTCGTGGGCTCGGTCAAGCCCTGGCTGCATATTTACAGCCCCTGGGGTTCTCCTAGAGTGAAGCACACCGATGACATATATCTAATTTGTTGTTACTCGTTGAATTTCGCAGCTGCTGCTTTCGTAAATGGCCTCCTCGTGCAGAGCGCACACAATACTGGTGTGCAGATATCCGGAGGCCTAGAACTGTTTGCACCTAGCCTGCCGCGGCCACCTCTGTGGTGCACTTGGCTCGGTCGAAGGCAACTGCCTCCGCTGTGTCGATCGGCGGTCCTCGCCAACCAGCTGCCGCCTGCTGCAGCAGCACAGCTCCGGCGCGTGACCGTAGCCTCTCGCTGTGCCGTCTTAGGACCCCGTGCAGCAGGCGCTGCACGAAATGGGCATCGGTGGCGTGACCGAGCTGCGTCGGTTCTACTGGTCGCGGGTGGTGCATCGGCACGCCCACTGGTTGGACAGGTGCCAGCGCCTGGTGCAGCAGTATGAGCAGCTGCAGCGAACCGGCTCCGATGAGGGCGCGGCCGGGGCGCTGCTGCAGCTCGACGAGACAGCTGGCACAGCAGATGCTGTCATACATAGGTAGCCGGGGTCAGGGGTGGCCGGAGCCTGGCGGAGAGGGTGGGGGGGTAACCAGCGCTGCCGAGCGAAGCTCTGCCTGATCGCCGGCAAGTCTCTGTCTGCTCTCGAGGTGCTGCGCTTGCACTTCTTGCGCAGCTTATAGTGCCTGCTCGCATGCCATTGGCCAGTGTGGTGCGAGATGGCCATCTGGCCTGCAGTGGGCAGCGGTGCCTTCGAGTCTGTTATGCTGTGGCGTTTGCACATCGTTGAACTCTCGCCGCGTGTGCAACGCGTCTGCCTCCCGAGTTCAGAGGGTTGAAAAAGAGGGCGCCTAGTGTTGCCACGTGCTGGTGGGCGCGCCCACAGGTCGGCCGCCTATCCAGAAGCTAACGGAGGCGAGTTGGAGAGCGACGACGACAATGACGATGCTGAGAAGCTGCTGCAGCTAGCCGGTATGGGGCACGCGCCTGCAGCCATTGCTGGCGGTGGCGCTGCAGCCGTTTGCGTTAGCGGCCAGAGGTGTAAGCTGCAATAGTGGCCGGACCTGACGGCAGGTGCCACGGCTGGCGCTGATAGCTGCAGTCAGCAGTTCTTGGTTTGCTGACGGCAGGCATGAGTGGGTACGACATCAAGCTGGAGCAACGACCGGGAAGTGGTGTCAGCAGCCGTCGAGAGACTAGGTGAGCGCCTTCGCGCATGAGTTATCCGTAAAGTTTGAATCAGGAATTCGAGTGATGCAGCTCCTTGTGACACTGGTCACTTCCTTTGTGACTAACGACATTTGAGGTAGCTATGACGCTAGGAGTGTAGTCACTGCCGTGATCCTTCTCGATCAGGATCGAGGCTGCATTCGACATCGCAGCATCCTACTTTAACAACTGAACAATCAGCGGTCCGGCTGAAGATGCTGGGCAAGGTCCGAGTTGCACTTGTCTGAGCATGTCCTGGCCGTGTCGTGTCCATGGTCAAGTCTCATCCAGCAGACCAGTCACCTGCAGTGGAGCTCTGTGGGTAGGGAGGGGGCAGCTCTTGTTCACCTCTTTTCTGTTCTCTCTCCACTTATTCGGGATCCCTCGGACAAGTAATTTATGCTGGCATCATCTCTCACTAACAGGTGTATGCTGATGACACCCAACTGTACTTGCCATTCAAGCCATCAGAATCAGCTGCAGCAATTAATAAGCTGGATGCCTGCCTTGCAGACATTTCGCCCAAATGTCGGCCAATTTCGACAAGCTAAACGGCTATAAGAAAAATCATAAACGAATGGCTGGAATAAGTGACTTCAGTCGTCTAATTGGTGGTGCCACAATGTGACTCATCATCCAATGCTCTTAATTTAGGTGTCCTATTTGACAAATATCTTATCTCAGAAAGTTCTGTTCTGAAAACCACCACCTGGGCTAGTAGTCTGCTTGATCCGTGTCCAGTGTTCATGCTACTAATAGCTGCAGCTTAAGTTTAAAGATCTTGCTTTATTGCTCTGTCTAGACTGGACCGCTATAATTCAGTATTTGCTGGACTATCTCGAATAGCCATTAGGCCTCCATCGTTGGTGATACCTATAGCTGCAAGATTGGTCAGCAAATTCAATAAATTTGTGTATGCGTCCTCTTGGCTGCAGGAGAAGCAAAGGCTCCCAGTTGATCAGCAGATATCGAGCAAAGTTTTTACTCTGACCTATGCAACCCGCCATGCATGAGGTCCTTCCTGCCTTGATGAAGCGTTGCGCCCGAGTCAGCCCCCCCCCCCAGGTACTCTTTGAATAGTGAACTATCTGCATTCCTTCCTTTAAAGACCGTTGGGGGTATACGCTTTTGCTCTGCATGATCTAGACGGTGGAACTCACTTCCACTATCCTAATGTAGCAGCGCGTCTACTACTGCAAGCTCTGCAGCATCTGGAACATCCATTCCAGCAGACCGGCGCTACTTTAATTCTCTTTGCTCCCTAGGCTGTCCATCTTCTTACTTCGGCTATCTTCACTTTCTCTCGGTTGCCTGAAGTGTTAAAAGAGCAGACCGAGCAGCAGGGACAGTATTGGGTACAGCCATCACCTGCCAATAACCGAAGTACATTGATATAAATAACTACCAAAAAAAGGCACCTCGATTGAGTACAGCCATGCAGCCGTTCGTGTGCTAGATATACCGGTGTAGCTAAACTGAGGTATTGACTTTAAGTGGTCAAAGCGACATTGCTCATAACATTTGTTTTAGTCCTTACCCCGATGGCCTGCAGGAAATGCTGGAGAATGATCGCCTGCCTCGGGTGCTGATCCAGTGACCATGACTATCCGGAGAAGTGCTCAATCATTCGAGCTAAACTGACTGGCCACTTTATAAGCTCTTGCAAGCATGCACTATAGGTCTGGTCACATAGCACATTCTCACACATTCCTAGCAGAGAAAATCACTTGTATCGAAACTTGCTAGTAACACCTGTCTAAAGCAATTTGCCTTATCAGTGGATAGGTCAGCACAGCTTTGCTATGTGGTTTCTCTGCACCGAACTTGCAGTTTTTTTTAACTGCCCTTGTACACTCGATCTCGCATTTTTCAGTGACAATGAGGGGCACTTCGATGGACCCCTGGACAGCGACTGTGTGTCTGTATCTTCGGGTCCGGCAAGTACATCATCCAACGTGGAGTTACTGTCACCACCACATATCAGTACCAGACACCAGCATGTGCCGATCAAGAGGTCAGAAGCCTTAGGATGACATTTAGACTGTATTTTCGTTAGCTGAGCTGGGTAATTCGAAAGTACAGAACTCCTTTTGTAGGAGGAAAACGTAAGGTGCAGCAGGCAATGACGGCTGCACAGGCTAGACAGGTGTGACTGCTGCATGCAGACGGCTACAGGTCAGCAAATGAAAATGACCTACACTGGCTGTGGTGCACCACTATCTTAAGACCGAGGGAGTAACAACAACGGCAGCACCAGAAACATATCATAGCTCAATCGTGTAAAATCGGCTCATGTGATCACCTCAAGACCGTATCGCATTGTTTTTTACAATAAAGCTTTTGCCTTCATTCAAATGCCACCCATCAAGGTGTTGTTCGATGCCACTCAAAAGTATGCCAAAAAATGCTCAGCAGACTTTAGTGGAAACTTTATGGATTTTGTTTCATGTTTCCTTGATGCACGATGGCGATTGCTATCTAGTTGATCTCGGGTTTCTTCTGGTCGCCATAAGAGGAAGATGTCACCGTGCCGGTATTGCTCGAAGCTGCCTAGGTGTACATGGAATCGTGAAGGCTTTGTTGCTCGAACTGTCTCTGCCGTTCGCGGGCCTTGAATCGGCGTGCCTCCTCGTAGTCAGGGTTATCTGTGGGTAGCTCGTGGCGGCAAAGTGGACAAGTGTTGGTCTTTTGCAACCATGGTAGCAAACACTGTGCGTGAAATATGTGATTACAAGGCAGCTGCTTGCCATCCTCGTCGGTGCAGAAAGCAGCCAAACACACGGGACACTTTAGTTCCTTGTCAGCTTGTGCTGCTGTTACCTGAGGGTGGAAAAAACAGCAGTTTGTGAGTAAACCTGGGGAGCCAACTGGAGCTCACTGACAAGCATAACTAGCAAGGAAACACAGAAGCACAAATCCTGTGCACGATGGTTGAAAGTGGGAATGCCGCTTAGCAGTGGCACCTCTATGAGACAATAGTCAAGAGGTACAGAAGCACGGTCAGAGCTGCAGCATGCTCAGATCGGCCCCTCTAAATGTCTAGTGAGTGTCGCTCAACCGCCTCCTGCCTAACACAGCAGAAGGAGAGCAACACGACGACAGAATGGTCAGGTGCGGCAGGCTATGTTCGCTCAGTCGGCGTGCTTAACACACTGGCGGAACAAGAGCAGTGCATCACCTTAACCGTAGGCAGCTCCTCAGTGACTTTCTTGGACGCCGGCGGTGCCGGGTGATGCCGGAGGAACTCGTGTTGAAATTCATCGCTCAATCCAAAATCGCGAAGCAAACGTGCCAAGTGCAGAAGGTGGTTTGGCGCTTCATTATCACCCAGAGGTTCACAATCATGCTCATCAAAGTAGCTAGACATGGCTCAGGACGAATTGACCAGTCTCTAAATTGCAGCGTTATACCGGAAATGGTGAAGTTCAAGGTTGATTTTACAAGATTACGGCCAGTCAATGTACAGGGGAGATAACACTGCGGGTCAAGTTGCACCTACTCTGCATGTTTTGCCGACGGCATTGGGGTTTCTGCACTATTCAGACGACACGATAGTGTGAAATGATTAAGGCCAAAGTTGGTTCATAGCGGCATGGTCATCGGTTACGGCGCCCGGGTCTTAGCCAGGGGTAAGGTGCTAGCTCTTCAAGTCCTAGGTCGTGAGTTAGACCCGTGCAGCTGGCGATCCGTTATTGCCCAGTGCAGGCGGAGGTGATAGATATTACGGTTATTCTGACGCTGTAGAATTGAAGCTGTTGAATCAGCTCAACTACAACAATAGGTAGCGAATAAAATAGGTACCGAAAGGGAGGTAAGTCGAACAGTTGGCCACGTCCTGTGGAGTCCGCCCACAACCTAGAGAGGGTCGTCAACGCTTCGTTTTCATGCGCCCTGTTTTCGCCTTCAGACAGTTTCACCCGCAGAAGGTTCACCTGTTTTACAGAATTAAGCTAATGGCCTTAGATTTTCTCTTGCGTCTTTGGTCGCCCTCCGCCCGACGGATGTATTGGGACGATCGAGCTAAACGAGGCAATGACTCTTGCTATACACCTCTGTAAAAGCAGCCATTGTGTAATAGATGTAACATGTGCATAAGGAATGCGTGTTTGCCACTATTCTCTCTCTCTCTCTCTCTCACAAGGCCTCTATTTTTCTAAAGGTAAAATAGTAATTCTTTATTCAATATAATTCAAATACTATAATAGTATTGCCATATATACCACACTCTCTTTCAAATTAAAGAAGTCGAGCGAGTGAAAGGCATCTCTCGTTGGTCGCCTTGACTGTGTGCCTGGACCAAGAAGCTGAACGGTGTCACATTCCATCCGCCATCCGTCCGAGAACGGGCAGCCGTTAGGATTTAGTCACGCGGACCACGGAAGTGGACGGAAGCGGGAAGTGTAGACATAATTTACTGCCGCTTGCACGGCATGTGCAGGTATGCACTTGCTTGTCTAGCGCATTGAAACCAGATATTTTCGAAACAAAGGTAAATGTTGTGTACTTGTTTTCCCTGCACTTTTTACTATAAATTTGCAGCTAGGAATTCCTACGATACCACGAAGAATAACTTACGAGCTGACTCTCCGTTGGAGATAAGCATGACCTCACACACCTACACACACGCGACCATAAACCCACGCACATAACGATTAAGCATGGGCTTCCACACTATGGCCATGTGATTAGTGTGCAAATAATGCCTGAGTATATGGCTGTGAGGGGTCGGAGCGGGCGGCTTGCGAAGCCGCAAGAAGAGAGAACAAATAATAGATTTGAGTAGAAAGAAGCTTTACGAAGCCGATGAGTCACCTTATGCTGCAATACCAAAAGGAAGAGTAACTCAACAGGAGGACTGAGCTAGCAGCAAAATTAGCCGTCATTACATGTTAGTGTAGCTTCTGCTTACGTCTTGCTAATACGAGTCCATTGACGCTTAGCATTGGTTATTCATTGCATATTGCCAACTTTTGAGACTAGTCTAGTCCTATCATTGCTTCAGCACAGCCAATACAGCTGCTAGCCGATATGCACGAGAGCTCGTACTCCGTATTGAAACTGCTTCACACGGCTTGATTGGGGCTATGTGATTATATAATTGTCTAGCTCAAATGAGGAAGCACGAGAAGTCTAAGGAATAAGTGTCTGGGAGAAGGCAGAAACGCGGAATTAATTTGCGGTGGTCGACTGAAACTGCGACCCAGCGCTTGAAAGCGTGTACGCGGTGGAATAAGAAAAACTTTTTCGAAGGCCCTTGGTAATAGCTTCAATTGAACGCATCACTTTTTTATTTATTGTTTCGCTACAGTGTCACGATCAATCCAAATTTAGGCGTAAGAGCACACTGGGTGAAGACTTTGCATGCAGAGGACGCATGCAATTTAGGCATCACCCTGGCAAAGGAGGGCTTTCGCGGATAAGAGTTTAATTTAGCTGGTCTCGTTCGTCAGCCAAGCAGAGTCGGGAGTGCCTGTAGATATGAAGACGACGTCTATCGGTATCATGCGAAGGTTTGTATTCGGAAAAGAGAGACTCGAAGCTGATCAGGCACCACGAATGTCTCCTGCCCTCAATCATTTGGCGAATCCAGCTATATTCTGAATAGGAAAGCGAAATGATGTTTTGATAAATGTTTTGTGTCAGCAACTTACTGCTATTTTGCTGTTGTAGTCTTTCTTTTCCAGACAGCTAGTCAAACGATAAGAAACCCAGTTTAGCTTGTGACGACCTGGGAGTCTGGGAGCAAATACTCATAGATAATTCACTTGAAGAGAGGATTTAGTGACGAATCGCTGGAAATTGTGTCCAATTGGCAGAAATCGCTTTTGTGTTTACTTAGGCCAACTAATTTACGGTGCTTTAGAGACTCACTCGAAACCGAACCAGGGCAGTTTCTGTAAGAGAACGATGACTAGCTGGAGGATGACCGTTTGTCTTTGATGCATACTTGTGTGCTTGAACAGGCGAGAGCTTTAGCTGGCGAGCTCTGCGAGCGTTTCAGCAGCTCTCCTGCTAGGAACTTAAACTAACGGCGATAACGTGAATGCTAAATGTTTGTTACATGTGACATTCGATATGCAAAAGAGAGGCAAAATCTGGGCAAGTGCCATTTAGTCGGTGATATGTCAAACTTAAATTTTCTAATATTGAACATATTTAAAACAGGTTTTCGCGATAGAAGTAATTGCCAGCTGGTAGTTGTGCACCCAGGCTAGGTTCGGTTGGCTGGGACAGGACGGCTGTAATGTAATAAGGGTCACCGGCTAGGCCGGGGTCTGACCTAGAGCATGGCCGGATGTGCGGGACGTGAGGTCACCGGGGCACTTGGGTAGGAGAAGTTGGCCGAGTAAATCGTCGAGTTGGAGGCTCCCGGTCTCACCGAGTTACGCACCTCGATGGTTGCATGCGAGCTCCGGCGATGCGGCCGCCCACGCAAGGCAACGAGTGCCCAAGGCCCGAGTGGAGCTGGATAGCACGCTCGTTGTTGTGACTTGTATATTCCGCGTTCCCCGTGTAGCGTGTTCGCGGCCCCCCCCCCCGTGAGTTGATGTCTTTCGGCGGAAGCTCTCAACTGTGGTGGACGTTGACTCCGACTAGCCAAGCAGTTACTCAGCTAGCCGGATCTTTTACGGTGTACGCTCGTACTGTTGGATTCGGAGTCGGTACAACGGCGGGACTTCGGTAGCCGACTGACCAAAATAACACGTTTGTTCGAGCTTGCTTCGTCGTCTTGCCCCCAAAAGTATACTTTGTATAGGACCCTCCCTGTACACTTGCTTAGTCTACTTTTTTTGTTGGCGCATGCGATAGTATAAAGAGGTCTAACCTGACGGCCGCTCGTCTTACCCTAGCTCAGCGGCAAGGCGAGCGACGGCGTGGCCGGAGCATGGCAGGGCTTGGCGGGAAATAGCCTTTGACCCATGGAACTCGGCTACAGTTGTAGGGGCGTATCGTGCATTTTTCGAAACCTGACATTTTCTGAAGTATTAAATATAACTCATTTGTATTTGCTGAGGGCTGTTTGATGCTGAGTGTGATCGCCACTAAACCTAGATTATTTGCATAGAACCTAGGTAAATGACTTTGTTGATAATGCAAATCCAATTATATATGTCATTAGATCTGTATTAAAAAGTTTACGTTAAAAATTTACGACGCTTTAATTCGACAATGGAAAATTGCTAGTTCTGGCACATTTCGGTTAACGATGCTCGTATTTAAAGAGCGTTTGTGGTACGACGGCTGTCTTATGCAGAAAGCAAGAGCTACAGTTTCATAATGTTGTCCATCGTTCACGGGTTTGTCAATTTATTATTCACTGTGCGATTAAATAATAATAAATAATAATTCATTTGTATAGCGCCCCAAGAGAACTAAATCTCTATCCAGGCGCTTCACATATGCCTCAGGGCTCGAGCCCACGACCTCAGCCAGACCTAGGTCGGGGCGAGCACCTTAACCGCTGGACCAACCCAGCTCGGCATTAAACATAATGGAGGCTATTCATTTTTGAAATTTTCAGAAGATTTTTAATTGAAACTATTCATTTTTGAAATTTTCTGAACACGTTGAATTTGGTAAAGTATTTGTCCGCTCAATATAACATGAAACTTAGAAATGCCCTCAACGAGCATGCTCCCCTTTATTGTGTCCGCGTATAAAGTCTTTAAAATTCTGATCAATTAACCAAAAACTTCAAACAATGCGTCTCGTTAAGCTCAGACTTAAACATCTTGGTCAGCTGAATGTATTGCCCATTTCAAATACTTGCTCCGCGGAGTTTACACCCAGAGGCTTAGAAAAACTATGGCTTTTTTCACTCGAAACCGTAATTCCTGCTAGTCAGACCCAAAACAGATTTATAAGATGGTGAACAATTTGCTTGCTAATTCTGAGAGGTCTCCATCGCTATACAAAACTCTCCTGCGTAACATCCACGTGGTCTTTATGACTTTGTGGAGTTACAGTCGGATATACATTACATTAGATTACATTACATCCCCAGAAACTAACGGCTCGGCCGACAATTTTTCAGCCTTTTTCTTTGAAAAAATTGTGCACATTCATGTCTCCATAAAGCCCTCTACTTAAGCAATTGTTGAGTAGCAACCTGTGACCTTCCTTAAGAGATTTTTCAAGGTTTCTACATTCGAAGTGACTACCTTCAAACAGAATATTAGAAACAGCTCGCCTTCCGAAGACCCCATACCATCCCCTCTTCGGTCTTCACTGGCAGCAAACTTTATCCACTCAAAGTTCATTTTTTTCTGCTTCTTGGTAAGGTTTTGTTCAAAAGTTTTTCATATCGGCCATAATTTTAGCGACACTTGAAAGGCCTGCATTGGCTTCAGAGAGCTGAGTAAACCATTGGCCAGTTTTCTGTCTTCCTTTTTCATCCAAGATCCTTGAAAAATTGTCACTACGCAGCTTGTAAGAAGCGTACAGTAAGAATGAATTATCGTAAACGAATTTCAGTCGTGATTCAAGCGACACCACTCCACTGAAACTGCTCTCCTCTGTGTGACCATCGACATCCTATGCGGCTACAATTACGTGAATGTCTCTGCCCTAGCCTGCTGGATCTTTCAGCTGCGTTCAACGCTATTGATTACAGTATCTTACTTGAACGATTGAGAACAACAATCGGTCTGGTAGAAGAGGCCGAGGTTCGAATCGTACTCATTTGATAGTGCTCAATGTCTGTTGAGTGGTGGCTAAGTCTCATCCACCAGACTAGTCGTTAGTGAAGTTCCACAAAGGTCCGTCCTCGGTCCTTTGCAGTTTTGCGTTTATACCGAGCTTCTGGGAAAGTTAATCTAGTGCAATGTCTTCCCGCTTCCTCCTGATGATTGCCAGCGTAGGTGAGACAGTAGCTTCACCTCATTTGTTGAAGCAGACATCACACAACGAGTTTACTCTCGGCGGTTAGTACCAGACTGTAATTCTCGAGTACGGATTGACAGCCAAGTAAAGTGCGGAGGCTTTCAGTTAGCATTTTGAGGAGCTTCATTCAAACAATGCTGCAAGGCAGTGTCAGAGTCTTGGTATAATGTTTGCCTGCTGACACGCTAGGACCATGTGCTCGGAATTTAGGCGTCGTCTTTGACGTCAAACTAAACTTTAAAAGTTTCATTAAGAAGACTACCTCCATAGCTAGGCATCACGCCCGACCCCTATCTAAGATTAGCAATTTGGTACAACGGTGGCTCGCTAGAAATTTAACTAGCTTACCGGTACTCTATAGATTGCTTATTGCAGACCATTTCAGCTGGTGTTGAATACGGCTGAGAGGCTAGTAAACAAATCCCTGAGGTTCAGGCGCGGCCTCTTTTGCTGAAGAAGTTGCGAGAGCAACCGGTTGACCAGCAGATGCAGCGTAAATCTTTTATGCCGATTCAATAAGGCTTGCCTTCTTCATACCTTGAACTGAACTGCTGCATCCGTTTCAGCCTCCTAGTTCCCTCAAGTCTCCTTCGGAAAAAGTTAACTGCTCTATTCCTAGGCTTTGATATTGTAGGCGATAGGTGCTTTAGCTCTGCAGGCTCTAGACTTCGGAACTCACTTCCGCAATTGTTACGCAACGACATCTGCTCTACTTCTGCCTACTGTGGTGCATAGTTACAGCCGTCTGAAGCTGCTACTTCCAAGGTAATTAGTTTGTCATTAAGACTGCCCAGCTGACTCAGCTATTCTTCCAACTTTCTCTTTGTTTTGTTCTATGAAGTGTGTTGGCTCCTGTATGACTACCAAAAGCCGCTTAGGCTTTGAGTGCATTGAAGAAAAATCTCACGCGAGACACTCATATAGTCTCTGTGGCTTTGTGGAAACAAAGGCGGGTATAAATTACTTAAGAAGACAAGTTTCCGCCAAATCTAAGCATGCCAAAGTGCTGCACGATCTTTTTTTAATAAATATCCAGTCTTTTTTCTTAGGCAGTGAATATTAAACTAAATGTAATGACAAATATGGCTAATTCCTCTCACACGAGGGAACAGGTGAAAGCATGAAAGCATAAGTTAGAGTGATTTATGAAACAAAAGAGAGAGTAGCAAAAGGCATTGCTCTTCAACAACATTCAGATAAGAATGATGCACATACAACGACTAGCTTGTTTCACTCTAATCAAGTGTTTGCAGTATTGAGCATGATAGTTTGTTATCCACTGAAAATAATATTTCTTGCTATTTGAAAACACTTCTAATTAGAGAAATCGAATGAATCCGGAAATTTGGAAAGATTACAGCAAGTTGAAAGGCCTGATCATCACGTGCGATAGTAATAACTTCTAATGCAGACATTTCCTTAGTGCAGCTGGTTATTTTGTTGACCTCTCAGAGTCAGAAATTGCACACCAATACGCGCAAAATTGACTCGGCCAGCATATCTCCTGTTTCATCTGCACGAAATCTAGGTTTCCTGTTCCATAGGGACGTTTCAAAAGACGGTCACATCAGCCCTACAGTAAATCCTGCCTACTTTCTGCTGTATAAAAAATTTCGGTTATCTGGCTTGCTTAGACAGGAATACTACTTCTAAATTGATCCATGCATTTTAATGTTCCGTCTTCTGTTCTGCAACTCACTGCTCGCTAGTTCTTCCGGCCTGTGCAATCAGGCACTAAAAGTTGGTGCAACACTCTGCGGCTAGGCTTGTCTTTCATAAACGTCGCTGTTTTCCTATCATACTACTTCTAGCTGACCTGCACTGGTTCTCAGTCAAGCAACTCGTCGACCTCAAAGTTTTGTAACTCACTTTTAGGTCCCTTCATTATTTTGCTCCTACCTACCGATCAGAACTACTCCACCATCAGGCCAAAAATCGTACCACCTGCAATCTGACTCAAATAGTTTAGCTAAACCTCGAACGAACCTCGAACGAAATCCTTTGGAGGTCGTGCTTTTAGTTCGTACGATCCAAAAGCCTGGGACGCACTTCCGACTGAAATCACGACATCCCCTCACTTGATGACATTTAAAACAAGCTAGAAACGCATCTGTGTATCACAGAATTTGGCAGGTCCTTGTGATTTGTGCTTTGTGTGCGTATGCGTGCTGACACTGTGCATGCTGCCACTAACCGTAAATACATGTTGACACTGAATGTCATCACTAACCATGTCATGCTTGCTGAAATTGTACATTTTACCACTAACTATTCGTTCGTGCTTCATTTGTGAATGTTACCACTAACCATTCAATCATACTTCCTTTACAGCTTATTTCGAGTGCCTACAAAGAAACAAACTTATCTGAGAGCGCTATAGAACTCTATTATTATTATTATTAGGTGATCCCTCGTGCCTGTGAAATGTGCATTGGTGAATCCACTCGACAGTGAAAGCTGCTACTGTGATTGTTTTAGCGATTGTGACTTTGAGAATGTATTTAGAACAATTTGCTTCACTGAATGTTTTAGTGAATTAATCATTACTTCCATTGGAAAATAACATTTCTTGCTTTTTGAAGACACTGCTAAAAAGGGAAATCTAATAATTTTGGTAATTTAGAAAGATTACAGCAACTTTAAAGCCATGATCATCACACACGACAGTGTTAATTTCTAATGCAGATATCTCTCTGGTGCAGCTGGTTATTTTTTTGCCTCTCTGACTCAGAAATTGAAAACATTTATGCTAAAAATTTACTCTGCCTGCATATCTAATTAGTTTTTGTTATCACTTCCAAGGTACTTTTTTATATTTTCCCCAATCAGTGATTATCGCAGCAACCACAGTTTTATGCATTAACTTGCAAACTCCCTGTTTGACTATCGCGAAAACGTTTTGTGGCTGCCATGTCTTACTGAACTCCAAAAATAAAATCGTTCCTTGGTCAGAATTTGTTATGAAATCTCGGCTCCACAGCTGATGGCTGTGACACATCTCCTGCATTCCTCAGCTGTGTAAGACCATGCAATTGTAACATCATCTGCAGTAGCAGCATGTACAATTGGTTCCAAAATTGATATGAGCTAGCGTTTCTTCCTCGTGCCAACCCGTGCTTGATTCACTGCCTGTAATAACTATAAAAATAATATTAATGCACTTGTCAAAGCGCCCTCACAAAACTCAATCTCTTTCTAGGCGCTTTACATTTGCTGCAAAGGGAAAAGAGATTGAATGGTGAGTAATATCATGCTGGATCAACGCATGAATAACATGAATAGGGGCGACATGCACAGAGTCAGTCAGCATGGAAATGTGGTTAGTGGCAGCATGCACAGTGTCAGCACGCATAAGCACATGAAGGACGAATCACAGGGACCCACTAAATGCGGTCCTAAATAGGTGCATTGTAAGTTATTTTTAAATGTGGTCAAGTCGGAGGATGTTGTGATACATGTCGGGAGCGAGTTCCAGGCTTTGGGAGCACACCAACTAAATGCACGGTCTCCAAAAGATTTGAGGTTTGTACGAGGTATAGGTAAACTGTTGGATTCCGAAAAGCGGGTGTTACGATGATTGGCCGGGTGTGGCAGAAGATCTGAGAGGTAGGCTGGAGCCAAAGAATGAAGTGACCTAAAAGTGAGCGACAAAACCTTGAATTCGATCCGTTGCTTTGACAGGTAGCCAGTGCAGGTCGTCGAGAAGTGGTGCGGTGTGGCAACTAAGACGCTCACGACAGAAAAGCCTAGCTGCAGAGTTTTGCACCGGCTGTAAGCGCCATGTTCTATCAAGGGCCTCACTGACCGGTGGCAGGAGTGTCTTTATTTGTGGTTTAGCATTCTAGAAAATGCATAATACCTGTTTTTCGTTCCGTGCACAATACCGTTGTGACCATTAACCTGAGATATTAGTTCTCTTGCAGCAACTAGTAAAGCACATGGATAGAGAATACTTTTGTATTGTGCCATAAGAACGAAGTTTTATTATTATTATTATTATTATTAATATTACAGTTTATCTTAAGGGAAAAGACCTCGTTGTACAATTGCAAACAATAATAATCATAATAGCAAGTTCGCATAGCATCATCAGAGAGCCTATCCTCTCTCTAAGCACTCTACATAAATGTCTTTTTATTGTTAATTTTATTATTACTATTTCTATAAACATTCGCATATATTTACACCTAGTATAGTAAACAATATGGCAGCCTACACAATTTCAATGATGTACTTCACACATGCTGTAAAGGAATAGGCGTCAATTTGTAAAAAAAAAAGCCTTGGGGCAGCATGCAGCAGTGTCAGCACGCATAAGCACACGAAGCACAAATCACAAGGACCCATCAAATGCTGTGAGAAATGTGTACGTTTTTAGCTTTCTTTTAAATATCATGTCAGATGATGTAGTGACGTCAGGCGAGTGTGAGATTCAGGCTTCGAAAGCGTACGAACTAAAGGCAGGTCTCCACATGATTTGAGATTTATACGAGGTATGGCTAAACGATTTGAGTCAGAAAGCGGATGGTATCTTGCCTTGCCTGATGGTGGAGTAGTTCTGATAGGTATGCTGGAGCCAGATAATGAATGAACCTAAAAGTGAGTGACGGAGTCTTAAAGTGGATGCACTGTTTGATTGGCAGCCAGTACAAGATTGAAAGAAGTGGTGTGATGTGACAACTGGACGCTCGCGACAGAAAAAACTTACTTTCATAGTTGTGAACCAACTGTAAGCTCCTGATTTCGCAAGCCGTTAGAGCCGCAAGCCCTTGGTCACAGAAGTCGTTGCAGAAGAAGTTTAGATGTACCAACATAACAGACTTTCTGCAAAACCATTCACTGTTTTTATATCGCTAATTACACTTGTAATATGACAAACAAGGTACATAGTGTAGGATATATATATATATATATACAGTTAATTTTATAGCGCCCTAAGAGACTTATTCTCTGTTCAGGTGCTTCACAAATGCCTCCGGGCTCGAGCCCACGACCTCAGCCAGACCTTGGTCGAGGCGAGCACCTTAGCCGCTGGACCAAACCAGCTCGCAAGAATGTACATACATCGTGCCTAACTAGTTTTCGAGGTAATTTTTAACTTATTGGGTGGTTTTGTTTAATAAATTGTAAAACTGGATATGCGGATTCCAGGAAGTGTCGATTCGTCATACTGAGGCAGGTCACTAAAGAGCATGTGCGGATAAAACAAATTAAAGAGCCATTGTGCGCTCCCAGCATGAAATGATGATTTTCAAGAAATATGATCAGCTGAGATAGCATAATATCAGCGTACATTGCATGCTATCAGCAGCAGTCTACACAGTCGAGCACCATAAAGTATTGTTTATCAAGTTTTTTGCCTGATTCTCGTATCATGCAAAACTCTCGCACTGTGTCTCGTTACTTATGGACATTGAACTAATAAGCACAGGTTACTTGGTACCTGTGTAATCTGAATAAAACGACAACACCACGCTGTTCAGCAGCAATCTTGCAAGGTACTCGTTTAGTAGCATATCAACTGATCAAACTTTAAACGATTTTTTAAAATTGCATTGGCATTAATTGATGTGCCCATACCGAAAATCTTTTTCTATCTCATCAAATGTCTGCACATAAGTCATTATATAAAGATGCTATCAGTGACATAGGAAGTGAAATTATTAACAACGAAGAAGAAAAAGAAAGACGAGGATGGGAACGACGAGTTGATAAAGGCGAAAATCAACATGGCTTTTGTGGAAAGCATTGCAGTGACTTTAAAGTGTGATCAGTTTATGTACAACTACACGAGTACTTTGCACAATTGCTGCTGAACAGCGTGTTTTTGTCGTTTATTCAGATTTAGCGCATGATTATTGCTGATAATGTCATCGCTCTCTAGGTTTTATCCAAAGCACAGTTCTCAGCTAATGGTACTGACGAAGTGTAAACATTTTTGCAGACAGCCAATAAAGTCTTTAACGCTTAGGATGTGAAAACTGAAATGATTTGAACATGACATTAGGACCAAGGCGAATGTGCCAGATGGAGTTAGTAGCACCTCAGTTATCACTAGTGTCAATATTTTTATCTCCGTCGAATCACAGTAACACACATTCGACCTATCAACCTGCCACGCGACAGCGGTGTAGCCCTTTGCTAGCCCATTGTGGCAGACCGGTAACTTGCTTATGATCACTGACACTGCTCTTTTCATCTAAAAACTTGACTTCGCTCTGAAAACAGCCCTTGGATGTATCATCTTCATACTTGAAAGAGCCGACTTTTAGCTGTGGTTAACTTACTTGGATATTTTTGGAAACTGTCCACTAGTAGGGAAGATGCTGTACATGAACAATGTGCAGCAGAGGCCATAGCGTGCCAAATTGTTCAGACCCTGACCTCAAGACCCTGCTAAAGAAGCCAAAGTCCTTTTTCACCTCAAAAACCAATAAACTAGGGTCGGAAAATGTTTTCAGTGCCCTCGTTCAGTGAGCCCCGAACCGTCCGTACAATTTCGTCATGCCCGAATGCGGTTGAAATAGGTCATGGCCGCCGAACGAAGCTGGGTTAGCTCATGCCTGCTGCATACGGCTGGCTTTGCCGAGATTTCTGCGTATTGCAGGAATTTTGAATCCAATGAGAGAAAGATCGAGGCTGTGCTCCCCAGCGAATGGGATCTTGCTATACGTGCTCAACGTACGAGCACTAATACGCACCAGTTAGGAGTAGCACCCAGCGACGTGTCTTCATCAGCGTCTCCTTAATCTACCAAGAGGCCTATCGATCAAACAGAAGCAGCCATTACCAGAGTTGTTTTTGCATTCTTCATTGAAAGGTAACTCACATGTTCGACGCCGCTGACGACCAGAGCTAAAAGCTACCGCCATGGCTTAGAGAAACGATCGTAAGCGGCGTTCTTTGGGAACCACTGTAAGCCGCTTTGCATGGAACGACAGTGGGTGGCTTGAGCACAAAAGACTGGGCGGTAAGTACTCGCGGATGATCGTTAAATGAATCTCAAGCAGCCGGTCAAAATAGTGTATATCAATGAAAAATCTTTTAAAAGTGATCCTAGTAATACGTCCAACGACTGCGGTTTCCCAGGCTAAATGTCAGTAGAAAGTAGCAGTGCCCCTTGATTATGATACCTAGATCGTAGCATCTTATATGCAGTGACCCTAAAAACCTTGCAACATCAGCTTCGTATGCCAAATACAACTTGGTGACATTAAAAATTGCGTGTATTGACAGCCTTCAACATTTGCTTCAGGATTTTTGCTGTCCGGCGTTCACGTTTAATGGTCAATACTAATCATTACAGGTTAATCAGGTACTAATAAGGTACTATTCAGTATGAGCTAGACTTCAGCGATCCTAAGATTTACCCTATCCTGCCATCGTTCTTTAGGAAGAGCCAATTTAAGAAATCCGCATGAGCAGCGTACGGGTACCAGTTGCTATTTTTCAACTTGTTATCCGAGGTCAGCAGTTACTAAGGTCAGCAGGAAACCATCAGCCAGGGCAAGAAAAGCATCTGTGTTAACTATGAATGATATGTTCGACATGAGTTAAAGGTCATTTAAAAAGACAGAGTACTGAAGTCTCCTTTGCTGCGCTCGCTAGTGCTTTTTGATCCTTTCGTGGCCTGCATCGTATAGTTTACGCTCAGCAGTTGAAATATGGCAAGCAAAAAGAATAACGTTAATATACCATCTTGTCATCTAATCACTTGACTGGGTTTAAAGCAAGTTTGAGGTGCAGATTAATTGCGCAGCTCTCACTCCCTCCACTTGAAATGGCCCGGCTTCTCAGTGGCTCAGCTGCAAAGTATGATCCGACCGTACGACATGTCTCGCCTATGCGGCAAACCAACTGGGTAATCTCAGATCTGCATAGCAGGCTCAATTTATCACACCATAGTAGCATTGTCCCTAGTCGGAAGCCGAGACAATTCAACCGTGTCACTTCCGTCCACACTTTCAAGAGATCTAAATGTGTTGCGATATAGCAGACGGAAACACTAAACTCAATAGTGCAATGCGTAGTATAGCTGCAGATGCAGGACTGGCCACGACTGGCAGATTAAATCTGTTCTTACTTTCGCTCGTTGTCACACTTTCACGTCTGCTTCAATTTTTAATGGGGCGACTGGCACTCCTGACTCGCCGATTATTTTCCAGAATGAAAGGTAACCAGCAGTCTCCGCTCCAACTCGCTTGTCATAATTTCAGTCGGCTTTTAATTTAAACATCTACAGGCTTGTGCGATGCGACAAAGTTGTTGTACCAAATGAGTAAGATGCACATACCGTGTGTCCCGTGGCGGGTTCGAGTCCTACAGAAGACTATGCTACATTGTCTACTGCAATCGGGGCGATAACCTTCAAGGATCTTCTACAGCTAGAAGAATAACGCTATTGAACCAGCCTCATTTTATCTGCTATCAATCAGCCATCACTTTTGCTTTTACTAGAACACAAAGATAGTCTCACTACTGTGGCTTCTAATTGGGGACTGACAGCTTTTCATTTTATTCTGAGCGATTGGGCATATGCTAAAATTTGTAGTCGCAATTATGAAAAGTGGTCAGCAGTTTTAACCCTCTCATTGACGCAAGCCGCAAACGAGTGCTAGCTGGAATCACTCGCTTGCAGCGGTAAATAAAAGATTTGCTGCTGCAGCACTCGAAACCACGACCAGGATGAATAAATTTGAGGACCTCGTCCGTGATACCCAATGAGTAGCTTTTTGTACGACATTAAATAAATTAGCCAATCCGCTCAGCCGAGAAGGTGCATTAGAATAAGCGAGACTCCAGCGCAATGCAAAAATTCATTCCAAAGCCGCGTCAAGTAGGCAACATTTGTGACAACTTTCCTGAGGTCAAAAAAGGTAAATAAGGCTGAGCCAATATGCAGGCTTAAGTTATTTTGGAAGCTGTCAATTGCTGGATAAATCGCGTTATTGAAAGACGATTTTTAAACTTTATCAAACACGATCTCTATATATATCAGAGTACTCGACCGCATAGCACATATGTAGAGTTATTTCCTGGCTATTCGTAGCTACGACTGCTAACGGTGTGGGCTGAATGATCGCAGGGTGCTGCTGGTGTCACTCGCTCTCCCTCTTTCTCTCTCTCTCTCTCTCTCTACACATATATATATGTATACATATATCTTTCTTTCTCTCCCTCCC